>JAFBJS010005063.1:112878-126337 GCA_016785265.1 Paraplagusia blochii
GAATGGCTAGGATTCCATCATCAATAATGCAACTATATTTGATTAGGAAATATTTTCTCAGTGAAGACAACAACAATAAACTCAGAGTCATTGATACAAGATTCTAACCTTTTATACCGGTGTGGTAGGAGAAAATTATAGGCTAGGTGCACTTGAGAAATCCTTGTTAATTTGGGTAGGAAGATTTTATAGGTAGGAAAATATTTCAAAACACTGGAAATGTACTTTCAATAAGGGATAATTTTCCGCCACAGCTTGACGACCGGTTCGTAAAATAGTTTGAAACATTTAACCGGTCCTTGGAGCAAAAATGTTGGGGAACACTGTTTAAGTGGACATGACAAGAGTCAGATATTTGTACTGTCTTAATGTCCACTGTGCATTTATGTCTCTGCAGATGTCCTTTACCAGTACCAGTCTATACTGAACATGTGACTGTCAGTCAAACTGTGTGGATGCATATGTAAAATATGTTTCTATAGAGTCCAGGAGTTGTTGCCGGTGAAGGTGCCCTTCCCTGGTGCCTGGCGGTATACAGTGTGTGACTGTGGGAGCTCTCGCTCTTAGCACCTTGTCAGTCGACTTACCTCACACACACACAGTGCTCAGGCGTGTAGAGGACACATGTCACAGGAGGCTAAACCGAACCTGACAGAGGGAGAAAAGAATGGAACAAGATGAGGGGATGGAGGGCGGTTCAAAACAGGAAATGGGGGAGGAAGAAATGGGGGACACGGGGCTGTCTTCTAATTCTGGTTTTCTGGGCTGTAATCCTTCACCGTCTCTGCCTTTTTCCTTTCTCTGTCAGTGTCTCTTAGAGGCAGAGAGAATCAGTTTTAATGGTTTGTCAAATAATACTTTTCTGCCCCACGGTGGGTTGGAGATTAAAGTGTGTGCCTATTCTGGTATAACTATACTTGTGTGGACAGTTGAAGAGACCCCTGTCTTCTGGTGGTCCCATTTGGACAGCAAGGGTCCAGCTTTACACAGGATCCTCTCAAACACTTTAAACAGTTTGTCTGCGTACATGCATGTTTGCCTTAATATGTAGCTTCAGTGACACTGATTCACCAGTTCAAATACTGCATGAGTATCAACATATCAAATACCAAGTATACGTCATATATTGATATTCATAAAAACAATGCAAGCAACTTGAGACAAATACATACACATACATGTAAAGACAAGACTGTAATTGCTGTGTTGTTACAGACATGCAGTCACAGATTACCATGTGTCTCCAGGCTGTGAGACATGGTTCACATTACAAACATGTCACCAGCAGAATACAAATACTAGCTATAGGAAGTACTCGGATCATTGCATGTATTCGTCTAAGTTACTGTAATGTGGCGACACCAGGTCTCATATCCATAATAATAATAATATCAAGTAATATAATGTAATGTAATCAAATGTAATGTAATATTTGTCTTTTGTCACGCTGAGCCCCGATTCCAGTAAAGACCTCTGTTTTCCGCGTTATGTTTATGTGGCAACGTAAGGACGTCATGGATTTGCATATGAATATGAATATTTATGTGTTTATTTTTTCCCTGCATCCCATTAAGGACGGTCAAAGACGACCACTGTGCGACTGTGAGTGTGTGAAATTGATGTTGTCTCGTGTACATATGTGTAGAGTCAAGGTTGAAGAACCTTACATTGAGCCACGAGTGTCAGGTCAAGCAGCTCAAGTGTTTGCAGGCCTGTGTAGTTGATTAGCATTTCTTAAGGCTTTCATACGTATCTACAGTGTGTGTTTGTGAAGGAAACATCTTGTTATGGAGCCAGAATAGCCTCAGAAAGAACACACGCAAACGTATTCTGAGAAGAACACACAAATAACGCTTCACACGTCAAAAATACGTTTGTGAATTCGTGTACGCAAATTCGTGCTTTTAATTTGTAAAACTATGTGCGCACGAATTTGTATTTTTGAGACTCCTCTTACAAGGACCAGATTCGCGAGCGCAATTTTGCTACGTCAGTCCGTCACCAGCCAATCAGAAGTCTCACTCGTTTACAGCCAATCACACGGCAGTGTCCCCACAAGGGTCCGTGTGTGAAGCCAAGTGTAGGTATGTTAGCATGTTGGAACATGAAATTTTCACTCCATCGCTCGCTCTTCCAGATGCCATTTTGTAGGACGTGAACTTGGTTCTTACAAATTCGCGTACGCATAGGTTCACAAATTAAAAGCATGATTTGCGCGTACGACAATTCACAAACATATTTTGATGTGTGTAGCGTTGTTTGTGCGTTCTTCCCAGAATACGTTTGCGGATTTGAGTTTACGCGTGTGTTCTTTTTTAAGGTTATTCTGACTCCATATCATCTCAGTTCTGGAAGCCTGTTTGGAGATGTTTCTTCTGCTGCCTTGAATAAAGTGAAACCTCTCCTTTTGCGGGTAATTACAATCCAAGTGCCAACAAATGATAGAAAAGCGTAGAGTTATTGTTATTATTATTATTGTTTATATGTACAGTAACCCTTTATGAATCTCACCCCCCCTCCCTGCACTGTATTACTTCTTCCCACACAGTCATGACAGAGTGGAAATATAAGACGGACAGATTAAAAAAATATTAGGCTGCAGAGAAACGAGAAATGAGCGCAAGATCGGCCGACAGAGAAGGAAAGATGCTGAGAGTTTCTACGATGCATGAACCAATCAGTGGAGAAACAGAGGAGTATGTTCTCTTAGTAAATAGTACACCAGGTACACATACGTATGTACTCCATGTACTATTGGCAATAGTATGCTGCGTACCAGCTACCAGCAGTTATTTCCAAATTTTCCGTTTGCCTATCTGAAATTCAAAATAAGAATCCATGTTTTAAAAGCCAAAAAGTTTTGTTTGCATAGAAACAATTTCATCAGATTGTTTTTTAAAAAAATGCAGTTTGTGGAGGAAGGAAACAGAGAACGTAGAGCAAAGAACGAGAGGTTTGGAAAAATGTCATTAAAAAGATCTTTAAGTGAGAAATGACTTCCTACTGGATCCATATCTGCTTGAAACAATGACTTTTTTAAAGACATTTTTTAAATATCGACTGATAATGAATCCCGTGTCTTTAACTTGCTGGTTGATAAGACCGAGTGTCTGGAGGCGGGGCCAGTATATAAAGAACGTCACGGGCTTTTGCACTTCATACCCTATCTTAACAACTCCTCCAATCTTTGACGACGTCTTTGTCCTCGTCCTCTTCTTTCAGCTGTTCCCTTCAGGGCTTCATCTCCACCATCCATCTCCACAAATGCCGTCTGAAGTCGGACTTTTTTTTCTTCCTGCCTGACATTTCCATCTCTAATATCCTTTTTTTCCTCAACTTACGTCCAAACGATCTCCACCTCTTTACCTCCGTACTGCTCCACCTTAACCTTGCTTCTGGTCTCATTTCTAATCCTGTCCATCCCGGTCCAATCACTGTGAAATGCTCAGTGTCTCTTATCCTTGCATCCCCAATGACAAGAAGAAAAAAAATCTCTCCAGTTCCGTTTTCTATTCTGTTCTTCTCCAGATAAGTGGCTCTTGAATAATCATGTTGAGGACCTGACAGTTTGACCAAATCTACATTTTTACCTTCTCACACAGTAGCAGAGCGTTCTGCATCACTGCAGTGGTCGAAATGACGATACAAAAACACTTGACAGGGATAATAAGACTGTAGTCGAGGTCCACGCAGAGAAACACTGGTGTTTAGACGAATTTTGGTTCTAAACCTCGACGTTTTATTCAGACGTTCCCTAGAAATTAGAGACTTTAGTCGTGAGATACTGTCGTACCTACGTACAGGACGGTATTTTGAGCTTCACTTCCCATTGAGGCATTCGTTCTGTATCTCTTTACTCTGTGATATTAATCTAACGTGTCTTTAAATTGTCTGGCAGGTTCTAACGTTCTCTCATTTGGCCGTGGTCCACGTCCTGTTAGTACAATATTTGTCTCTCACTTCTGTTCAAAATCTCCCACCATCATCTTAAGTGCTCCTACTTTCTTGGCCTTGTTTTTCTTTTTGCTTTCGGTCCCTAAGAATAGTTAGTGCCTTTGCCTTGCAGCAAGAAGATCAGTGGTTCAATCCCCCGGGTGAATGACAGTGAGTTTTCCTCCTCTGCCCTTGTGTGCTTAAGCATTTCCACGTACTCAAGTTTCCTCCCATAGAACTAAATTATTTAGACACTCTTGGTAAATTGAACATAAGTACGGAGGCGGGTGTGAATGGTTGTTTGTTTTGTCCCTGTGATGGACGACAATGACTGCTGGGATTGGATCCAGTCCCTGCCACAACCCTGACGAAGATTAAGCCATAAAGGAATAAGAAACAAAACAAGGAAACAAACCTAAACGCCACATTTATTGGTTACCAGGGCATTGGAAACAATTTGTTGACTTTAGAGGCAGTTTGGGAGTTAGGGAGTCCAATGATTTTTCTTTCTCGTGTTTCCTAAGCATTCTTTACAACTTAGACTTGTATAACAACGTCTAATGAACCAATAGTCGTCTATAAAATGACTGGTAACACAATCTGATGACGGGTGACAGGCGCCCAGAGGAACAAACACGTGGAACTGTCACAAAGCCCAGGGTAAAAAAATAGTGACATGAGATACGATCATCTGACTGGAAGCTGCCAGAACGACTGACCACACCATACATTAATCGTGTAGCCACAGACTATTGGTGGACACTGCACCCCCCAAGGGGGCCCGCCCCACACCTTGAAAACCCCTGGTCTAAAGTATCGAATTTCACGACTGTAAGGCGCGCATAAAAGTCTTAGATTTCCTTCAAAATGTGCAGCGCGCCCTATAGTGCAGTGCACCCTGTGGGTACGTAGTAGAGGACACCATGAGAACGTTAAAGGGGGAAGTGTGGGCGTGGCTTATATATAAAACCTGCGCCCTATAATCAGGTGTGTGTTAAATATAGCAATAGCACACAAAACTGAGACTGCGCCTTTTAGTACGGTGCGCCACACGGTGGTGAAAATATGACAAATAAGTTGGCAGGTTAACACGAACTAACTAACTAACACTACTACCACAAATGCCATTTGATGTAACTTTCTCTTACATTTTCATAATTTCTTGACAAACAAAAATAAAGTTACAGACTTTTTGCTGATGCAGCAATTGGAGAAAACTAAAAAAAAAAAAAGTAAAAGATCAGCTTCAAAACTTTTATTACAACATATGTTTTTCCATATTTTGCAGGTGCATAAATGCAATGCATGGCAAATACCCAAAACTCACATTCAACACTTTTTGTCGTCTTTTCCGTTTTGGTTCCATGTGTTCCACATTCCACAGAACTGGCCCAAAGCCTGAGACTGGCTGGAGGCCATTTCTGAATTCAGATTTCCACAATTGCCCAGTGGAGCATTGATTAGTGTAAACACAATATGTGGGTTTTGACAGCGTCAAGGAGAACGACGGGAAACTCATGTTTCATGTCATTTTGTTACTTTTCTGCCCTTTATTGAAAAGCACAAAGCCACGAAGCCAGAGTTAAATCAAGCCTCACGGCTGCAAGGTTAGCAAGTTAAATCCCAGCCTCCCCGCTAGGAACAACCAACAAACTTAGTGCAGTTCTCTGAGGTGGGGTTGGGGGGCGGGGGTCTTTCACAGTGACAGGTTGTACTCACGTTGAAGGACTCAGTTTGGCTAAAACCCTCTCAGGAAACATTCTTACCGTAAGTGCTGTGGAAATTCTGTTGTCAAATTGAAATTTTCTGCCTGAGTAAAATAAGAAAATCAAGTGTTAAAGCAGTGTTCCCCAAACTTTTTTGCCGATTAAATGTCTTGGACTATTTTCATGAAACGGTCTTTGAGTTGCGGCAGATTAATACCCCTTTATAAAATAAAATTTCCAGTGTTCTGAAATCTTTTCCCACCTATAAAATCCTCCTACCCGACTTAACTTTGCATGGACACGACAAGGATTTCTCAGGTGCACACAGCCTATAATTTTGTGCTACCAGACCAGCGTAAAAAGTTAGAGTCCTGTATCAATGACGTACTTTGACTTTTCGTCAAAGTACGAATCTCTGTTTCTCAGTCACGTCCACCAAACCAGTGTTTCACAACCTTGTTGAGCCGTACTATTTTGACGCACCAGTTATCAAGTTGTGGCAGATAAATACACCTTATTAAAAGTACGTTTCCAGTGTTCTGAAATATTGTCTTACCTATAAAATCCTCCTACCCAAATTAACAAGGATTTCTCAAGTGCACACAGCCTATAACTTTCTGCTACCAGACCAGTATAAAAGTTAAAATCTTGTATCAATGACTCTCGTCATTTTGAGTTTATTGTTGTTGTCTTCACTGAGAAAATATTTCCTAAACAAATATAGTTGCATTATTGATGATGGAATCCTAGCCATTCTATTGGTCAGTTCTTTTGTTGATATGGGTATGGAATATAGTTGCATTATTGATGATGGAATCCTAGCCATTCTATTGGTCAGTTCTTTTGTTGATATGGGTTTGGATCAAGTGGAAGGAATAGACGGATGGGGACAAAAGGAAACATTATTTCTCTGCGGCCCGACACCAATTCACCCACGGCCCCCGGCCCGGGGTTTGGGCACCACTGTTTTACAGCACAGACCTGTCTTGGAGGGTTTTTTTTGCCTCAGACCTGTGGAGTCTTCCCGTCAACTGGATGGGAAAAACTTCAAGTTCTGATGGAAAGTTTTTTGATCGTTGTCATGACTGGACCAAAAAAGTATCAACTCAAAGCCGGGTTTAACGTCTGACTTTTCTTCAATGAAAACAGCTGCTCCATTCACACTCCACTGCCTCCATACTCTCCCAGCCTGTCATCTTGGAGCAAATCAATGACTTTCATCACATGGGACCTCCATTCACAACCTCACTGTTCAACTGAAGATCCTCATTCACTATAACATCATCTTTTTAGGGTCCACTTGGAGCGACCGCTGACCCGTGTCTGGGCCAGACTCACAGCTAGAAAAACACTGCTTTACCGCCGTATGGGACGCGGCCCACTGCCATCTGTCTCCTCACAATATCCTGCTGCCTTGCTCTTGTTCCTTAACTTAACTCTGACAAATTGGTCCCACTGGGATTTTGCATATTTTTCTGTTTTTCAGTATGTATCCTGACCTAAAACTCTGTTGTAAAAAGCATCTTTTTTCATATTTAACACGGCCGTTCGCCTGATTTAATCGTGTTGCTGTTGAAAATCTCGGGGTAATTTTTTTGACAGCGTTTGTCACATTTTACCAGTGAGCAACACGTAGGAATTATACATAGAAATGATTTGCTGCCAGAAGTAGCACAGTGGAATCTACAGTGTCGGTGAATCTTAACAGTTTCCATTATTTGCATTTTTCAGAGTTCAAAGCGAAGTAATTGCTGCTTTTAGGCGCAGTTGCGATAAACATATCTCCGACGCGGCGTCTGCGGAGCATATGGTTAGTTGATCGCTAAATTAGGGAAGTCTTTCAAGAATGCGGGAGCGTGCGTTTGATGTGAAATTGCCACATTCATTTTGACGTGGTCCCTGTGTTCTTCAGACTGGCCTACAACGGTTAAGTGATGATGGAGATTAAGTTTAATAGAAAAAAAAAATACTTCAAGGAGATGAATCATAAAAAAAAGGGCAGATTTTTTTTCTTTTTCCAGTTTTTTTGATAATTCTCACCCAGTTTTTTCAGTTCCTTCCAATTCTGTCTTGTTGTCCTCTCCTCTTATGTCCTCTCTTCTGCTCTGTCGTTTTTAGTCTTTTCTCTTCTTCATTTTCCTCCCTTTTTTCTTATTTATCCTCTTTTCTTTCCTTTTCTGCCCGTCCCCTCTCTCTCATCCCGCCTCATCTCCTCTTCTCTCCCTTCTTCAATTATCTTCCATTATTTTTCACTGTTTTCTCCTCTTCTTTTTGTCATTTTTATTTAATTATTCTTATAAAGTTGATTATATAGTTAACCCAGGTCTGGTGGCCATAACTGTAAGTAAACTATTATTACAGACTGATTTTACATCGTTAGACTTCTTCTACTACATATACATATATTTAATGCTTCCTTTTTTTCTTTTTTAAGCCGTCGTCTTAAACATTTTTTCCTCCTTTTATCCCAAATGTTGTGAAACCACAAATGGACCAGAGTTCTGCCTAAAAGAGTCCGACACAGTTTTCAGCCACAGCTCTGAGGAAATGAAGGAACTACTGTATCTTCTGTAGCGGCAGGAATGTAGTAATATTTGTTTTTGAGATCTCATGTGGGCTTCGTCACAGCTCCTTCTGACAGTTGAATGTCTCCGTCCATGTCAGAGACAAATGTATGTGGAGAAAGAGATTCTTTTCAAAAAAAAGAAAAAGTCTTTAAAATTAGCCTCAGTTATTTCTCCCTTTTACTCCTGTTTTATACTTGATTGATGGGCTGTTTGAGGAATGAGCTGAAATGTCAACGGTTTCATTGAACCGAGAACCGAGTGTTTTTATACCTTGACCTTAAACTGTATTGTTTAAGATCAAGTTTTATAATCGAGGTATAGGTTGAAACTCAGCTGATGGACGTAGAAGGATCCAGACCAGGATTCTCATTTCTCAGGTAGTTTAGTCTTTAATATTTAAAATTAGAGATTGACGTAGTTTTACGTAGGGACGTAGTTTTTTTTTTCTTATCTCAGTATTAAAAGAGAAAGTTGTTAAGCACCACACAGACAATTTGGATGGGTTGAGTTTACGGTTCAGTGATGACACAGGAAAAGCAGCAAATTCAATAGAACAGTGGTTCCCAACCCCCGGGCAGGGTACCGGCACTGGTCCAAGGTTGAATTGGTGCCGGACAGCAGAATAGTAAAGAATCAGAATCAGAATACTTTTATTATCCCGAAGGAAATTGCTCTGGTACAATTACTCCACGTCAGGCACAGTTGGAAGCAATAAGAGAAGGAGAATAGAAATATTTGTTTCTATTCTCCTTCTCTTATTGCTTCCAATACAAATAATACAGAATAATATAAGATAAGATAAGATCAAATAAAATAAATATGGTAGATCAATGAAGGAATAGATCAATAAGTATGCCATAATGTGTAGAGAGTTTGGCTCAGACAGCAGGTAAAAGTTAAGTGACGGCGGCAGATAAAGTGATACAGAATAATATAAGATAAGATAAGATCAAATAAAATAAATATGGTAGATCAATGAAGGGATAGATCAATAAGTATGCCATAATGTGTAGAGAGTTTGGCTCAGACAGCAGGTAAAAGTTAAAAGTTAAAAGTTAAAAGTAAAGAACTGACCAATGGAATGGCTAGGATTCCATCATTAATAATGCAACTATATTTGATTAGGAAATATTTTCTAAACAATAAACTCAAAATGAGTCATTGATACAAGATTCTAACTTTTTATACCGGTCTGGTAGGAGAAAATTATAGGCTCTGTGCACTTGAGAAATCAAGTTAATTCGGGTAGGAAGATTTTATAGGTAGGAAAATATTTCAGAACACAGGAAATTTAATTTTAATAACGGGAATTTATCTGCCACAACTTAATGACTGGTCCGTGAAAATATTAGGGGACATTTAACCGGTTTATGCTGCAAAGAAGGTTTGGGGAACACATATGTAGATGATGTAGATCAGACAGGAGTTAGATCTGCAGAGATCTAAAGTTAGGGTCAATGACATTTTCTCAAAGACAAGATTCTGATCTGGATCTGCAAGAGATTGATCTATAAATCTATCCGTCTATCTGTCTGTCTCTGTCTGTCCATCCATCTTTCATCTTATGGTCTTGTACAGGAGCTCAGCTTCGCCACAGAAAATAGACAAATGATTGTCTGTAGTCTTCGTCTCCCAGTCTTTTATCGGAGCCAACAATCTTAACCCCTGTTTTTTGTTTACTGAGCCACATCATGGGCTGTAATCACCTGGCTCTAGTACAGCTCTGTTGGCTGGTTCTGGGATTCTGGCCTGGAGCCCGTCGTTCAAATCCAGACTTATTTGTTAGAGTTCAGCTTCTGTTCTGTTTTGGAATTTTTTCCCTAAATATCTTTACACTATTTAAGGCATTAGACAAAATGACTATAATGTTACACTTATGTTATATATTTTCATTGCATAAATGTCTGTTTAGAGCCTGGTTTTACCTGTGGTAGGTTCAAAGTCCCAGACTACCTGCATCACTCTTCATTTACCATCCTTGTGGTGATTGATGCTGCTTGTCTCTGACTCTGGTATAACACCATCCACGGCCACCATGGGATAAGACACATGGGCTGTCGTATCTCCTCAACGTGGATATAAATCCTCAGAGAGAAGGAACAAAATATCAATATATTAACTACAGTAGGTCAATTAAATTGTTTTTTAATGGCTGAATATAACTATTTTTACAAAATTTGTAAAATGTGTTTTAATGTAACAAACCGAAGATATTCTGGTCATTTAGTTATCAAGAACTGTCAAACTAAAGACGGTCAAACTGTATTATTTACAGACCCATCAAAATCAAACATCAGTTGAAATTCTACACCAAAACAGGAAAGTCCAAAATTTACAGCAGTGGTCCCCAACCACTGGGCCAGGCACTGGTACCGGTCCGTGAGTGAATTGGTACCGGGCCACAGAGAAATAATGTTTCCTTTGGCCCCATCTGTCTATTACTTCCACTTGATTCATACCCATATCAACAAAAGAACTGACCAATAGAATGGCTAGGATTCCATCATCAATAATGCAACTATATTTGATTAGGAAACATTTTCTCAGTGAAGACAACAACAATAAACTCAAACTGATACAAGATTCTAACTTTTTATACTGGTAGGAGACAATTATAGGCTGTGTGCACTTGCGAAACCCATGTTTCTTGCATGCACAGTTAATTGGGGTAGGAAGGTTTTATATGCAGGAATATATTTCAGAACACCGGGAATTTTCTTTTAATACAGGGTATTCATCTGCTACAACTTAACGACATTTAACCTGTCTGTAGTGCAAAAAATGTTGGGGAAGACTAGCCTAATTTTTTTACCCATCCGAGTTTTCCTGGGTGAATATACGATTAATAATTTTTTGTAAAATGAGAACTTACCGCTGTTACTATTAGCAAATTCGAAAAGGAGACACACTTAAATTGCCGTCAAGTAGGAGAACCTGAACCATTATGCAACTGTTCAGAAAATATTTACACCACTAACAATGCCCTTTGTAAGAGGCTGGTATTGAAATACCCCCCACCCTCCCACGGCCCTACACTCCCTGGAGTATTACCTCTGGGAATGGGGAAAGGCTTGGATGTTAAATATCAATACAGTAAATCCTTTCCGTACAATTTGGTCGACTGACCTTCAGGAAAGTCCTCACAGCGTCAATACACACAGGACTTCCGTCATGCTCGGTGGACCACTTGTTAGTTTTCCAGTCACTGGGCTTTGACCTTGTGTTTGTGCATTTAAGGAGATAATATGGAAAAGGTCAGGGCATCGACATCACTTTTTCCTCCCATGGTTGGGATGAGTGGCGTTTCATGGGTTCGCCTGTAGTTGCTTCTTAAAGGAGAACCCAGAATGTTAGACTAGCCTGATGGACTGCGGTTTAGAGAATCTATCATTGTAGATTCTGAAGTGGAAATAAGTGTTGTCATGTTTGTAATGGTGATATTTCTTAAAGCTGTCCCCCATCCTTACAAGACCTAGCATTAACCCCTATCCTTACAAGAATGTGGCATGGTACCCCATTCTCACAAGACCATGGCATGGTCCCCCATCCTTACAAGACCTAGCATTAACCCCTATCCTTACAAGAATTTGGTATTGTACCCCATCCTTACAAGACTTTGGCATGGTCCCCCATCCTTACAAGACCTAGCATTAACCCCTATCCTTACAAGAATTTGGTATGGTACCCCATCCTTACAAGACCTAGCATTAACCCCTATCCTTACAAGAATGTGGTATGGTCCCCCATCCTTACAAGGCCGTGGTATGGTTCCCCATCCTTACAAGACCTAGCTTTTACCCCCATCCTTACAAGACTGTGGCATGGTACCTCATCTTTACTAGACCGTGGTATGGTCCCCTATCCTTAAGGGGAACGTGTACGGATGGGGTCCCTGTGAACCGTACTGTAAACCTCTCATTGATTCGCTAATGAGCACTAATGACCCATTGCAATGGTCTTATGACTTCCCGCTTCTATAAAGGCACTCCAACACCCCTGTTATAAAAACTATATGGTTATGGTTTTCTATTAGGTCCTGACCGTGTTGTTCTTCAGTTGGACCTTCAGTTTGTTCACGCTAGCACGTGTGGTAGGAGCGTGCGTGTTCATCGCGGTCGCTGTTGTCACTTGGTCTAACATGTCTTTTACCGTGAGATGAATGTCTAAAAATAACGACGACACATGCAGACATGGTGAGCACGCATCAGCAGAAATATGATTGGACGTCCCTGAACACATCCACTGGTCGTCAGACCGGTACCTTAGAATCATTGTGGCACTGTGTCACGGTAGCAATTATGTAAAATAATACGTTTTTTTTAGAAAATGTAATGATCTTTAATCATCCATCTTCGATTGGCGCCACATGGTGACAGATAGTCATTTTTTTTTGTCGCCAATCATATATTCTTAAGATAAAAACCTATTTGAAAATACATAATATGGTTGCTATAGTTTATCGAAGAAATACAAGCCAACATGTAGTAAAATACTCTATAGATGTGGAAGTTACATCTGCATCTTTTAGATGTATTTATATGTGTAGTTACTTTTTGAGAGTAATCGATACTCCATCGATACCTGTGTAAACATCAATATACTGTATCAATACAACAGATTCCATCTTCCCAACACTAAGCCATGGTATTGACCAGTAATGGTCAACCAGGCCTTTGTCCCAAATGGGTTGAGAGACGTCCATTGTAGGGAACTTGTCCACACATCCATCCAGGCAGTATTTATTTCACCGTCCACTGCATCCATCAATCTCCTCTTTGTCTCCTACCTGGTAGCTCCATCTCTAGGATCCTTCTTCCACCAATGTCCCCACTGTCCCTCCTCTGAACATGTCCAAACCATCTCAATCTGTCTTCTCTAGATTTTTCTCCAAACCTTCCTGTCTGTGTTGTCCCTCTAATCACCTCATTCCTGGTCCTGTCCATCCTTGTCTCTCCTAAAGAGAATCTCAGCATCTTTAACTCCTCCCGTTCCAACTCTGTCTCCTGTCTTCTGCCTATTCCTAGTGTCTCTATCTCTCCAATACTCTATATAATACTATACAATCTCAGTAATGTTCCTGATAGACAGGGGGTTTGACCACATGACCATAAAACACATGGTCTGGACAGACACATGGACACAGCTATTTACTGGTTTGACAGTAAAGCAGGACAGATATCACCGAGACCATGTGTGATTTGTAACCCACCTCAGCTCTAGCAGGATAATGATAAAGACTGGGAGATCCAGAAA
>JAFBJS010005065.1:0-20774 GCA_016785265.1 Paraplagusia blochii
CTTTATTGTCATTGCACAGAAACACGACAGTGAGTCTGGCAACAAAAAATGTGAAAATTTTGTACAATTATCGCCACTTAACCATTACCATTCATTTATATGTGTTGATTTGCAGAGAGGATTGGAGATGCCGAGGTCCTTGAAGTTCATGCAGAAGAAATGAATCATCCTCAACATTGTTCCGTACCACATTAGGACAGCTCATTTAGGCCTCATCCATTCAACACTGCAGGGACTGCATCAACAACTATATATATATATATATATATATATATATTCTTTGTTTACCTCTGTCTTTTGCAGCAAGATGATACAAAAGCATAATAGATCATTGAAAAAAAACATCATCACAATAACAATGACTAACAATGTAAAAGGACAAATATACATGATGAAGAATACTGTAGATGTTAATAAAATAAAAAGTACCGTGCATGGAGTCTGCAAAAGGGTACACGGCTCTATAGTGTGGATGGAAAAAATAAATAATTAGGAATAATTATTCCTTTATTAAATTAGACCTTTAGAACTTAATATGATTTTTCTTTCATTGCTTGCTGTGTAATCTACGTCAAGGTAAAAATAACTTTAACCTTCATCACAATCTGAGTCAGCAGTGTAATGGACGGTTGTCTTCCATTAACCCTATCTTCTGCCCTGGAAAAGGACTGAGAGTGACCAGATATATACTGTAAATCAATGCACACACGAATCAATAATCCCTTCTACCCTTTAAGATCCATTTTAAACCAACCGCTGTATCCGATTTATTGGCCACAGGGGATTATCCTGGTTATGATGACACATTAATCCGGAACCGACCGGATTGGCCACTTCCCTTTGAAGACTGAACCGCCCCAGAGGCGTTCTTTAACGATTTTAGTGGTGTGTCTAAGTGCTCAGTTTGATTTGATAAATAATGTATTTCTTCCCTGCTGAATAAACGATTTAGTTTTTTTTGGGGTGGATGTGTCACATGACGAAAGTAGGTCAGAATGAAAACAAAGACCAGACTAATTCTTGTCAATCATGCACTGGAATGAATGAGAAAGAAAAAGTGAAACGTGGCAGTGGTTTGCCTCGGACTTGGGTCCCTAAGGCTTCAGGTTCTAATCCACCAGCTGCCAGGTTGCCACTGAGGTGCTCTGATCATAGCACCGTCCCGACCCACATAACTCACCCACCCAGAGAAAGGGTGACAGTATAGAGCGATGAGATTTGGGTGGCACTCGTGGAGACTACTGCACCTGAGAACCAGCAACGGAAGGAGACAAGACTCTCAATTTTTCAATTCAATTTTCAATTTATTCTCCTCTTGCAAGAATATATATCATATGTATATATTATATATATATAATATATATATAATAAATTACAATTTCTCCCTGGAGCTTCCTGCTGTCAAGCCATTTCCATCAACCGCTGTATAATAACAGGCCGACAGAACAAAGAAGTGGGCGTGGTGGAAAATGGAGACTCGTCACCTCTGTGGTCACTGAGCTTCAGAGGAACATAAAGGAAAACCATTTGAACAATATTATACTGCATTACAGATTCAGAGGCAACTAACATTGCCATTTAAGGTAACAACGCAACCACAGGTTTTAATATATCGAAGCACTGTTTTCCACAATTCTGGGCTCATCCAGGTTGTTGAAACTTCATTTTAATCTTAAGTAACAAGAATGAAAGAGAAAAAACAGAACTTTTGTTCATTTTCTGAGTGTGTTGGAACATAATCTTTGTACCCAGAACACTTGTTTGGTATTACTTTTTTTGTATTCTTTGAATTTTATTTACCTTACTCATATTATTTAGCTTTTATGTGTTTTTTTGTTTCGCTCTGCAGGTTATTTCAAAGTTGAAGTTTGTGCTGCAATATCCTCCAGAACTGATTTGAAGATATTGCTGAAGGACGTGACCTTGTCCAAGTGATGAAGATGCTAACTTCTGGTGCCTAATATTTCATTTTCCCTCTGTGTCCGTACATGGAAACCTGTCGTGCTTTGTCCCTGGTGCTGTGACCACGGTTTAAGGTCGGCCGGCCTGGTCAGCAGGTAAACTTGCCCATTGACGTCATAAATCTTTTCACAAGGACCCCTGTTGGCTCCAGGCGATAAGAGGCAGCTGTTTCCTGAGACGTTATCAGAAACATTTCTGCTTGGCAGCGCTGAATGGAGACAGAGGCACCAGGGCATCAATGGTATTTTATAGATATCACACACAAGATATGACTATAATATAACATAAATATAACTTGTTATCAACTTTACATCATGCCAAACACAGAGACAGTGTTTCTGCTAACAGGACAGACAGAAAACTTTTGACCTTAAAGTTTTTATCACAAGTTTCCCTTGATATTTTAGTCTAAGTAGCATTAGTATTTCTTATGTCTTTTGTTTCTCTTCGCCACTGCTCGTAAACCAAAATATTATTATGACCTGAAAAACCTGCATAAAATGTCTCGCCATAAAGAATGGACAAAATGTTTTGTTTTTTTTTTGGTGATAAACTCTTTGCTGTTGCTTTAACAAAACAGTATTAGATGTATATTTTCAAAACTAATTTGAAGATATTGTTTGGAGATGCCGTCGAGAGTCTCACACAAAAACCTTTGGATTAATCAATTTTTCATTTAGCAATGGTTTTTTCAATGGTAAAAAGTGACTTATTAAGGTAAAATGATGCTCAATAGACCGTACGTTAGGATTGATTGATTGATTCATCTTATCCAGGGGTTTTCAAACCGTGGGGCGGGCCCCTTTGGGGGGGACGCTGTGCGATGCATGTGACCCTGGGGAACATGCTTTTTTTTCCGCCGTGCTACAATAAAGTGTAATTGCACATCCTTGTAAGTTGAACTATATCTCTTTCTTTTTGTTTTCTTTCTGTTAACAAGGATACGATGTTATGCAGAGGTGTACCTAGAACTATTTTATAGACAAATGCTGTTATTTATAGTTGCGGCGGAGAGTGGGTGGTGGGGTAGGGGGGGCACGAATTGTTTTCTTCTTGCTGGGGGGGGTGTAACAGAATAAGATTAGGAAGCACTGGTCTTATCCATTGATGGGTCTAAAGGCAACAGTCTCCATGACTGCCACCCAAATCCCACTACTCCATACTGTGAGCCTTCCTGTGGGTGGCGAATCCAATGGACGTCGGTGCTATGCTTAGTGGCAACCTGGCAGCTGGTGCAGTCCAACTAGAAACCTTGCAGACCCAGGTCTGCTCCCTTAACCACTGGGCCACCACTGCAGCCCAAGCTAAGAATATCAATGCAGTGTTTTCTTTCATCTCTCTTTCAGCTCTGTTCATGCATGGCTCCGTTTTTCTCTGCCTTACTTGATGCAGAGAATCCTAAGTGCTGAGAATTCTGGGTAGTCACAGAATGGTATTAAGGGGTTTTATTGCACTCTAGCACACTCAGATCATATTTACTCTTTGAGAGTGCATTTTTACATTATAAGAGTGCATAGTATTTTCCCATCTAGACTGTGATATGCTGCAGCCTCTTTACATTTTGCTCCTTTGTGCTGCAGTAGCACAGCCACTCTTACTCCCTAGTCATATTCTCATTTCAATAGCCAAACATTGTACTGTACTTCATTATCAGCACAGTGAGCTGCTGATGTGATGTTGAGTATTCCTGTAACCAACCCCATGTCCTTGTCTTCCTGAGCTTTCTCTGAATGTTATTTTATGAAATATTCATTGTCAATGCAGTGTGGAAGCTGTACAATCTCAATGCCAATATGTACTCAGTTTAAAGAAAAAACTAACAAGGCATAGACAAATTGTATTTTCGCTCTGGCTTTCAGAGCTGAACTTATCAGCTGGTTGTAGACAAAATAGAACCAGAGTCAATGCTGACTTTCGGCATCTCCTTCAGGAATTCCTCTGGTGATATCACAGATAAAGAAGTATCTGAAAATATCTCGCCAAAGATAGAGGAGCAAATTTGTGCATGTTAGTGTCTTAATTCGTGTATGGTAAAAATCGGTGGTCCCAAACCCTGGGCCGGGGACCGGTATCAATCCGCGGGGGAATTGTTGCCAGGTCACAGAGAAATACTGTTTCCTTTTGGCCCCATCTGTCTATTACTTCCACATCTGGCTATTACTTCCACTTGATCCATACCCATATCAACAAAAGAACTGAACAATAGAATGGCTAGAATTCCATCATCAATAATGCAACTATAATTGATTAGGAAATATTTTCTTAGTGAAGACAACAACAATAAACTCAAAATGATGCAGAGTCATTGATACAAGATTCTAATATTTTACCAGACTGGTTGCAGGAAACTATTGTGCTGGGTGCACATGGAAAACCCTTGTTGTGTGCATGCACAGCTAATTTGGGAAGGAAGATTTTATAGGTAGGAAAATATTTTGGAACACAAGAAATTTACTTTTAATAAAGAGTACAAATTAACAACCGATCCATAACAATAGTACCGGACATTTAACTGATCTGTGGCGCAAAAAAGGTTGAGGAACTTTGATTTACAGAATGAAAGACAAGGTAAAAAAAAAAAATTATAAATTTTTTTTTTTTTTTTTTTTAATTTATTTGCTGTTTGCAGCTCCAAGTACAGGGGAACTTTGATGTCATTGTTCCAAAATGTTTTCTCCCATCTTTCCGACATGCTGCGATGAAAGGAAAATAACGTCATTGCAGGATGTACATACACCAGGCATGGCTAATGTTTGGGATCCTGGGCCACAGTAGTAGATTTTTGATTTTGACACAGAACTGGGTTCTTGTAGATAGATGGAGCATTGTGATAATAATATAAATTAATTAAGCATAATTCAGACAAGTTTGGTGGGCCGTATTAAAATGCCAAAGTGGCCATCTTGTCCTCGGTCCGTAGTTATATCATGCAATTAAATATTGAGAATTTCGACTGTGCAATTGATTTTAAGATTCCTCTTTATTTTATTGATAATATATCAGCATCAGTCAGTCACTTATGAAGAATGTTTTTTTAGAAAATGATGATCCTCAATGAGGTCTTGACACCGGTCGCAGAGGTAACGTCTTTGTCAATGGTGTGAAAGTCAAGGGTTCACCTCCTGGGCGAGATCAAATCCCAGTCAGGGCTGTTGCTTCCAGCGGGTTCACCAGCTGCAGGAAGTTTCAATGTTTCAATTACATGTCAAGCCTGACCTTCAGTACAGAATTCAGAACCGTTGCTATCTTCTTCTTTGGGTCTTATCTTGACAGTGTGTCCTTCAGGGACAGTATAAAGACCGAAGCCAGACTCTTTTACTCTGCCGTCACTGCCGTAGACAGTCAACATGCTGCCTGCTGTTGTCAAGCTCTGCTGTGGCATCTCCTATCCTCACCTAAGGAGCACGACAGGTAAACACTCTTCGATCTAAATTCTCACTTTACGTCCTTGTGGACCAGGGCATTATCTGGATGTCTTCAGTGATGTTCGTTTTGTTTGGAATGTTTAATCCTGCAGTGCTTCAACGCACAGCTGTGGCAGTGATAGGCCAGGAATTCACAACCCTCCAGCGGCCGAGATCACAGATTGATTCAAGTTTTGAAGGCGAGACGCAATTGTTTTTTTCTTGTTGTTTTATTTGTTTTCATTCCAAAAGGGACCAGTGTCAAAGATTTCAAAAATGATCGATGCATTTGTTTTGCAGGAACCAAAGCAAAACGTGTAATGGCAGAGCCGAACGATCCACTCTTTCATATGCAGCTCGGCCAACAAGCAATGTTGAAGGCTCTGAGGATACTGGAGGATAAGGACGGCTGGGAGGTTCGATTTAAGGAGGTAACATCCTGCTTCTTCAATGTGTTTTCTGCCGCTCTCTATAATGAGGAGAACTTTCACCAACATTACCGTGTTATGATTCCTTTCTCTCCAGAATAACGGAGATGTAATTTGCAGCAAAGTGATCCCAGGGGCTAGGACAGTCTTTAAGTTGGAGGCGGTGCTGGAGGCCAGTGTGGACGAGCTGCATGACCTTCTGTTTGCCAGGGTGGAGGAGATGCACAAGTGGAATCCGCAAATACAGCAAATCAAAGTGAGCACCTTAACATATTCCTCCTGATCCCGGTTTACTGGTTCGACCACTATGATGAGCCATAAGCTGCATAACAGCAGGATTATTCTAACCTGGGACTGATTCACAATCGACCGGTTAAATGTCTCATACGAATTTCACTGACCGGTCTTTAAGTTGTGGCAGATAAATACCCCTTGATAAAATTTAATTTCCGGAGTTCTAAAATATTTTCCTTCCTATAAAATCTTCCTACCACAGTTTTTATTAAATACACACAGCCTTTGGTAGCGGAAATACATGCTAACCTTGTATACCGGTATGCTAACCTTGTATACCAGTCTGGTAGCAAGGTACAAGGTTAGCATGTATCAATGACTCTGAGTTTATTGAAGTTTTCTTCACTGAGAAAATATTTCCATATCCTAATGATTGAATCATTCTATTGGTCAGTTCTTTTGTTGGTATGGGTATGGATCAAGTGAAAGTAATAGACAGATGGGGCCAAAAGAAAACATTATTACTCTGCGGCTCCACACCAATTCGGCCAGAGGCTCGTACCGGTCCCAGGCCCAGAGGTTGGGCACCACTGTCCTAGAGAACTCATGGGGTCTGTAGTTTATTTGACCACCCAAGAAATTCAAGCATAGACAAAAATTGTCAAATTTAACTTAAAAAACTCAAACTGACCCCTGCATAGAGACACCTAGTGGATGAAAATTTAGCTGACATGAGGCACAGAACTCGTGCTAAGATTAAAAAAAGAAGAAAAAAAACACTGGACATAAATTACATTATTTGGGAGTGCAGTTAGAAATTAGCTTTTGGGTCATTTGGTGACTTTGTAGAGAAGGTGACAGTCATGTGTTTGGATAGAGCAATACATTTGTTTATTAAAGTATAATACAGGGTCTTACACTCAGAGGACCACCTCAGCCATCAATGTTCAATACATAAGAAATTGTGAAAATGAAATGAAAAAAAAACCAGTTTCCCACAGATTTTATGTGATACAACACAGCAGACAAGAAGACATTTTAGAGAAACTAACAAAAGGTTACCTTGGTGTTACAGGGCCAGAGTCTAATCAAGTGAATACCTATATATTTCAGGAAGTATGACCATTTCTATTGTTTTTTTTTTCCTTTTCCTTGTATTTCAGTTTTTGTTTTAATTTGAAACCCAGTTCTGAATTTAACTTGAAACCCACATGCAGCTGGAAATTGAAAAACATTGTTAACTGTAGCTGTGGTATTGACAGGACTTTAAGACTTAAATAAAATTGTTTTTCTTTTTCTTTTCTTTTTGCTTATTAGTAAATGAATGTGCATAGTTTTGCAATAATAAAGTCCAAAGTAACAAAAAGTAGAAAATGAAAAAAGAAACATTAACAAACAGGCATATCAACATATCTCGTATATATAAAATTAGTTTACTTATTATATGCTAAGGACAATCACTGTAACAATGTAACATCTGTCTCCTGTTACAGGTTCTCAAACACATAGGACCCGACACCATTATCACGCATGAGGTTTCCGAAAGAAATCTGTTTGGCCAAAGGGATTTCCTGAGTGTCAGGCACAGCTGCAAACAGAAATCCAGAGTCTATCTGGGAGGAGGATCCATTAAACTGGAGAAGTTACCACCACTGGAAGGCTTTGTCAGGTGGGTGATGAGTCAGACAGCAACTAAATTGAACATTTATCATAGTCGGCGTAATATATAGTTGTTGACAGAGATAAAAGGCTGAATACCACTTTTATTTTGAAATCTGAGCCACTATAAACATATATGTTTTATTCATCTTCTTCCTCTCATCTGTTATCTGGTCTGAGGGTCTCCACAACTGCCACCCAAATCACACTGCACCGTACTGTGAGCCCTCCTGTGGGTGGTGAGGCCATTGGAAAGTTTGATAGTTTTATTGTGAAAAATGTATTAGTATATATCTGGTATAAATGATAATATAGTTGGCAGTGGTGGCCTAGTGGTTAAGGAAGTGGAATTGGGTTAGCAGGGCTTCAGGTTCTAATCCACCACTGAGGTGCTTTGATCATAGGACCGTCCTGACCCACATAACTTCATGTGGGCTCACCACCCACAGGAAGGCTGACATTATGGTGCAATGATTTGGGCAGTATATATATACAGTCATGGAAAAACACTCTCCGACCACTCTGCTGTTTTCTTCAATTCCTTGTTCATCTTAATGCCTTCTTCCACTAAAGGTTTATCACCTGGGGGAAACAATGAACACAAAACCATGCAATGACTAAAAGCACTGTATTTGTCTGTTCAATGTTATTGTTAGTGATGTAGGAACGGAAGTGATTTTTGTCACTGTCAATAAAACCATGCAAAATGGCCAGAAATCAGCTCTGAAATTAAACTGAATTATGAGCCTTTTTTGTTGTTAGTATATTTGTCCAGATTAATGTAGATTAAGTGGAAGCAGACTTTTAAATGGACAAGAAATTAAAGAAAGAGTGGTCTAATAATCTTTTCCATGACTATATATATAATAAAATATAATATATATTATATATGTATTATATGTTATATCTCATATATTTTAATATATATAAGATATAACATCATTAGATTTTTATATATATAAAAATATAAATATATGTACTGTAAAAATATAAATGCCGGTGGCTGGACCCAAATTACTCTCCGTGGGCTCACCAACCACACTAAGGTTCACCATACGGTACAATGTTGTTTGGGTGGCAGTGGTGGAGACTGATGCCCCTGTGGTAACGGATAAGAGGATGAAGTTGAATAAATGATTGGGCATACAGTCTGTGCAATTTATATTCCATGAACAAACTGAACTACTTTTCATTTTCCCATTTCCACAGGGCTGAAGATGGACCCACCTGCATCATCATACAAGCTATAAACGGAGAAAGCAGAAAGAGCCACTTCACATGGCTTTTAAATATGGACGTCAAGGTAGGTCTGAACTTATTTGCCCTCCTTCTGATTCAGGGAGGAAAACTTTAGATTCTTCCCACATATTGACTTTTTCTCAGCCACTTCCACCGCCGTGTCAATTGGCTAAATGTTGAAGTATATGGACGTCCGTCAGATCTTGCTGCAGCGATAAATTGGTCATGCATTTTCAGAGAACAGAGGTCTCTAGGGTCAGCCTGGATAGGAAACATGGAATGAGGTGAAGCAAGGGTTCAGGCTGTGGATAAACACTTGGCAACTGTGTTTGGGGACTGCCAACACAGCACCTATGGCAATTACAAATCATGTTGCGGTTTTAAATATGCAACTTTGAAGCAAAGGTAATTAGTCGTTTATTTTCAATGTAATAAAAGCTGGCGAAACTGATAAGAATTCAGAGATTTAAAGGTGAGAGAGGAAGTAAAGTGGAGAGAGAGAGAGTCCAATGCAGGTGATGAAGTGAGTTTTGATATCCTGCAGGAGGTAATTAAACAGAAAAGTCAATATAGCACTATGCTGCCACTAATTAGCTAATTGAAAATGCAGTTTAAATGCATTTCCATGATGCAATTAAATGTTATAGGTACAGTACATATGGTCCTGCAGGCTAAAGATATCACCAGCGTGATATTTGAATTGTCTAACTAAGGTGTCTGCGTTCACAGTGCTGGCTGCCACAGTCGATCGTTGATCGGACTTTGCCTCGGAAACAGCTGGATTTCACATGTTATCTCCGCAGACGTCTCAAAGCCGGCACCACCCTGGGACGATGATGAGTCTCTGAGATCCTCACGCAGCAGATCATTTTATTTTGTGTTAATTGAAAGTCCGCTTTTGACATCCCCGGCTAAGGTTGATGTAGTTAGGCAACTGGATGTCAAGTATTTTTGGAGAATGTTTTTCCCTTCCATCCAGAAGACTTCTGTTTTTTCAAGTCCCCCCTGTACAGTCTTTGTCAGATGGTGGAATCTTCTGGGGTATTGTTCCCAAGAGGGCTTTATAAGTAGGTGAAAGGTTGTGTCTCAAATCACCTCCTTTGTTGACAGATTTTTTTTTTTCAGGTTCGCAAAAAAATGGCTTCTTTTACATCTCTCTCACACCATCTGTCTTCCCTGGCCAAGATTTGAACATCTTGGTCCTCAAAAGAGTGGTTGGTGGTCTTAAAGTGGAGCTAGACGTTTGAGTCCTGACCTGAGGAGTTAGCTCTCCTGTGTTGGGCCATGCGTCTGCTTGGTCTCCCCAATGTAGAGGTCCACCAACTCCTAACTACACTCCTTACTACACCTTAAGTACATGGTCCAGCTCGTGTCTTGGAACCCTGTCTTTGGGATGAGCCAGTTTCTGTCTCAAGATGTTAAAATGTATGTAGATCTGATGCTGATTGATAACTCTCTTAGTTTCTCAGAGACCCCTGCGACGTAAGGAATGACGACATTACCCTTCCTGTTATCCTCCCTCTCTGCAGGCCTCTTTTTGTTGTTGTTTTTTTTTTAAAAGGCCCAGCTGAGATGACCACAGTTCTTAAACAATGACCTGACACGAGCCTGTTCTCTTATTTTACTTTTATTTTTATTTGTGGTGCGGATGGTGTTCGCACAAAACTGTAGAGTTTAGATGACACCCAGTTTACTCCTGTGGAAGATGTGTTTTCCAAAAAACTTGATGTCCAGTTGCCCAACTAAACCCTTTGACCTTGACCATGACCTGGATAACTGAGAATCCTCATTGGCATCTTTGACTAATTTTCTATTTTGAATTTTCCATATGTCTGTTTGTTCCTAGAGAACCTTGGCAATAGTACTTCAGTAGTATTTTTGTTTTTGAAAAAATTAATTCTGGAGGGCTAGCTAGAAGAGATAGTCAAAAAAGTTATCATGGGTGTAGAATACTCCACCTTTATCAGTTATGATTCTCTTTAGATGTAACAAAGGCGATCAGAATCAGGAATGAGTTCATTAGAAGGACAACACTGACAAGAAGGGGTGAAGCTAGAGAACCAAGATGAGACGGTTTGGATGTTCAGAGGAGGGACAGTGGTTCTATTGGTAGAAGAATGATCCTAGAGATGGAGCTACCAGGTAGGAGACAAAGAGGACATTGATGGATGGAGTGAGGGAGGACATGGAGGTAGTTGGAGTCAGAGCAGATAAAAAGACGGAAAAGAAGAATAGCTTCTACTTTTTTTTAGAACAAATTAGCAATAAAAACTGATAAAGGCCAAAGGCATAAAGGGTCATGACAATTCTGTGACGCATAAGAATTGACCAGTTGTCCAATGTTTAATGAGTAAAAATCATCAGCGATATGTTATTTTGGATGATTTTGATGTGGTGTAAAGGTGGTAAAGCACAGCCAGTTTCCTACAAACAGTATCCTACTACCCCTTCAAATTTGGATTTTAATGTTTTGTTTTGTTTTTATTTTTGAAAATTTTCATGCCAAATGTGGTAAACTGCAACAGTACTTCAACAGAATGATCTAAACATCTGAACAGACATATAAAATTTTTGTGCAACCGTTACATTTTATACTTTCTTCTCCTCCCACCTTCTTTCTTTTCCTTTTCGACTTGTTTCTTTTTTTCAGGGGTTGCCACAGCGAGTGAACAATTTCCATAATCTTAAAACATTTTACACAATGTCAAATATTATTATGAAAATTTTGTGTGACTTTTCTGTGTTTTAAAAAGTGTGGATGCAATAAACAGACCCCAAAGAAATATTAAATTATTTTTTAAAGTTTAATGTTTACAAGTGAAACTAACAACACTAAATTCCTAACAGTTTCAAATATTCATTCTCAACATTGTCAGCATCAAACTCAACTAATAACTGGACCAAACAACAATCCCATAAAATTGGTTATTTAGTAATTCTGCTATTAGCAGCAGTCAATCTAAAGAAGTGTCCAGAAACTTTTTTTTTTCACTGTTTTTGGAATTACAATTTACCTCTAGAGGGTGACAGAGAAACCTTTAGCCCAGTACAGGTTATTGTGTCGCTCGAAGACGTATGTACAGTATTAGAACTGATTGTTAATAACCAGTTGTCAAAAATTGATATATATTTCTCATGAAAAATTGATGTTATATAACACACGAATTAACCTCAACATGGGCCAGTGCCTGTATTTAACACCAATACTTACAATAATTCTGTCCTTTCTGTCAGTTGTGATGATTAGTGTGATCACATCACATCTATCATTATTAGCCACACACATCACATCATTATCACTCACTCACATTATTAACATCATAATCCACTGTTACCTAAGTCCTTTGAGATTCGCATGTAAAGCATAATCCATACTGTACCATACTCTCACTCCATTGATGTTAAAGTATGGACATTGAGAGGTGGTTTTGATTGTATGGATTCACTTGATTTATTTAAGACACAATCAATAATCTTTTGGACCAGTGGTGCCCCAGTGGTTTAGGACTTGGTTCCAGAAGGTTGCAGTTCGAAACCACCAGCTGCCAGGTTACCACTGAGGTCCACAGAGCATGGCACCTTACCCACACATAACTCCCTGGACGCTCAAATCTACCCATTGTTCACGTTAAATTCAGAAGTCACATTGATCGTGTGCAGTGGTGTGGATCACAATGTCACAATGACAAGGAGTTTGATTTCCTTCCTTTCAATTGAAGAAAATTCAGTTGGTGTCAGAAGACAGACATTTAAGCTAATGTTCGTCATATAATACATACAGTATCTGCAAAAGAGATTCACCCAAAAAGGTTAACAATTGTTATTCTTAGTGACAAAATGACTTGGAATGTGGAATGTGACCAGAGTTAACTATGTTGCGCAGTGTGTTTTTGGTAACATATAGGGTTGGTTTATTTTTCTTAATTCCCTTTTTTTAAATCAAACATAATAATAACACAAGAGTGCAAGTTATGTTGTGAGTAAGGTGACTGCATTTGTGTTTATGCAGGGCAACACTAATATGTAATGTCAACCAATATCCCTAATAACCCCAATAGTTTTTAAACTATTGAGATTCTCTTTCATGAAAAGAGGATTGAGAACATGAATCCTGCTATAGCAAGGCAGTTTTTGTAGAAACCGCTTCTTTGTGGCTTTATAAGATTTGAAAAAAAAAAAGACCCGGGCTGGATGTGGCCCATTGAGCTTTTTAATGCAGCTCAACAACCATGTCTAAATTAAATAATTTTCAAAACTATATTATC
Organism: Paraplagusia blochii; assembly: GCA_016785265.1. Classification (NCBI taxonomy): domain Eukaryota; kingdom Metazoa; phylum Chordata; class Actinopteri; order Pleuronectiformes; family Cynoglossidae; genus Paraplagusia; species Paraplagusia blochii. The sequence continues at coordinate 13,192 of JAFBJS010005065.1, forward strand.
ATTATAATCCTGCCTTTTCCCTGCAATATCTGCTTTTCCCAGTAAATAATCATAAAGGCATTAGAAATCTAATATTTTAGGTTTTATACATTTATACAAGTCATTTATCTTAGTTCAAATTAACGCTTCATTCCTCTGGACTTGACTCGGCTCCCGTGTCCAATTTTTGGACCCAATGTGACCATCAAGTCCAACCTTCTGTGCTTGACCAATCCAAGTGAATGATTGATGTGTCTCTCCCCACCTCCTCTTCTCAGTCTGGCAGCTGCTGCCACTGTGAAGGACCCGGGCAGACTGCAGTGCTTCATTCACTCTGCAGAGAAGGTAATAGGCTGCAACCTACGTCTTCTGCAGGGGCCCCTGGACCACAAACTCCGGCCACAAAACAGTTTTCAGTTTTTCATTTGCCACTGACCTTATCAACATATAAGGCTGTCACTGCTGTCTAATCTCTACACTCACAGACTCAGACTCCTGTATGTCTAGCTCTCGGCTTGGCTTTCAGCCTTGATGCATTTTAAAACTTGTTGCTGTTTACTGTTTATTTTCTTCCTTTCTTCTGTTTCCAAAGGCCCACTGTTCAATGAGCATTTATATACCTCCATGTATATACACTGTATATATCTGCATGTATTGCCTATACAAACCAAGGTTAACAGGTTTCTTTGACTTATGGCTTATATATCTACTGTACTGTATGACTGGCTGCACACTGCCAGCCTTGGAGGAGATAGAAAAACTTGAATTATCAATCGTGTATTGGAGATGAATGGGATGAATTATTAAAAAAGACCTGCAGGGTACATGTGTTCTCTATGGGTGTGCAAATTAATCGTTTTGGATTGGTTTGGATCTAACTGAACTGAATCGGATCGAACTGGATCAATCGTTTAATATTTTTTTTTATGAATCGTTCCTGAATCGGATCGTAGGCTGTTAATCGAGATATAAATTGGATCATTATGTGAGTGAATTGTCACACCCCTAATATACACTATATATATATATATATATAATTTATTAGGGGTGTGCAAATTAATCGTTTTGGATTGGTTTGGATCGAACTGAACTGAATCGGATCGAACTGGATCGATCGTTTATTATTTTTTTATGAACCGTTCCTGAATCGGATCGTAGGCTGTTAATCGAGATATTAATTGGATCATTATGTGAGTGAATTGTCACACCCCTAATATATACTATATATATATCTCTCTCTCTCTCTATATATATATATATATATATATATATATATATATATATATATATATATATATATTAGGGGTGTGCAAATTAAATGTTTTGGATTGGTTTGGATCGATAGCCTGTGAATCGAGATATGAATCAGATCGTTACGTGAATGACCTCTAGCGTTCTCCCAACTGGACCAATAGCTTTAAGCGTTGAGGGTTCCGGTAAATTGGTTATATCATGTTCTATCAAAATACAATATTTTACGTAAATACAGTTAATTGAATTCGAACAAATGTAACAAAAAGAAAACAGAGCTCATCCTTTCAAACATCTTTTACTTTGTTCTCCGTACAACTTAAAAATTCAATAAATATTAACATTTAAAGCTTTCATTCAGGTATGTATATACAAGAACTATACAATTAGCATGATGTTACGGACTGCAATACAGGGATGGTGTTACAGTATGAGCAACCACAGTCTGAAGACTAACAGCATTGAATTTTTTTTTTTAGACTGTAAAACACAAGTTTTATAACTTGAAATTTACACTATATACATTATTATCTGAAAAATATACCAGTTAAAAAATGTATAATGTTATTAATGAAAAAAAAAAGAAGAGTTTTCTTTGAGAAGATACATATCTGACCTACACAGAGGCAGACAATACGTCTGATGCAGTAAAGGTTGTCCTTACAGACTGTTGTGTACCAGTATATTCCTGTGGGGAAAAGCACCAGGTAGAAAAAAAAACCTCCAGTGTGCTATAGAAATAGTTATAGACTCAAGATATGTGTTTCTCAGAAGGATGTTGTAGGATTGAGTCACTAAAGCCATCTATAACAACTGAACCATATTACAATGCAGTCGATCGCTGCAGCGAATGCTAATGAAAGTCAGTTATAGCATATTCCACTTATAAACGCAGAGGGCATATTTAAAGTATTTTTGTAGTACACTATTTCACTGAAACAATACATCCGACGGCAAAAACAAAAGTGAAACAGTGAATTACTTCCCAAAATCCCCACATTTTGCTCAATATTTAGCTAGTCATTAACCAAATTAGATCTCTGATTAGGCATCATTAAGCCGAGTCAGGAAGTAAAGTCCACCGCATGTTAATGAATTCGGATTTCAACCTTAGGGGCTAAAAAATAAATAAATAATGACACAAACATGGGCATGAATAATGAGTAGAATGCAATGCATCTGAAATTAGCAGGGGAGTCAGCTGAGGTGGCTTAGCCATTTAATAATAATATTAATAAGAAGATCTATATTAATCCCTAGGCAGTATCCTTCGGGAAATTATGCCTCTGCATTTAACCCATCACCGGATTGAGCAGGGGGCTGCTGGCTTGGCCAACGCCCGGGGAGCAGTGTGTGGGGTACCATGCCAACTGCCCCGAAGATAACTCTTTCAAGCCGGATTTACCCATGTCCCAGGAGCGCCTACCTCAGAAGGTGCTTCCCACTGAGGAGAGGAAGATCCAAGACACACTGGAGCAACTATGTCACTCGACTGGTGAGAAATTGCCTTGGGATTGCCCTCATGAATAGCAATTCAGCTAGCAAACAAAAGGTGATAGCTAGATATCACTGTGTGGAAATCTGCAAATATTGATTTGTTAACCAATCAAAATTGATGATTTAGTTACATATAACAGTGCCTGACAAAGAGGAACTGATTTTGAATGGGATGACAGTACACTACAAGGCTCTATAGCTATTTGAATAGCACACCTTTGACACCTAAACATGGGCTTCCGCCTCTAACCATGTTCACAATACCAGTTCAATAGTAGTTCTGATGCACTTGGAAAATAAACAGGCTAATACATATGTATGTACACAGATCAAAACATGAACGTAGCAGATGCAGTCGTCACATTTTTAACACGCGGTGTCGTGTCGGTATACAGCACCTTCGTATGACATCATGTTTCCCTATGAAATTCAAAGGGCAGAGTGATGCAACACGTGGGTCACTCTGGAGATTTGTTGAGGTAACCGTCGCTGGACATTTCACTGGTATCGAAAAAAAAAAAATTCCACAGCCAGATCTGCACATCTATCACTAGCTGGTGAAGGTTTACTGGACGTATAGAACCGTCAAAGTGAGCAGCTTGTTTACGACATCACTACCTTGTCAATGATTTCTCAGCTGACGGGGTTCTGAACCAGGATCCCTCTAGGATCCTAAATCGTCCCGTCTGGTTGTGGCAGTGACTGGCATTAAAGTGCTGAGTGGACTGTGTGTAGAGGCGGCCCTGTTGGAGTCTGCTGTGGGTCGAGGTGGCTCTAGAGGTAGAAGAGTCCCCAGGTCTGAGTTTTCCTTCCTGTTTCGGTGGAAGGGATTGCTAGTGGGAACCTTGGGTAGAGCAGTATCTCTGGAGGGTGAGGTTTCAGTATTGGCAGTGGTTGGCGCCGCGGTAGTGGAAAACAACCGTCTGCTCACGGCTTTAGGTGTTTTATGGGTACCCTGGGTGGTAGCAAGAGGATTTTGAGATGAATCAGGAGGTTGAGCCTGAATTGTTGCCGCCAAGGTGTTGTTGACATCTGGTGCATGAGTAGCGAGGTTTTCCTTCTTGTTACAAGACTCACAACAAAGTTTGTTATATCCAGGGATAGAACAATAACGAGCCAAAACCTCCATCTGGCAAAAAATTGATTTGTCCCCAAGACATGGTTCATCTGGTGATGACAAGAGAGAAAATAGATGCCTTTAAAAATATACATACTGTATACATCTTGAATGTAATGGATGTCTGTGAAAATACTGTACTTGTTCCCAAAGTTGTCTGCAACTGGACTTTTCTTTCTTGGAGTTGAAAGACGTTTTTATTCCTCAACCCCATTGAGTCTGTTTGATGGGACATGAACTGCTCCTGGTGTTAATGAGCAGTTAGCATGTCACGTGTCCAGATGTGAATGGTTTTCATTGTGGTCATACCCATTTAGAGAAGTCTGCTTTGGTATTGATGAGAAGTTAAACTTCCTAGGATGGGATCTCAAGGTACTATTCCAACTCGGCTTATTGCCCAGTTTAAGTCAATACTGAGAAACTTGAACAATTTGGTCTATGCAGTACAATTCAGCAAAGAGTGTTAAGATCTTTATATGGGGAGACAATCCCCAAACAAGTGGCCCAGCAAAGGAGTACGGCCAGGGCAAGACTCAGTAGTTTATCTCCATCTCAGAGAAAAGCGACACTCTTTAAAGGACTCAGATGTTGCCCATCTGGAACAACCAACTTTGGATAGAGGGGCAGGTCTGCGTTGTCAGTTCTCTGCTGCAGACCATTCTGCTCATCAATATCAGAGCAGTCTTCTCTAGACGGTTGTGACGACGACTCCCATTCACACCTGGACTCGTGGCACAAAAACTGCTCAACAACATGAGGAGCAGCTTTTGTCCCAAAAAGGTGAGGAGACCAAAACAACTCTTCACACCTTTGTCCAGTGGAGAAGGGAGTGGTCTAGAGGAGGAGAACTACAAGAGCTCCCTCCAACAGCAACTAGAAACTGATGAAGTTCCTCAGTTGAGGAACATCTTTTAACTCCAAGAAGTCCAGTTGCTTAAAACTAAACATTTTGGAACGTGATGGATATTTGAGAGAATTTACTCACTTGAAGATATTTTTTGTACAGGATTGTCATCAGCCTTATGCGTGTTGTTGTCCTTTAACGTGGAATTTAACAGGGTTTCAACGTTGAGGGAAGACGCTGGTTGTCCTGGTAGCAATGGAGATAGGAGAAAAAATATTATACAAGACACAAGAAGTTCCTGCTAACCTCGTGCTACTGTCTGGAAAAATATCAAAGCTTTACAACAACTTTGTAATTACAACCTCCTATATAAATCTTTCTCCTTGCCGCGCATACGCAGCCTAATGGATGGCTGTCATGTTCAAGTGCGTTGAAATGTTCTCGGTCAGTGGCAGTTGATTGTGTGCATGCAATTAATTCTGCATAATTTCACCTTCTAGACTTTTAGAGTTTTAGACTAGGGGGTTAAGGTACAGTTGTAAAATATTAATACCTGTTACTACAATTGAGTATTATTTGGTCAAGTACAAACTATAGTTTGTTGCTGTGTCATAATACAATCTTAAATTTATCAGGTTAAGAAACTACTGGTAGATTATAAAATGCATTATATGCCTCCCGCGGGCCATACTTTTTGGCTTGATGGCCCGCATTCAGCCCCCAAGCCTTGAGTTGGATGAAAGCAATTTCTTGGGGATGAGCTGGGACACATCTTCAGTGATGTTCCTAAAATCCCTAAGCATTTGGGGTCACATCTTTAGCATCACATGCCCTCCTTCAGGTGTCCCAGCCAGGAGTGGATCAGACCCTGTTTTGTGTCCCAGCAGTGTTCGTCCACAGATGGTTCCTCTTGATTCAGCGCCCTCTGGATGCTCACTCTGCAGCCTCAACCTCTGTGTTTTTTTTATGACCCTTCTTGGGGCTCAGCACAGTGTAGACTTTTCAAAGTGAGCAACCAGCAAAGTCTTTGCACCCAATTTCAATCATCTCTCCACCCTCTTTCTTACCATCTCCTGGTACTTGGACAACACAGAGGAAAACACGATGTCCGGCATCAAGGATGTTGCTGGAACTTGAGTTGTGCACCCACAACCGTCCCCATGACCCAGTCTGACACTGACCTGAGGAGGTCACTTGGTGCTTTGCGCTTTGGGTGAGTCTGGACTCCAGCCCATGTTTCTAGTCCTGGCAATGTTTCATATTGAACTCAGCCACAGCACTAGAGATGACATCAGCTGCTGCCTTTTAACACTGGGCCGTGTCATTAACAACAGTGGCCATCCACAAGTGCCTTTGGGCAACACCTGAAGATGTACTTCAGTGAACCCCTCCCTGGAAGCACATCAGGCAAGCTGTTGAGTCTGAGTCTGCCTTAGCCCTCACATGGAGGTTAGGGGGACTACACCACCTGCTCTGTGAACTGTGCTGGGGTTCATTGAATATTAGAGTAGAATAGTTTTATCCAGTAATAAATTCAGTAACAAATAATGACGAAATAGAGTAATAAATGCACTCAATTAATGTCAATTATATAAATATGTACTGTATATATTTTTAAAAATTGTACATATATATTTATATATATGGTCGGGGCAGTGAGCGCATTACCGGTCCGTTGTGGTGAAGAAAGAGCTAAGCCAAAAGGTGAAGCTTTTACCGGTAAATCTACGTTCCTACTCTCACCTATGGTCATGAACTTTGGGTTAAGACCGAAAGAACACGATCCCGGATACAAGCGGCGGAAATGAGCTTTCTCCATAGGGTGGCAGGGCGCTCCCTTAGAGATAAGGAGAGGAGCTGTGGCTTGGGCATTTACATCGGATGCCCCCTGGACGCCTCCCACGGGAGGTGTTTGGGTCATGTCCCCCTGGGAGGAGACCCACAGGCCTGGGAACATCTTGGGATCCTCCCAGAGGAGCTGGAGGAAGTGTCTGGAGAGAGGGAAGTCTGGGTATCCCTCTTCCCAATGTTGCCTCCGCGGCGAATGAACATGGATGTATATAATGATATATGTATAGTGTGTATATAGTGTACATACAGTATAAATAAATGCTAAATAAGTATTTTTTTTTTATTCTCCCTGTGTGATTCTTCTGCTGTGTCATATTTTCTAATTTGTTGTCCTTTTTTTGTCTCCTACTAAACATTTTCTTTCCCACAGAAGGACAACTTATTATTTCGTTTAATCAAATGAATATCTCACCTGGACAGTAAGTGAGTTTGCAAATCAGGACTGTCTCCGGTTTCTCGCCCTCGCACTCGCCGATGGTGTTGTCACTGGCCTTGCAAACCACCTGCCTCTGTTGGATTCCTTCGCCACAGGTTACTGAGCACTGAAACACAGTGAAGACACTTTTTTCATTTTTCATTTCTTCCTAGCATACGTAAGATAATGGACCAAATTCCAATGAATAAAGATATTTTCAGACTGCCTGTCACTGCTTATAAACTAGCACTAATGAGGATGAACTTGCTGTGATGAAGGCGGACATTATTGAATCAAAACTATATATGTGAACAAAAAATAGTTCACGGATATAAAAAAAAAAAACGGTCCATTTGCATTATCAATTTTTCTCTCAGGTTAAAGGAGGACATCAGAAGATGTTTTTTAACCTATTCTTCTTATTATATACATATTTGAGCCTTACATGTCTTTGGGGACGTGGTTACTGCACTATTAGTGTGTCCTCTGGTTTCATATATTCTTTGACTCCAACTACATCTATGTCCTCTGTCACTGCATCCATCAATCTCCTCTTTGTCTCCTACCTGGTAGCTCCATCTCTAGGATCATTCTTCTACCAATGTATCCACTGTCCCTCCTCTGAACAT
>JAFBJS010005068.1:7394-41358 GCA_016785265.1 Paraplagusia blochii
ACTATTTTTTTTTTAAACCAACAACTAATTCAAGGTTACATTGGTTTCACTTTCTTAATATTTTTTTCTCCTAAAGTTACAACTATTTGACTTTTCCCTCTCCTTATAGATTTAAATGTTTTCTCATATTTTTTATTTTATTTTTTTACTTTTTTCCCTTAAATCATTTAATTTTCCTCTCCATGGAACAACATTACTCCTTATAAACAAACAAAAAAATTCTTGTAATAATCTTTTGTCCTTAAAAAAAAATCAAAAAAAATCCTCATAACCTTTTTTTTTCTTAATTTTTTATCCATTCATTTACTGGAATAATGACAATAAAATCCGTACATTTATTTATCCCAATTGAACATTTTAGTCCTCATCATTTTTTTCTCATCAATTTACAACATTTCCTTGTAACGTCATGACTCTCGTGCCTCTGAAACTGTTTAATTTTCCACACAATCAAACTTTTTTTTTATAACACTGTGTCTATTTCGTGCTTAAAAAGGCAACTTTTCCCCTTGTAAAATACTTATATACTTCTTGGACTTTTGACTTTTTTCTACTAATGTTACAATCTGCAGCTTAAGAGTCTAAAAATGCAGGGAAAACGCCTACGTTCCAATGACATGTCTCTACCTGAGACATCAGCACTGAGACATCTCCATTCTTTTTTCTTTAGTTGTGTTAAAAGTGATGTTAAAAGGGCGGAATGAGAAGTGACTCTTGTAACAATATAATTTTTTCTTTTTTTTCCTTTTTTCAAACAACATTAAACAACGGGTAATGTTTCCTTATCAACTAACAACTAAAGTTTCATAAGGCTTCTACTGTTTTGTCCTAAGAGTTGAACTTTTTCCTCATAACATGTTACTTCGTGTCATTCTCCAGTTACGGTGTCCTTAAAAAACAGCCCGGAAATGCCTGCGATCTGAAGATGTACGCTGCGTCACTAGGGCGACTCGAGACATCACCGTGTCTCCGACTTTCACCTTTAATTTACTTTCCAACCGCAAATGCTGTTTTCATTTGATAATTAATTGCCTTGATTCCATCCTTTCTCAAAGTTTACTCGAGCTGAACTGCGGTCTGATGTTTCAAATTAAAAGTGTCAAATGAGAAGTGACAGTAAGAAAGAATTAATGCTTAGTTTCATGATCAGAGGCTTAACTGTAATCAGAAAGTTTGTTTTACTCAGAGATGGATAATTCAGCAAAATCAGTACTTGTGTGACCGCGTCACTGTGGTGCTCAAGTATATTGTTTCATTTTCCATTGGGGACTTTTTACGTATATTCAGAATTGAAATGTGTCAACTCATGTTTTTGTAAATGATTGTTCATCCATCCATCTTTGGCCCCTCATGAACCTTCGTGCAGGTGTTGATCCTATACTGAAAGGTGCATACCACCTTAACTAGGACTGGTTCTTGCCCAGGATGTGAACCCTGGACCCTGGACCAATGACATTGACTCTGGACTAAGACACATTATTGATTATTATCTCCTTCTTCTTTCATTTTGTCCCCTTTTTAGAGGGAGACATATTACATATTCAATGATATACTTAGATTTAATATTGTATACACACACACACACAATTAAACAAGTAAAAAAGTAAAAAAAACAAACAAAAAAAAACATGATTTTGCTGGAATTGAACATTGTTTCTAGAGATCATCAGTTTTGTGTGAAAAAGCTGAATATATTGATATTAACTCATACCAGAAAAAAAAAAAAGAGTTAGATATGGACAATCTAAGTGTTGACATTCCGAGAAACTGATTTTTTTTTTCTTTTTTTTTCTAAAGTAAGCAATGAAATGTGAAATGTTTTTCTCTGTATTTTTTTTTTTTTCCTGCAGTGTTTTTGCTCTGTGACCCATGGAGTTCACCCTGTATTCTGCACGGTGGATATACCAATGCACTAACAATCAATATGAAATATGCAGGGAATGTATTGACTAGAAGGAGAACGCTGTCTCTATGACAGGCCGCGTCCTCTAACGGCCTCTGACGTCAGCTGTTTCAAGAGACTGATGTCTGGCGGTGAGCTTGACTGTAGCTTTCAGTACAGCATCACAAAACTGCGGCAGATACACACCATAAAACACACTGAAACTATAGTCGCAGTCAGCTTTGCACCTCAGCGTGGAGTCATTGTTGTCAGACGTGCACAGACGCGAACGCAGAAATATTTTTTCTCCCAGCTCCTTATCAAAGCATCCATTCATGTAAAAGATGTGTTCTCACTACAGTGACTCTTCAGAACACGTGGAACAAAAGCCTCAAAGCTCCATAGTCTCCTGAAAGCTGTGTTTATTTTTTATTCCCCATGAAAAAAAAAAAAAAAAAAAAAAAGGTCCACAAAAAAAAAAAAAAAAAGTCCAACAAACCCGTCCCTCCACATCATGTAAATCCCCGCTGCGTTATCTGATCTGCTCCTCGTCTGAATATGCAAAAAAAGGGGGTTATTTGTTCGCAGGAACTCGCTGACGCTGTCGACAATCTGATGCTGCGACAGAAGCAGGGGGGTGGGGGCGGAGGGGGGGGGGACGAGACGGGCAGCGGTGTCTATAGAAATAAAGATGAAGTGGGTGGATTAACGTGTTTGGACAGAGGGGGGAGTGATGGTTTGCACAGAGCCGCCGGATGGAGGAGTGAAGAACAACAAGGACTTGAGCCGAGGAAGAGGAACTGCCCTGGACTGTGTGAACAACACACAAGAGTAAACTCAGGAATCAGGGAGTGATTGCAGGGTGAAGCAGCAGTTACTACGGTGACATAAGACATCAGTAGTGTCCCATAAAGATGCGATAAAGACAATTAAATACCTTGCTTATCGGTGAAAATGTAGAATTCGCTAGTAACTTTCTCTTGCACCACAGCCCGGTAAAATATCTAAAAAAAATTGAGGTTTGTCGGATGAATTAAAGTTAATAAAATGATACGGGTGGCAAAAAAAAAAATTGGGTTTCATGCGGTGCAGCCTTGTCGTGTACGAACAACCTGTTGCAATGAGCCCATATTTGGACAAGGTTGCCTGGAATTGTCCGTTCATATATAGCTTTTTTTTTTTTCTTCGAAGAAAGGCTCTCCTTCTGTCTCCTACCTGGAATATTTATTTAGCTCTTGGTTTGCGACAGAGGCTAGCATGTACCAGGTAAGATTCGTAGAATATAGTAAAATTCCTAGAAAAATATAATTCGGAATCAGATTTTATAAAATAAATATGCTGTAATTTTGTAATCTATGCCTTTTTTAATGTCCAGCCCCGTGTCAACTGACGCAAGGACCAGTGCTGGTCCACGACCTAGGGTTTGGAAAGCATCCCTCGAAATTGTATTGACCTCTGTACTTATATACAGTAAGCAAGTTCCACCCTATGATAAAAATAATCAACACTTTAGTCTCATTTTATTGAAGAATAATGTTGTGTTTCTACCTAAATTTTGTTGTATTGAGTTTGATGGTATGTCCTTGGAAGGACTGAAGAGCATGAGAAGGACGCCTTGTAATGTTTTAAGGGGTGAATGATGACTAATTTGGAAAGCTTAACACTAGAGACAACACAATATTTTAGTTGACCCTGTGCAGTTATAACAGAAAAATACTTAAAAAGAAAAACACTCGTGAAAAGTGAGTCGTTTTATGGAAGTATCACTTATGCACCAAATGGGCTGGGGTATTTTCCCAGGAGTCCTGGGTTGCAATCCCAGAGGAACCACGTCCTTCCCTGTATGTCACTTTGGAAAAATAAAAGCATCGGCCAAATGCAGAAATGTTCCCCAAACCTGATTCCTTGACCTCATTTGCGAAGCTAAGTTGTGTTTGGCTGAGCCCTGACCGCAGCTAATACATCGTCCACCCTTTGGCACCGAAGGCCCCCGCAAACAGATGGAGAAGGACATAATTATAGTCCTGTTTATTGGGACAACTAACCAGTCGGAGTCGAAGCGGACCACGATGATCTCATTTCTAATAGACTCCCCAAAATCGCACATTACTGCGGGGAAGTTATCGGAGAAGGAATTCAGGAAATAATCTTCTTAGATTTGCATTTTCTCAAACAGCAGGTGTGGATTTAAACGCGTCGTGGAACAAAGGCAAAGGCATTGGGAAGTTGGAAACCGTCGTGATCCTAATTGGGAGATGAGGTTCTCCATCATTTTTAAATTATAACTTATTGCTGTTTCTCGTGAATCATATCTGTCGCCAATTTTAGTCAAAGTGACGATGAAATATGGTGTCATTTTCTCAATTCAGCAGCAGCAGCGGCCGCAGTGGCACAGTCGAGGCATGTGAACGTTACTTTTCCTGTCCCGGTCATAATCATAACTTCTGACTACCTCAGACGTGACCGAAATCGAAAGCGGACGCATTATTTTTTATAAGCCATTAAGCATAATCTGATCTCTGGGGTGTTAAAGACAAGCCAGGCTGGAGACACACTGCTCGTCCGCCCACATTAGTCAAACAAATCTTTTTCTCATCTTTTAATAACGCTGGTGTGCGAGCGCAATAATATGAATGGCGCCGCGCAGTGAAATGAGAAGCTGTGCGTCCAGTGGATTTAACAATTAAACGTACAGTAGCCCATACAAGTCAATGAAGATTCAGAGTCATCAAGGAAGACGGGTACTGTTAGGCAACGAGGACATTAGGATCTTTAGAAGCGTTTCACCACTCGATGGACGCTACTTCAATGTCCAGTCTTCTTATCAATGTGAAGCAGAATCTACGAAGCGTTAGCACCAACGAAAAACAAAAGCTAGGAGTAGACCATTGCGAAACCTATTAGATTTACCCTACAGACGATTCGCTTTCACATTAGCAATTCAACAAAATAAAAAGTTCCTTTTCTCTAGGGATGTCCGGTATACCTTCTGCCTTCTGATTTTGCCGATATCACCCAAATACGCTATTTCTCAATACTGATATCGATATGTACCTTCATTGCACCCACCCCGAGGTATATGTCGAAAGTACCTTAGCGGTCCAAGCAAATTCGCTTACTTATGCTAACATTGGCTAACTCTTAATGGCGATTATCAATCGATGTGACATAAAGTGTTTTCAGTTGACAAACACAACTTTTTTACCCTAGCTCAGAAGAATTCTGAAAACTTAGATAAAAATGTATTTCAAGAAGAATAAATTCAGGTCATTGTCCTCGATGTGATGTATAAAAAGGTTGATCTACCAAGGATGGCAACGATCCTGCAATTTCAATACCTTGTCTTCAAGCAAAATGGACTTGGGCCTGTCCCCAAAAAAGAGGAGATAATATTCAGAGAAGATTCAGGGAGTTGGGAGACACCTCTGTCCATAGGCCAAAGTTGAGAATATTTGACGATTGGATGTTACCTTAAAGTCCTTTAGATGTTACCTCTGAGTCCTTAATCATAAAATAATGCTCTCTGGTGCTTCATTAGGCCAAAAGAAGCTGTATATCTGCTCGCGGAGGACTACGCTTGAAGGTTCTCTGGCCGGAGTTCATGTACGATGTTTCTACAGACAGTGAGACAACGTGTCCTGGGGTAAAGAAATTACCACATGTAACAGATGTAACTTTACATGTAACAATATTTTATTAAAACAAGGGATAGCAATATTATGGGCCGTCTGACGTTATCAGATTTGAGTCATCTCTATTGAAACGTCGAGTTTACATACTCTAATTACTTTAAACATTTATAATACACCGTACAGCTACGCAGATGTGTGTGTTTCAAGGTCAGTTTCTCTTTAGTAAATATTCATTTTCACTCCAGTAAAGACAAGCTTTTTAAAAGTAGTATATTAACACTGATTCACTGAAGATCATGAAAGAAATATCTAAATGAATATCTCACAGATTACCCGGCCGAATGTTTAATTAGCCGCTAATTGGCTGAGTCTCCTTTAAAAAATGAAACGTCTTACCTTCCGCCTGAATTATCCTCACATCCGTTTTTAGATATCGTCATAATTACAGCAATTTAACGAGCCCGCTGTCAAGAAGCCTGGCCCTTAATTAATGGCGTGTCATGACGTGTGTAAAAAAAACGGCACTTACAACCTGCATCCTCTTAAGCGAAATGAAAAACAAACATGTGGATTGCTGCCAGGTACCATTAGACGAGGGAGCACAATTAGCCGTATCTTCCGTAGAGCAGAATAAGCGGAGTTAATGGAAGAAGCGCTTCAAATTAGAAATGCATTATGACTAACAGCCAGACTGAGGTGAGGGGATTTGATTGTCGTATCTTTTTAGTAAAATTTTATGAATACAAGATGGAAGACGAGATCCTCGTTCTGGGGTCCTGAGATGTTTACCTCAGTTTTGGGGGCGGATGTCGAACAAGGAAAGTGTTGTATTGGACATCCCAGATTGATTTTTAATATAACTGCTACCTGATATTGGGAATATTGTCCAAACAATATTTTTTTGATTCCTATATCAATCAGTAGCATCATGCAGCTTTTCCCTCAAAATTTGCGTCCAGCAGTGAGTGTCTTTCAGCCATCAACCATCAACCATCGGGAGACAAATAATTACGTTGCAATAGTAAAACCAGTGGGCTCGCCACCTGCAGGAAGATTCATGAAGGACAGGTACGGTGCAAGGGGGTTGTGGGTGGCAGCTGTCATAGTAAATACAGACGGGAAAAGTTTGGAGAAGAAGCTAGAGAAGACAGATTGAGATGGTTTGGACATGTTCAGAGAAGGGACAGTGGATGCATTTGTAGAAGAATGATCCTAGAGATGGAGCTACCAGGTAGGAGACAAAGAGGAGATTGATGGATGCAGTGAGGGAGGACATGGAGGTAGTTGGAGTTAGTGTAGATACAGAGGACAGGGTGAGATGGAAATTGTTGACTCGCTGTGGCAATCCCTGACAAAAGGGACACGCTAAAAGGAGAAGAAGACAATGTCTGATTTGGACGATATTGTCCAAACAATACAACTCTTAAACCCTATATCAATTAATACCAAAGTACGCAGCCCTTGGTCCCCAAAACTGATTCAGACGTCCCAAGTCCTACGTGCTATTCGGGAAAACCCAGACATTGTGTTATCTTTGTATAAAACCTTGTAAGAGGAGGGAGAAATAAACATGTTTACCTCTGGACCAACACCCGCGGTGACTGTCTCGCTCCTACTTTTAACACTCACTTTTGTTTTGAGTGTCCAAATCAATACTTTCTGAAAGAAAAAAAAAAGAAAAAAAATCAGAAATACAATTTGCAGCAGCAAAACAAACACTGTGTGTGAGCTGTCTGGCGATTAAATAAGAGGGAGGTGCTTACTCTGCTCCAGAGTTATCCCAGAGGAAAAAAAAAAAAAAAAAAAATGTGTTAAAAAAAAAAAAAGTGTTTGTTCACGTAAAGATGTGCTATAGTATTAGCGCAAAGAGTAAAAAAAAAAATATTCCACTCAGATTTTCCTGCAAATAAGTAAATTTATTTATTACAAGTAGATATTTATTGAACTACAAATTGAGTAAACATTACTAGCATTAAGTATTTGAGTATTGTACCATCAATATGGCCAGTTTGGGCCCGTGGGCCTTATCTTTACAAGCCATCTAAGATACTATGTTACTGTAGACCATTATTTTAGATGTTAATGGAGTAAAAATAGACACATACCAAACCATCCACCATCACAACCAATCTGGACTGTTGACGTGCTCTAGGTTGGGTCGATCAGTCCGTGCAGCCAACGTCTGACTCTTCTGTCTGGAGCCTCGGCGAAAAAAAAAAAAAAAAAAAAAACAAGGAGCCTCGGCAGAAAAAAAAAAAAAAAACAATTTCATCAGATCAGAAAGTCTTCAACTGTCCATCACGGACAGGAGTGTGTTTCTTCTGCACTCTCAGATTTTTATCTTGGACTGACAGCAGCAATACCCGGCGTTCTCCCACTTCCACACAGCAACTCTGGAACTCAGTCAAAATGACTGCCAGGTTGTTGGTCATCGCTCCATCTCTGTGTTCCTGGGACCCATTGGTTCGCAACACTTTTGGGAGTAAACGGTGCGAAATACAGATAAGTTCTAGGGTTTTGTCTTATGGTGGATAGAGTTTATATAGATTTTTGGGAATAAACGGCAAAAAACAACAAATTAATCTAAAATAATTTCTCTGTTTTTATTATGGGAGACAAGGACGGACAGGGTCAGGAATGAGGTGATTAGAGGGACAACACAGACAGGAAGGTTTGGAGAAAAAGACGGATTGAGATGGTTTGGACATGTTCAGAGGAGGGACAGTGGAGACATTGGTAGAAGAATGATCCTAGAGATGGAGCTACCAGGTAGGAGACAAAGAGGAGATTGATGGATGCAGTCAGGGAGGACATGGAGGTAGTTGGAGACAGAGTAGAAGATACAGAGATGGACAAGGATGATTTGCTGTGGCCACCCTTGAAAAAAGACAAGCCTGAAGGAAGAAAAATAGGTTGATTTAACTACTACTCTTGACTATTATTCACATCTTTATTAATGAATAATCCCAATGGGTTAAAATCCCAAATGGTTTTTCAATGCATGATACATTTTAATATATGCAATTTTACTGCCACAAAGTGACACACAACACACACAGCAAAGTCAGGTTATAACTAAAAAAAATAACTAATAAAATCTAATGGGTTTTTACCATAGTTACGATTGCTGGTCACAAAACTAATTGATCCCAAACCGACTGTAGCCTCTGGCCTCACTGACACAGAGCTGAGAGTTGGACGTGAACCAGAGTCACTTCACTGGTGCTGCTTTGAAAAAGAAGCGTTTGCCAAATCAAACCCACAATAATAAACATTCATTCTTCTCTGGTTTCATTCAAGAGTTTCTCCATCATTTTCAGAGTCAAGATTTTCCCTGAGGAGTCCCAAAAAAAAAAAAAAAAAAAGATACAAAAAAATAAAAAAGTACATAATTGACCTCAAAATGAATTGTTTCATTTTTTTTGCAATTTCTTGGAGCACACAATCAGATCACTCAACTTTTTATCCTATTAAACTGTGTTTAGAGGCATTTTCATGGTTCACTATCAGCAAACAAACTCAATAACATACAGGCAGAGACAAAAATGTTAAAAATGTCTCGCTCCACAACTGCCTCCCCAATTGCACTGCTTCATATTGTGAGCCTTCCTGTGGATGGAAGTTGTGTAGATTGGTGTGGTGCGATTCCCTGAGCTCCTCACTGGCAACCTTAACCACTAAGCCACCACTGTTAAACTTTATCATCAATTTATATCTCCAACGTGTGGCCGGAATTAGCATTACAGCATGATAAAATAATTTCACCATTTTTCGCACCATTTTAGCTCCTTCTCCTTTTTGCTTGTCCCTGTTCCAACGTTTCCATCTCCAATGTTCTCTCCATTTTCTACTTAATCTCCCATGTCCTCCTTTACTGCATCTCCTTATTGTCTCCTACCTGGTAGCTCCATCTCTAGGATCATTCTCCTACCAAAGTATCCACTGTCCCTCCTCTGAACATGTCCAAACCATCTCAATCTGGTTTCTCCTTCTTTTCTCCACTCCTTCCTGTCTGTGTTGTCCCTCTAATCACCTCATTCCTGATCCTGTCCATCCTTGTGTCTATTCCTATTACATTCCTAGTGTCTCTAATCCATCCATCACAACTGTCCTGTAAACCTTTTCCCTAATATTGTTCCGGTAAAGCCTTATGAAGCCAAACTAGGTAACAGATTCATCTTTAGCCGGGCCACAAAAAAAAATTAAAAAATAAATAAATAAAAATATTGTGTCGTGCAGCTGAGCCAGATAGAGGCCAAGTCTCTTCCTCTCTGGTATTTTTGGTCTACATTACGAGTGTATGTGCAGGGCAACCGTGACAGTTTTTGTCTGTTAGACTTTTATACAAAAATAAAAATTTTTTTATTTTTTTTTTTGTGCTGGTGCCCAACAGCCCGACAGCATGGTAAGGCAGAGGTCTTTTACCCGGCCAACTGTCATGTTGGGGAAGATGCTGAGCCACATTCATGCAGTGGGAGCAAGCAGGAGTAAGACAGAAACAGCAGTGCTTTCTCTCTCTCTCTCTCTCTCCTCCGTACACTGAAGGTTGGTAACTCATTTTATTCCTTTACTACTGGGAAGCCAGGCCCGGGCAGGTCGAGCAGGGGAGGAATGGTAATTTAGCTTTTACAAATTGACTGTTCGCACGGTGTGAGGTTCCTTAGGGCCGTATTAGGTCGTGACACTTGGAATTGCTGTTGGGCAGAGAACCATAGAAAGTAAAATAGTTCAAAAAAAAAAAAAAAAAAAAAATCTGCATACGCAAGACTTTGCTCTTTTCACTGCATTTACAGTTGTGGGAGAATTTGTTCAGGGGTCGGGAAAGTGAGAAGCAAATTAACGACAGTGGAACTGGGCTACAGGTCCAATACATCACCGCACTTCCTGCCTGTGTCCTTTGTGGTCAAACAAAACAATCACGAAGGATGGATGACCATACCATGGTCTAATATCATGTGCAACATCCGGGGAGATGTGGATCCCAACTTCCATGAAGGCAGAAGAGGAAAACAATCTCACTCCTTTCTGATGTCAATATTTTTTCCTAACTATGATCATTAGGGATGAATAAGGGATAACCTGATTTTTTTTGACATGAGGACCACAGGTGGCACTAAAATTGGAGTTGTGGGGACAGATCAGGATCAGAATGATTGAGTATTTCCATGAATTCAGATAGATGATGAGTAAAGTATTGAAAAAAGGCTTTATTAACAATGTTGTTTGGACAAGTTTGGACCGGATTAAAACGCCAAAGAGGCCACATCTGGCCCCCGGGCCTTATTTTGCTCAGGTTTGATCTATGGGGAACTTGTGACGCCGGTTTTCCAAAAGAACCTCATAAGTGGGCCACGTAAAAACTTTAACGAAGTTCCTCACTGATACGTGAAACTCCTTACTTGGAGTTGAGTCAACATCAGCAAGAAATGTTAAAAGTGTACATTCAGTGCATCACAATGACGAAAAAAAAAAAAAAAAAGTGTATTCTTCCATCTCGTGGGTGGTCAGCACTCTGTTTTATTACCTCCTGTGGTGTTCATTAACCTCCAGTCCAGAACACGTTCCTCCACGACTGCCAACAGATAACACGTCGGTATCTGTAGGTCACGCTGGACGCTTTCCAGGCCTGGGCTTGGAGGAGGCACAAAGGTTTGGAGGACAGAAGAAGAGAAGAAAAGATTATTGGTTCATGGAATGGATCCAGTAAAGGAGAAAATGCAATTAATACAGATGTAGTCAGAGGGTGAATGTGTGTCTTGTTTTCAACTTTATATTCTGTAACAGCACCTGGGTCCTGACCTTAAGAAAGACGAATGTCGAGCAACGCGAGAGGAAAAAAAAAAAAAAGACTGTATTGTTCTGCTTTTTTATCGGATTTTCATTATCAGAAGAGAAACCAATATCAATCCTACCAGTTGTGCTATTATCGGGCATCCCTAATAATTATTTGACATCTATAAGAATCGTCACCCCTCCCACCCCCCTGAGTTCGACTGTAAATAGTTTTGAGGGAAAAACAGCTGTATGTTACAGTGAAAGCCACTAGATGGCAGCATTGCAGCTAAATCTTTTTCATTAATTGGGGAAGTTTATGTAGATTGCTGCTGTCAGCAACCCAATCAATGGGAATACAGCAACAAACAGGGTATTTTAGGAATTTCGTAGTGGGGAAGCTAAAATTGCCAGACAGGGTTGCGCAAAACAGTTGGAGCTGTGGATACGGGAACGGTTTAACTAGTCTAAATGAATAGTCCATTAATCTTCACGTCCGTGCATCTGCAGATGAATTCAACATTATATTCAGCATTATCCTTATGCCTTCAATCCTTCTCAGATTCCCAACTTTTGTGTTTTGTCAACATCATTGCATACGGCACATACTTTATACAGGACCCGGCACTTCTTCTTCTTCTTCTAACTTAAGCCGCCCTCTCGCCTCTAGTTTATTCTGTTTTCGTCGTCCTCATGTTGTCTTCTTGTTTGTCTTGTTTTTCTTTGTCCACTGTTAGCTCTGGGATTTTGCTCCAGAGCCTTCTGTATACTGTGTACTTCCCAGGGTGTATTTTAGGACTTTCTCTTCCTGACAGTAGGTGGCCAAGTTCCTGACACCAATTATTATGCTATTTCTACTTGTTCTCTGTTTCTAAAGGCTGCTCCAAGACTCCAGTGATTCTCAAACGGTGGCTCGCAGGCAATATCTGGCTCAGTAAACCTTATAATTTGGTCCAAAATGTATGATCTTCTCCAATATAGCTTCTGAAGTTAACTATATCCTTCTTTTTTTTTTTTTTTGCTTTTTTTATGTGATTTTTATTATATTTATTTTTATCCACCCTTTTAAGAAATTAGTTCAATTAAATTACAATAACATTTCAATATATTTTTAATAATGACAAATAAACGTGATCTAAGTCTTTATTCTGTGATATATCATTCCTCAAAACAGAGAACAATAAATTCGAACAACTGTAAATGTATAATTGATGGAAAATGCACAAAAACATGCACGATGAAAAATACTTTATTAAATCTCACTGTAATTTACCAATTTTTTTTCCTACAAACTAAAATTTATTTGACTATTTCTTCTTTTTTCCTCTCCTTCTAACAGCTGTCTCAAGACTTCAGCGGTTCTCAAATGGTGGCCCACAGGCAAAATCTGGCTCAGTAAACCATATTATTTGGCCCATGACTGGATTCCAAAATAATATCATACGGCCTTCACTATTGAAGCATCTAAAATTAACGATACCTATTTTTTTTTTTACTTTTACTTTTTTCATCTCTTCCATGAATATATTCTGTAAAATGACTTACTAGAAAAAAAAGAAGAGAATAAATGATTGTATATTTTTAATAATGTCAAACAAACATGATCTAAGTCTGACTATAATTGCTGAAAAATAAAAGTTTTTTTTTTTTAAACAACTGATTGAAGATAGATGAAAACACACACAAAAAAAAGACAAATATACTCCAATTACTTGCAAATCCCTCTGTGATTTACTTTAAATTGTCTGACAAATAGTCAGACTTTTTTTTTCCTTCTACAAGCTTGTCAGAAGTTTTAAAAATCTGGGCTTTATGTGGGTTTTGCTTCTCCTTTGGGACAAATCCCAAATGAGAATGCAACCGCTTCTTTTTCCAAATATTTGTAAGATATATTTATGTACAAAGGATGTCTTTTAGGGACAACAGTGTAAGAAATGCAAATTTTCTTTTTACAAAATAGGCAAAAAAAACGCTGCTTTGTCATCAGTGGTATTTTCACTCCTTTCTAAAATAGACTCTTTTTGTATTTTCTCTCAAATTCTGGAGATGAAAGGCCCGACATTTCATCTCAGGTTGTACTGAAGGATCAAAGAGGTATTTCAGAGCAGGATGCCTCTCTCGCTCCCTGCCTCCTTATTTTTATTTTTTTTCCTCTTTCTCTGCTGCAATCACAATTCTGTCTGTCTGTCTGTCAGCATATTTCCCCTTTCAACTCGCCTTTTGGGCCTGAGAAAGGAGAGGGGAGAATGAAACGCAACAGGGAAATGCCACAGATTTATGCAACATTAAGAAAATAGATCTGACTCGCTGACCTGGAGGAATTCTGCACGTTTGTTATCGGCATTCCGTTTTATTACATCTTATATATATAATTGTGCTGCGTGGCAACATTGAAAGGTTAACCGGGGCGGGTTGGAAATGAACCGAGACAGCGTTATTTTAAGAACCTCATTATCAGCCCAGGGCTATTGTGACATATTTGCTCTGGTGCATTTTCCACGTCCACATCTGAAATGGAATCAATGGTTTTTTCACTTCGTTCCAAGTAGAGCCCACGCGGTACTTGGTAGTTCTTGATCAGAAATCTTAAAGGTTGATGCATTTACTGACATTTAATACGCGACGGAAAGAAAAAGGGACCTCTGTGCTTGTTGATGTCGCTGGAGCTAGTACCAGTTCAATGCAGTCTATGTTGAGCATTATTTTCCAAAAAGAGGGTTGCGGCCCTCAGGTGGGTCATAAGATATATTTTTGGGGCGTCGTCCTGCAACATGATTTCTAAGAGTCTACTGTCATTTTTTGCATGAAATCGTTTTGTAGATTTAGATTACAGCTTATGGGTCAAATGTGGCTCACTAGGGCATTGTTTCCCAAAATCTGGGTTGTGGCTCTCAGGTGGGTATCAAGAGATTTTTTGGGGGTCCTCTTGCATCATGATTACAATTTTTTTGTAATTTTTTTTACACAATTTTGTCTTGTACATTTAGGGGTGTCAAACATACAGCCTACAGGCCAAAAGTGATCAATTAGGCTGGCTCACCCAAAAGACGGGGTTGTCCCTTAGTTGGTACACAAAAGATTACCTTACCCAATACAAAAAAAATGGTTGTTTCTATTCTGTCCTTTTATGTATTGGGTATTTTTTAATCAAGTATTATTGTTATTAATTTTTTTTGTAAATAATATTTCGGGTTGAAATACATTTTAAACCTTAACCTAAATTTACACAAAAGTGTGTGGACATCTCTGCTTCTTTTTTAGATTTACAAGGGTCAAACATTCAGCCCATGGGCCAAAATTGGCTGACTCGGGCATTGGTGCCCAAGTGCTGGGGCACAGCCCTCAGGTGGATCGCAATATATTTTTGTGGGGTCATCTTGTACCGTGAATTATAGGAGTTTAATGTTTTTATTTCTATCCTGTTACTTTGGCAACAGATTTCTGACAGAAGAAATGAGTGATGATGCTTGGATATTTTCTGTTTGTATTATTTTCTTTATTTTTCTTTAAACCTCTACCTAAGGTACCATGTACTAAAATTATGAAGTAATATGCGCTCTTTTTTAGATTAAGGGGCTCAGCTCGCGAGCCAAAGTTTTGGTGAGTTAGAGTTAAAGTTTCCGAAGACTTGAGTTAATTGTTCAGATATTCTATCTATTTAAATGTGTTGCAAAGGTTTAAATTACAGGTCACCAGAAAAAAAAAGTTATGATAAACATTGCTGTAGAGAACTAAAAACTTGAATCAACGTATATTTATATTTAGATATATGAGCCGCAGTCTGTTGGCCTACAGTATGACAGCTGTGATATCTGTTTCACCTGGCAGCCTGCGGGTGTCAGTGGCGCACACACAGGTCTAATCTTCCTCTTTACAGACGTCCAATCAGCTGCATCAACACATCTGTGGGTGTGTGTTGGTGTGTGTACGAACCTCAACCCCCTTGACAACTTGATGACAGGGTGTGAGATGGGGCCTACAACGTATAACAGCAAATTGGGGAAAAAAAAAAAAAAAAAAAATCATATATAAGCATCTGAAATGGAAACTTTAAACACATGCCTGATGGTGTGATGTCAACAAGGATGAGGAAGAAATTCCAGAAGATGTTAAGACTTAAAAACTACAGAAAAAGATGACTCCAACATCATCAATAAAATATAAAAATCTAGTGGATTAGAAGCCGAGGTTTCGTATGGACAACACATGCGTCATGATGCTCTTTATTAAATCCAAATCAACAGTGACATCATGCTGATGAAGCTGAAACATCTGAGAGCTCATCTGTCACCACTTGGACGTGGAAACAGACCAGAAATGTCAACTTAGTTTTCACAGAGAGACGTCCTCCTCTGCTCCCTAATGAGCTCAAGTCCTCGTCCTGCAACCTGTGGCTCCTGGGCCTTGATGTGGCTTCACATCGGGATCGAATCAACATGTCTGAACATGAAACCAATTCAACTAAATCAAACAGTTATTTTTAATTCACCCAGTTGGTCGGAAGGTTCACAAAACAGCAGCGCGTCCCGCAGGTTTCTGCAGAGATTGACGGGGTGACACAGCAGTCAACTACGACAGGAATGAGCTCTGCAGCAACTTTGAGTGACTGGCAACATTTTCAGCCTGCGACAACGCAGGAAGGAGGAGCAGTTTTGAACCAGGTGCAGCAGTCAAGACACCCATATGGAACTCAAGGAACTTAGAATAAAAAAAGAATACAAACAACAACACAGACTAACTCATTAAGAAGGAGGGATAGCCTTTTATACCCAGGCCACCAGGTGGCACCAGTGGGTCTGATTAGCAGGAAGTCACAGCGCACAGGTGAGGCTGATGGAGCTAATGAGTGTGAAAGAAAACAACAGACAGAACTGACAACAAACAACCCGATTAAATGTGAATATGAGAAGTGTAGTGACCAGGTCACCGCATCAAAAAATATTTTAACCAATTGTTTTGTCCTGAAAAGAAGCAGCATTTTAACGTTTCTGGATTCCACCATGAAATGTTCTTTCCTGTAACAAAACAACATTCTGAGAAATCCATGTGACGCGAGGCACGGCTATATAGAATATACGGATATGGCATGATTCTCAGAATGTCCTCCTATCACTACAAGTGGCGGATATATAGAATTATGTTGTTATACTGTAGTCCAAGAAGACGGGCCATTGATAATAGATTTCTAACCCGTATACAATATTTGACATGTCTTTATAATATTAACACTGCTTTTCTTGATGGAATGTAATCATAAAAAGTAAAGATTTTTTATTTATATATATATATATTTATATATTTTAGAAATAATATATATTTATATACATAAATATATATATAGATATATATATATAATATCTAGGGAGGAGGGAAAACAAACAATTCAAGTGAATTGTTTTAATAAAACCCTGAGCCTTCCCTGTTATTATTTTAGTTCATTCCGAAATTGAGTTTGACATCCCTGATTTAGAGCATATTTTCACATTTTTTATTTTTCTTCTTTCCTAAACAGAAAGATTTTTTTTTTTTTTTCTTGCCTTTAGTGATACGTATTTTGTGGTCATTGCACTGCAGCTTGTTGTATTCCTTTGGATAATTCTCTAATGTGACAGTCCACTCCCATTTAGACTGTACGCTGGGTCATTAGCTCCATTATAACTACTGAAAAGTCACAGCTGTTCTTGGGTCAACTGAACAGGGATCTCAAATTTGACTAACTGTCATTTTACTAAAGAGCCACAGCAGCTATCAACGTTCGAAACCAAAGACAGAAATGTCAGTTTCACACAGATTCTGTATGATACAAATATGACACTGCAAATGGGTAGAAATACAGAAAAAAAAAAAAAATGAAACAGAAGGAGTCTGTGTTTACTAAAAAAATAATCCTTGCGAGCCAATCTATAAAATATGAAAACATATATTTACTATGAGGATCTTCAATCCTTTCATCCGTTACTAGGTCTCAGGTGCAGCAGTCTCCACGGGTGACACCCAAATCACACCGCTCCCTACTGTGAGCCTTCTTGTGGATGGTGAACCTGTGTCATCAGTGCGTTATTAGTCTAACAACACTGGTCCCCATGAATGAGAGACTACATAGGATGAAAGAGCACTGAAGAACTTTCCCACCAAGGCAGGGTCCACAAAACATTGTTCCATGGACTGTAAATGGCCCACGAACCTTATGTTTGACACCCCCCCTTTTTTTTTTTTGATGTTTCCTTATCCGATATACTGCACATATTTATTTTTTTTTCCTCCCAGCAATATAAATTGGCTGTGACTGTTGTTTGACGGACAAATATGGTCCGAGTTGCTTTCCCTCGAACGTGAATCAAAATCAGCCCATTTGCCAAATCTGATGTGAACCAGAGCTGCCGTATATTACGCTGTCAGTTTAATCTGCTGCGACTTCATCGGGTAATACGCTGATGCAAAACAGCCCAGATGCTGCAGCTGCGTCCAATATTACTGCTGCAACCAAACAGAGAACGAGTCGTTCCCTGGAATCCTGGCAGCATAAAGCTGTGACACTCCCACTCACCCGCTGCGACCGCGATGTATTTTTATATCTCCTTATTCAACTGTCTCATGCGACCCCATTTCTTGACCGTACCGCCCCCTTCTGGACCCGTAGCGATGCAGTAATGTGTGAACTCTGCATCAATAAATGCCTGAGAGATGCTAAAGGAGCAGCTTTGCTCCGAGACAGCCGTGCTGAGATAAAAGACAAATGAAGAATAATTGACTGCCCAGCTCTCGGCCAACGGGATTAGTATGACTAAAGTCCTGGGATGTCTCCCACTCACTCTCTCCGTCTCTCTGTCTGCAGCGTCTGTGTCAGGGCGTCACCCTGAGTGGAACTGTTCAATATCACCAAACTGAGAGACTTAAGTTATTAAAGACATCAATAAATGTCATTGAAATGTAAGTGGAAACCAGTGACTGAAGCTAAAATTACTTCTCAGTTTATCCAAGGGCTAAACTGGGCGTTGAGCAATAACTGAATTCTGAGTAAATGCTTATTTTTCGACAAAAGTAAGGCTAACGATTCCGGATATTCCAGTAATGATCACCTTAGTGCCCAGGATTACTCAGGGTGCTAAGGTGACCTATCATTCCGTCTCACACAGATGTTTCCGAACTCTGCGATCTTAAGTCTTACAGTTTTTTTTTACCTCTTTATAAGAGTATATTTCCGGTGTTCTGAAATATTTTCCTACCTATAAAATCTTCCTACCCCAATTAACTGTGCATGGGCACAACAAGAATTTATCAAGTGCACCCAGCCTATAATTTTCTCCTACCAGACCGGTATACGAGGTTAGATTCTTGTATCAATGACTCTGCACCATTTTGAGTTTATTGTTGTTGTCTTCACTGAGAAAATATTTCCTATATAGTTGCATGATTGATGATGGAATCCTAGCCATTCTATTGGTCAGTCCTTTTGTTGACATGGGTATGGATCACGTGTAAGTAATAGCCAGATGGAGCCAAAAGGAAACATTATTTCTCTGCGGCCCAACACCACTCCACCCATGGACCAGTACTGGTCCCCGGCCCAGTGGTTGGGCACCATTGGTCTAGAGGAGAACTACAAGTGTTCCCTTTGGCAGTTCCTCAGCTGAGGAATAAAATGTCTTTCAGCTCCAAGATGATGTCCACTCATTGACAACTAACCTTTACGGATAAAACCTAAATCTTGTCTGTAATGTTTAAGCTAGGGCCACAACACAAAACGTGACTCTGACGTCACTCAAAGACATGTTTGCTGAAAGGACACAAACATGTCCCACAGACAGGAAAAGCAAATGGTGATAGATTATTACCAAACAGTAACACATCCTTTATTTTGACTACATCAGTCATATATTCTGTTCAATTCTCAGAGCCAATGTCACCTGAACAGCCGCATTTTGTGGGATCATTTGAACTCGGCATTGCAATAATCTGCAATACTGAAACGCAAGACGCCTGCACCTCAGTTTTATGCACTGCTTTAACCTGAAGGGAACTGTTGAAATTTTACCAAACTGAAAGACCTAACATATTCAAGACATTAAAAATGTGAAGAGAAACCAAATTCTTCCTTTCATAATAAAACAATTGACACACGCTGCGTAAAACTCTGTATAATCCCGGCTACCTGAGGTTGAACCAGCAGAGACATTGTCATATGTTTGTCTTTTTGCGTGTTGCAATTCATTATTTTAACAGGTTCATCAATTGTTTTGATCAATCACATTTGTTTCCTGGATCTACAGGATTAAAGGGAAAAAAAATGCACCAGAAATAGAAAATTGTCATCGAACAAAAAAAATATTCCCCCAAACAGACCATAAAACTTTTACAACCCCACAGGTTTCGTTCAGCCCTACTGTATTCTGTCCGTGTCTTTGGGTAATTGGGGAACGAAGCCAAAAAGGACAGGACAAAAATGGAACATGCGATGGATTTCATTACCAGAGTGGGAACTCGTGTTCCCCGATCTAGAGCTCATTCAGTGTCTTGAAACTACGCCCGGGTTTGTGATGAGGTAGTCGGCTACAACCTCCCAACTCTGGCGTTTCCTGTACGTACATGCATTGTACAACACATTGTGAAATACACTTAAATATACATGCACGCACTTTACCCAGTCTGGAGATACAGAAGATCATATTAAAAATTAGAAAATTCTCAATATTGACTCACTGTATCTTTACGTGGTTTCAACAATGCTAGAGATTATTCTATTTTTCACCTGTAAAACACTCAATGTTCCCAGCTATTAAATATCTGAGCTCATAAACCCTCCTCTCTGACTTGCTGGTTTCTCCAGCTTTTTAATCCCATCCATCTGTTTGTCATAAACAGGCTTTAAAGTCTACTGTTGCTATTTCAAGGTTTTTAAATCGAGGATCACGTGCAAACTGGTGAGATGCAAAATCGCCCGTAAGTAGAAAACAATACTTTGTTGTTTATCTCCTCTGTTTTGTAAAAAAAAAAAAGGTATTATTATTAGAATTTTATAATGTAATGACATAATAGTTTCATATTTTCAAAAATATCCTGATATTTGTTTTTTTTCCAGTTTCCATTTATTTTTCCCCTATGTTTTTTGGAGTACAAGTACATTTGGAATATTCCTGATTAATAAAACATCATTAGATAAAACACCTGACATTAAAGGGGATGAAAATGGGCCCTAACTGACCTCTTAATGGTCCAATTTTGGACCAAGGGCCATAAATTTAACACCAACGTTCTTATTTGTCAATAAGCTATATACAACGTGAATGGGGGAGGACTTATAGGAGGAGGAACGAAATAACGTCAGGGAATCAATTTCCTGTATCTCAAAGCATACTGAACCATTCTTTAACTACATTAAATAAAAAAAAAAAAAACAAACAAAAAAAAACAAAAAAAATTCTTTTTCTGCTCATTTTTATGCCTGTTACTACATAAGGTGCATCTGTTTGGACAAGTATAATGATAACTCATAACAGTGTAATTTTAGGGCTAATATTTAACCATTTTCTATGGATTTCTTGATAATAATCAAAACCACTTCAGTTCTTTCATCCGTTATTATTGCATCTTATTGACAAAAACAATGATTTCAGGGATTCCATTATTTTTACAGCATGTTTATTTGTATCATTACCGAAATGTAAAGACCTCCACAGCGGTCTTAGTCTTAAGACTGCATTCTTTGTCTTGCAAAGCCCCTCCTGATCCCAAGGTCTTTGAATGAACGAAAGACCTTCGGCGTTAGACAAAGTCCCTCTTGGTTCAATTTTCCCCAAACAACGTTACAATGAATCAAATTACCAATAAACAATTAACACTGGCTGGACCTGAGGCCCGGATGCTGATTCAGCCGTCCGCTCCTCAATCCTCATCACCATTGATTGAACACCGAGTTGCACTTGAAACGAGTGTACCAGCCTTTGTCGGCGTAATGTGCTTCCAGCAATTGACTGATTCTTTTTTTTACTCTTGTAACTTCTGAGAGTTTAATGGGTTCTTTCATTTACTTTTTTTTTTTTTTTTTTTTACAGATAGTAGAGGTGAATCCATGAGTTCTCATCACTGTCAGATTCCAGTTTCAACTATAGAATAGTAAACGGATCTAATCATTCACCTTAAACCCAGAAGTGCGCTCATAAAAAAATTACTCTTGGTATAGAATTCTCTGATTCTGATTCCTGGCCCGTCTCTCCTACCCTCCTGGACCATCTGGGATCCAGAGTTGACTTTTCCGCTCGCACACCTGACGTCCAGGGCAACACTGATCAATGTAAGAACTGTAGGTGAGTGAGGAAAATAAGCTGCCAGCAGGAGGCACATTGCCAACGGGGCTACCAAAAATAAACTGAGGGCTTCAGGCGTTTATTGGATGCCAGAGGAAGGAAATATTTGTTCCAGGGAGAGGGTTTTTTTTTTTTTTTTTCTTTCTTTCACTAATTCACCATGCAGCATTCAAAACAACACCCTCAAAATATTGTTCTAATAAATTGATGTTTAAAAGTGCTCTCTGCAACAGGGGTTCTAAACATCTGGTCTAGGGACCAGTACTGTACGGTATGTCATTGGTAGCCACACCATTCGCAATAAGGTGCAATAATTATTATATAGTTTACATATATATTAACGTTTGGTGACATAGTTAAGGATGTGGGTTAGCAAGGCTTCAGGTTCGAATCCACCTGCTGCCAGGTTGCCACTGAGCATAGCACTGTCCCCACCCATGTAACTTCTAGTGGGCTCAACACCCTCAGAAGGGCTCACAGTATGGCGCAGTGTGATTTGGGTGGCAGCCATAGAGACTGCTGCCCATGTGACGGATACAAAGATGAGTGAATGAATGTTCTCTACAACAGGGGGTTCCAAACATCTGGTCTAGTGACCTTGTTCCAGGTTTAGCCATGATGGATGGATTGGAGACACTAGGAAAAGCCAGAAGACAAGAAGTAGAGCTGGAGGTGGAGGAGTTAAAGATGCTGAGATTCTCTTTAGGAGAGACAAGGATGGACAGGATCAGGAATGAGAAGAGTAGAAAGACAACACAGACAGGAAGGGTTGGAGAAAAAGCTAGAGAAGACAGATTGAGATGGTTTGGTGGATACATTGGTAGAAGAATGATTCTAGAGATGGAGCTACCAGGTAGGAGACAAGGGGGGGATTGGTGGATGCAACGAGGGAGGACGTGGAGGTAGTTGGGAGTCAGAGAAGGAAGGAACAATCCGAAAGGAAAAGGACAATGATTCTTCAATAATATCGTGATCTCCTTTACTGCCACCCAAATCACACTGCTCCATACTGCGAGGCTTCCTGTGGGTGGAGAGCCCACAGGAAGTTGTGTGGACGGAGCTGTGATCGGAGCAACAACCATTTCAGCCACTTTAAAGACAGTGAAGGGGAATACATTTCCACCTTTACTGCCCAGAAGTAATAAAATGTGAGGCCTTTCTTTACTGCCGTAAACAAGACCGTAATACTACAGTCACTGGCTTCATTCATGTGCAACGAAATTGTTAATTAGTGGTCAATTAGAGAATAAAAACACATTAGCCATCGTCAATACCATGTAGTGTTGGGTAATTTTAATTATCTAACTGGCTGGGACAATGACAATAATTACAGAGTATAATTGTGTATGTATTCATTATTATGGATAATTACTTTATTCTATTGGGCAGCCGCTGTGAAAAACATGTTTGTTGATACAAAGACGAAACAAAAAAAAAAAAAGTTCAGTGCAGTCGATTTGGATTGGCTCGTCTTGACTTATCCAGGAAAAACACCACGGAAATCGCTACTGTTTACTGCTTTGGCGACCCCTAGAGATGGCATTTCTTATTACAGAAAGCACTGTAGTGGTTAAAACAGAAATTCATACATAGAAAGACAGATTGATAGACGCAGACGGATATAGACAAACAGACAGAGAGACAGACAGACAGAGAGACAGACACACAGACAAATAGACATAGACACACAGAGACAGATAGACGCACAGATGAACGGACAGATAGATTGATAGACACAGACATATAGACAGACAGACAGGCAGAGAGAAAGACACATAGACCGATAGACACACAGACATAAATAGACAGACAGACGGACACTCAGACAGATGGACAGATAGACTGATAGACACAGACAGATAGATAGACAGACAGATAAAAAGACACGTAGACCGATAGACATAAATAGACACACATACAGGCAGACACACAGAGTGATAGACATAAATAGACAGACAGACAGACAGGCAGATACAGATAGACAGACATAGACGCACACACAGACAGACAGACAGACAGACAGACAGACAGATAGACTGATGATATAGACAGATGGAAAACAGATAGACATAGACAGAAAGACAAACATATACAGGCAGACAGACAGTCAGACAGACAGATAGATAGATAGATATGCACTATATATGTTTTTAAGTTATACAAAATAAATTGTTAAGCCGTAACTATTCTAAAAGCCAACTACTTTTTTTTTTAAATCATCAAAATAAATCAAAATAATATTTACAAGCATCACTGTCAGGAATATGTACATGAAGAAACTGAAACCTGATAAGCTCTGCACTACTGTCTCTGTTTCCTGATGTCCCCGTCAGAAGAACTACAACAGAACCACTTGTGAAAACCACAAGTTCATAAATGACTCGGAGCAGTCAGACATGAAATAACCCATAATAAGTGCAGGAGATTATACTTCCTTGACACAAGGTGTTCCAGGATGGGGACGTAAGAGTAACACTCGACTTGATGCTGAATAATTTTTTTTTTGTCATTTTCACATTGACAGAAATAGGACTTAATTTAAATGCTAATTTCAGAACTTTTTTTTGCCATCACAGCGTGAAAGCTTATAATTATTTAATATATCTTTTTTTTTTTTTATAAAAATGAGACGAAAGTCTTGTCCATCTGAGAATCACTGGAGAAAAGACTGGTCAGCTTGACCACAGGGTGACCACCCAGAACTGGAAATACTGTAACTGTTATTTACCCTCTATCTAATAATAACCTTGTGGATTTGTGGATCTCTTAGAGTTTTTTTTTTTTTTTTTAACGGCGGGAAGATTCCGTTATAAATTACCAAGCAGCTCTGTGGAAATACTAAGTCCCCGGTGACTCCTGAGATTTATTCTCCATTTGCCCTTTTGGGGGTTTTATAACTCAGTCACACCACTGTTGTGTGACATTCGGAGCATATCACCCACAGAGCATGAATACTTTATAAAGGCAGTAAAACACGCGTTTATAGTTGCCGCAATCACGGCCGGTCATTCCCTCAGTGCAGTCTCTCTGTTAGGTTTCTCACAGTAATCGCCGTTTCCATAAATTTGCACTTTGTTACAGAAAACTGCTGATCATTATCTACGGACGTTTGTGTTGAATATTTAAGAGGGGCCGACCGTGATGTCGTCATAAAGGGAGATGAGGGAAAACTGATGAGTTAAGAGGCTGAGAGTGTGGGACACAAAGAGGCTGTGGCCCAACTATTTGACACAATGCGCGGAATTGGCTGCGAGGAATTACATTAAGGACGGACTGGATTATATCAACACACAGAACGACTTTAAAGTCAGAGAAACCAATTTTTGAAGTTGTCCTAAAGGACACTTTTCAGATGTTCTCAGGGTAAGGGACATATAGTTGTTTGGAGAAAAAGCCAGAGACGACAGATTGAGATGGTTTGGACATGTTCAGAGGAGGGACAGAATGATCCTAGAGATGGAGCTACCAGGTAGGAGACAAAGAGAAGATCGATGGATGCAGTGAGGGAGGACATGGAGGTAGTTGGAGTTAGAGTTGAGGACGCAGAGGACAGGGTGAGATGGGAAAAAGTTGATTTGCTACTACAACCCATGAAAAAGGGACAAGCTGAAAGGAGAAGAAAAAAAAGTTTGACAATGCAATTCACTTTCTAAGAAACTATTTCAAGGCAATGATTTCATTGTTGACCACAAGGTCAACATCTTTTTACTGATAGTATTTGATAAATTAAGATAATTCTAAACCCAAAGTAGTTTCTTCCTTAAAAAAAGTACTGAATCAGTGTAAATGAATCAGTGACCTGCATTGAAAAAGTACATATTTCTGTATTTTTCTACAAAATATCTCTCTGTTGTTTATTATGTGAGGATTTAATCAGTTCATGCACCAGCCACGAATGCATTCTTCTCTTCAACAAATACCTTTTGCTTCTTTATTATAAATGCCTGGCACGGCCGGCTGCTGTTGCAGCGATACTTTAATCCTGTGTCTAATCTTAAAAGCAGGTATTTAACAGTCTTTAATCTATAGTATAAGGTAGATGTAGTACCTTGGAGATGAAAGAGCCTTTGTTCTGATTGATCACTTAGCTCCTGCTGCCTTAATGTCTATATGTTTGCATTTAAATGACGGCAAAAAAATGGGAAGCGGCAGCTGGAACGTTAATGGAAAAAAAAGCAGCTGATGAAAAACTCTTAAGTGGAATAAAGTAGAATAGAGATATGATAATGGAAAAAAAAAGAAATATTTTACTGCAATATACACAGTCCACAGAGCCCTAATGGGAACTTTGTAAGTTAAACAACCTTGGTTGCTCACACAGGAAGTGATGCTGTGAGTACAAAACTAAAACCTTTTTTCTCTGGGAAAAAATTTAGGAAACAAAACCAGGTTTGTGAAAACCACAACCGCAGTGATTACTGTCAGTGCCGAGCTTTGACATATTTATATATTCAAAATGTCCGATTATATCGCTGCACCGATACTGTTAGCCAGATTTAAGCCTAATTGTACGATATCGGTAAGATCGATATCGGATTCGCCTCCGATAATGTTTGGCCAATATAAAAGTATGTGTTTCAACATTTGGCACATTTATCCTTGATATGTCAATGTTCCTTGAAGTTCTCCAATTTTTTAACATATGTATAAAAAAAAAACTATGCTAACTATGTCTTACTGCGGCTCTTTGCTTAAAAAACTTTGGACCAGATCCAGTCCCTGCACCGGATGTTTGGGAACCCAAATTAAGTAAGTGCTATTCAGTTATGTGAAAATTAAACACATCTCCTTGATATGTTAACGTTCTTTGTTTTTTTTAGTTCTAGTTATATATGTTAAAAAAAAATAAAAAATCCTAATTATGTTAATTATGCTAACTATGTATATTTATATACAAAAAACAGAATGTGTGATACGTCAATGTTTTTTTTTCCAGTCTTTGTATAGTTGTATGTAACTTTCATTTTTATTAACCATGTCCCCCTGCGACCCTTTGGTAAATTAACTTGGTCGCCGTCCAGGCCCTGTACCTGAGCTTTGGGACCCTAAATTCTGAAAATGCTATTCAGTTGCACAACAAATTGATGTTCTTTGGTTTTCACAGTTTATCATAGTGGACTCTAAACTGAATTGTAAAACTTTCTTTATTAAACTGCTACATCAACAGAACGCTGCTTGCACATTAAATAAAGTTTTCCAACCCAAGAGACACCTAAACAGGGTCTAGCATTTTGGCTCCATTTCTGACAGTACTGTAATTTAATAGATGCAATATCTACAGTAGGAGGAAGTAAAAATAGTTTGTAATATCCTCTCACCTGCAAGACAGACGAAAGATAAGCAGTTTAGGCGGCTAATGGTGTTAGCCCGCCATCCTCTCTGTGATGTGAACGCTATCCATCACGCGCCCGACACTAATTGAATAACAGAGCAATGTCTGCGTGACACCATCAGGGCTACTTGGTACGTTTCTATTTTGGATATCAAGAAGACGAGGCCTTTAGCCATAGAGGCTGAATATTAGATGCAGTAATATGTAGTAGAAGTAGTAGTTGCGTAGAGTTAACATTAGTAATTTTGGATTTTTGCCATTTTATTTTCTACTTTGTACCATAACAAAAAAAATAGAAGAAGTCAATTAACAATATATTAGGGTTAATATTTAATAGTAATTTCACTATAATATCAATTTAACAACATACTGTTTTCCCCGTTGTTATCCTGCAAATATATACAAATATATTAGTAAATATTGACATTTAATGAAATATATTTTGAATATATATGAAGTCTTTGTGCATTTTCTCACTCAACATTTATTGGCTGGACCACATAAAAACTCTTTCCGGGCCAGTTTTGGCCCACGGGCCGTATATTTGCTGGATCTACTTAACATTTTTATATATAGAGAGATACTTTGGGATATTTACTGTAGGTTGCACTTCCTTCTTGACTGTGTAGATGATGGTATTTGCTTGCAACCTGTTTCAGCTTCCAGTTATGGGAAGCTTTATTTCTTTTCTCTTTTTTGGGGTAAACACTGCTGAAATTCTCTGAAAAAAAAAAAAAAAAAAGGAGCAGCATGGCAACTGTATCTATTTTGATTCGGATTTGCACGCGGAGAAAAAAAAAAAAGAAAAGAGGACAGAGATGATTTACACGGAGGAGGAAAGCACAGCAGAGCAGATTCTGACAACCGTCCTCTGAGATCTTACTCATTCCACAACCTGACTCTATCTGACAGAACTGCAATCCTCCTGGTGAAATGATAAAAAAGGTGTGGGGAATCTAAGGCGCAGGGCCCCAACGTGGCACGTTTAGGCTTATAAACCGGCCCGCCAAACTTATTTCCCTGTTCTAACTCCAACTTCCTCAATGTCCTCCCTCACAGCCATCAGTCTCCTTTTTGGACTTCCTCTTTGTATCCTACCTTAAGGTCCCATCTTTAATTGGTTTGTATTGTGACTATACCTGCAGTCTTTTCCCTGCAATGCTCAGGTTAAACCCATAGATGGCATACAGAAGA
Source organism: Paraplagusia blochii (assembly GCA_016785265.1). Taxonomy (NCBI): domain Eukaryota; kingdom Metazoa; phylum Chordata; class Actinopteri; order Pleuronectiformes; family Cynoglossidae; genus Paraplagusia; species Paraplagusia blochii. Next base: position 35,511 of record JAFBJS010005068.1, read on the forward strand.
CCCATTTTAGACGTCATTTGATGATGATGCTGTCATTTATTTTATTTTAGATGAATGCACCATTTATCTGCTCCTAAATTTGCCTTCGTGCCATTATTGGGTTTCGCAGAAAATAGTTTAGGAAACTCTGCTCTAAATGAAATGACTGAAACCTTTTAGTCCTTCATGGACATGTTTCAGTCTCAGGGGCAGCAGTCCCCACCACTGCCACCCAAATCCCACTGCACCAAGTCAGCCATCGCATCATGATATGTGGTTCGGGACAGAGCACCTTAGTGGCAACCTGGCAACTGATGGATTCTGCAACGCCTAAGCCTTGCAGAACAAAGTCCGCTTCCTTAACCACCAGACCACCACTTACGTCCCCTTCATGGACATAACTAGAAATACTCTTCTGGACTTGTTTCACCTCTCAATCATTTTAGAGCAAATTCATGCCCAGTTGTGTCAACAAACCTTCATTCTTCATGGACAAAGAGTCTTCAGACATGATGTTTTCAACACCTTAGTATTAAACTGAGAGAGGAAAAAAAAAAAAAACGAAACAAAGCGTTTACCTGTATGTAGGCGGAGAAAATGTTTCTCATAATCACGGGAATGTAGTGTCGCTGATAGCATCAGGTGAGACACAATTGCAGAGACACACACACACACACATTCCGGTGTGGGGGGATTATGAGAGGAAGGTAGAGCCCATTGCTTTCTAATAACATCCTCTAATCTCTCGCCAGCCGCCCTTGAGGCTGTCGACTCAGAAAACATTACAACTTTTCCCCTTCATTACGGCACCTTCTCCTTGATCCTGTCTAACCTGTTAGCGGTGAGGACGCAGAGCGGGCGGGTGGGGGGCGGGGGGGGTCGCGACACGTCGGCCCCACCTGCTCCGTCAAAGAAATTGGACAGTGTTGGGCTTCTGCTTTAGTGCGGAGGAGAAAAACCATTTTATTCCCAACCCTGTCAACCTGGATTAACTGTACAGACCCAACCTTTCAGCCAAATCTCTGCCCATTATCAGCCGACCTACTGTCGTTGAGCTTTTCCATTTCTCCCGCTCCGGAAACTCTAAAGTGCTCCCCCGTTATAGCGTATCAGCTCTTCTCCGAACTCTAAAAGTACGATAGGAACTCAGAAAACATTACAACTTTTCCCCTTCATTACGGCACCTTCTCCTTGATCCTGTCTAACCTGTTAGCGGTGAGGACGCAGAGCGGGCGGGTGGGGGGCGGGGGGGTCGCGACACGTCGGCCCCGCCTGCTCCGTCAAAGAAATTGGACAGTGTTGGCCTTCTGCTTTAGTGGCGGAGGAGAAAAACCATTTTATTCCCAACCCTGTCAACCTGGATTAACTGTACAGACCCAACCTTTCAGCCAAATCTCTGCCCATTATCAGCCGACCTACTGTCGTTGAGCTTTTCCATTTCTCCCGCTCCGGAAACTCTAAAGTGCTCCCCCGTTATAGCGTATCAGCTCTTCTCCGAACTCTAAAAGTACGATAGGAAAAAAAAGAAAAAAAAAAAAAAATGTCCGAGTGTACTCATTGTAGTCATTGATTTCAGCGAACACACCTTTATTCCTCACCTATTAATCTGGTACAATATCTCGTCAGGTCTTTCGGTCGACTCGACTTGCGATTCGCGCCATTCCTTTTATTCCCTCTCAATCCGATCCATCCATCAGAAGAAAAGGCCGCTCACTCTTAAAGTCCGTCATTTGCATTTGACTGGTTTTCAATTGAAACCACCTTCTTTCCTCTCCTTTGCCATGTCACGTCTCGTAATGGGTTCCGCGCTCGTAAGTTGTCATTGGGTTCCTTTTTTCCAATTAGCCAAAGACTCATTTCTCCAGCCCTAATCTCCAAGACCTCGCATATAGGCTGCTCCTACATTCTCTCAAATTTAATTCTCGATGGGAGGCAGGGGGCGCAGCTATTTCAGCCGATCCCGACGGTACACAGTGTGCTCACCTCTTGATTAAGTTTTTTTTTTTTTTTTTTTCTTCCAATTTCACTGCCGTCTTATCCACAGCTGTATAAAAATTAAAACCTTCCCATCTCTTAAACAATGATTGGGTTCACGGCCTGTGCTCAGTCCTAGGAGCTCCGTGTTAGAGATGAGTAATTGGAAATGTGAAAAATACAAAAAGGGGGTTGTATTTTTTGTGTTTCTGATGAATTAAATAACTAACAAACAGGGATTTTTGACTATCTTTACTCTTGGGATCGACACGAAATACCTCCATGTACTGAAATCGCTGTCGAAAATAAACAGAAATACATTTTAAAACTAATCACAGCCGCAAAACCACCAAGCTGGTGATTCTCGCACCAGCATCGACCCCAAAATGCAATCGCAACTATTATCGTGTACAACGAACGGTGTTTAACGTCATAGATATCTCCAAAGTAATAATTGCATCTGTTGTGTCTGGTCATGGCGAATATAGGCCTCTTTCATTTCCCCGCTCCGACCTCAATCTCTTCATTTATGGTTATTAATATAAACCCATCGGGAGAGAAAACATTCAAAATGCAAATTGTACCTTAGCGGCCATCATCGACTGCACACTCGCAGTCGCTCACGTGAAATGTATAAATGCGCCGTCGCAGAGCGAATACAACATATTCATAAATATATGATGAGGATTTTATTTCTCCCACAATTACATCGCAGTTTGAAGCAATAGTGACAGTTTTTTTTTTTTTTTTTCCTGAGCGGCTGATGATTCTACATCTCTCTGACCAAGAATCTGTGTGACATTTTAGGAACCGAGTTGATTTTTCAATTAAATGTAATTCAATTGACTTACAGTTTTAACCCTTTGCTTTGGTCCAGTGGCAATGACTCTGTCACTGGTGCGAAATTGGTTGAGTTCCAAGGAGGTCTCCACCTGGAGGAAGGTATGGTGCGGTGCATTGTGATTTGGGAGGCAGTCATGGAGACTGTTGACCTGGTTAGGGATGAGAGGATAAAGATGGATGGATGGCACTTAATAACTGTCAAAAGAATTAAGGTACAAATTGTTATGTTTCTAGTGTTGTTGAAGACGTGTCGTTATATATATATATATATATATATATATATACTATGGGCACCAGGTGAAACGAGTGAGACTAGTTACAAAGACACAGGTGACTGCTACGACACTGATTAACCCACAACAGCAAACAGCAGAGAAACGGTTAGATAGACCTCAGCGAAACATATATAAATAAATATATATGAATATGCATCCGTCTTTGTTCGCTTATCTGTTACCAGGTTGCGTGGGCAGCAGTCTCCATGATCACCACCCAAATCTCACTGCACATACCAGCTCCTTGGGAACTGAGCCCACTGGGAATATGCATATATATATGCATATATTGGGAACCCAATATATGATTCCACCAAAATCAGAAAATCGAGGCAGTCTATGATATTGTCATTAATGAAAAAAAAAAAATGCAAACAATCTTATCGAAATCACACATCACAACTATGCTAACAATAACCATATATGGGAATATATATATATATATATATACATAAGCATATACAATACATACACATATATAACTTATATATGTACAGTATAGCTGTACATATATAATATATATAGAAAGATGTATAAACAAGTTGAGTCATATATATAATATACATAAACATATATAATTTATATATATATTTTACGATTTTACGAAACCCTTTGAGTCAGTTTATTATTGTTATTGTATTATTTTACGTTGTATTACGTATTGTATTTTCCGTTGTATTATTTTGTTGTTGTATTTTACGGGAAAAATCTCAGGTTTAAGAAAACATAAAAATGAATCGGTCAAAACAGGATTAAAGAATCAATGTCACGGTTTTATCGTGTCCACATCAACCTTCTTTACTTCTATCTTTCTTCCTTTTAAGTCCAATAAAGTCATGTGATCATGCATCAACATTAAACATGAAACGTGAACCAACAGTATTGCTGGAAATTTGGGTTTTAATATTCTTCAGTCTAGTTAAAACCAAATATTCTCGTGCTGATTTTTGCTCACATCAAAACGTCAGCTGAACCCGCTTCCGAACTGCCCTATTGTAACATCGGGGACATCAGAGAATCACTTATCAGCAGCATTAAATCAATGTCCACTTTAATTTTCAGTGGCCGGATTGGGAACAATCACTTAGCAACTCCTGACCTTGGCTGCCACGTTGGCATGCATGAGCGATCTGCATCCCCTGTGCTTTGATGTACCGCTGACTCCCCTTCTCCATCCATGCATGAGCAACTTAAAGATTTCCTGTCGGGGTCAATCATATTGAATTGAAGGCTGATAGACTGTGACAAACAGCTCTCTTGCCGACCCAAGTTCACGGGACGCAGACAAAACGTCTCACCTCAACACCCGGTGCGGTCACCTTGGCCGTGAGCAATGAGCTCCGCGGATGAGTGAGCGGCACCTTCCGTGACTCTGAAGGCAGCGTATCAAAGAGATCTGCATGTAGATTAAAACCCCAGCTACTGGGCTTAGCACGAGTCTGTTAGCATTCAGGGCCACGTTGGTACACTCGGAGGAATTCGAACGCAACGGGGGTTGAGAGCACTTCTTTCCATCAAGGCAGTAACTTGGGGAAAGCAAAAAAAAAATATCGGAACACCTGTTCAGCTCCACCGCCTGGGCTTTAAGTATCATATCCTCCAAGAAATTCCAAGACCCAAGCTGCATCTACCCACTCTAGCGTCGGCATCTGAGCACTTGAACACATCGCAGACGCACGCACACTCGCCGCCAGACACATGCCTCTGGTTAAGGTGATGATACACAGCATATGGCGCTTGAGAGCCTCCTAAACTTCTTGCACGGTACACGGAGGAATTCTTTGGACTGGTGTGTGTGAGAGGTTGGTGCCATGAGATTTTTCAGATTCAGCCGTTCGGCGAAGGCTGACAGGCTAATTGGCCTACTTCGAGCTATAATTAGTTTTTTATGCAACTAACTTTTCCAACTCCCCTCCATTAAATATAGTAGACTTGCATTAAGCCATTGATGAATTGTTAATATAGTGATTATCACCAGACAGAATTGATGATATTGTTTCAGGGGAGGCGAGGTGAAACTTAATTCAAGTTTCTTTGAAAAAAAAAAAACTCTTTCCTTCAGGCAAGGTTGCCTTAAAAAAGGAATGAGGGGAGGAAAAAAAAATAGAGGAAGGAAGGAAGCCAAGAAAGAAGTTTATTGGGTTTCAGTGATCTGTTCCTTATGGATGCACCTGACCAGCACCTAAAGAAGATGGATGCTATATACCAGGGTGTTGTACATTGTATTACAGTGGAGTTCTCACAAACCCTATGTCTCTGTATGCTGCTGCTAGGTTGCCATTGTCCTATGTCCTTGTATTTTGCTTAAAATGCATAGTATGTGTTTTCAAAAGCAAGATTGATATATATATATATTTATTATTTTTTTTTTTTACCAAAATTGATCAACAAAAATGAAATATTCTTGAAAATCTTACTTTTGCGTGACTTATTGAAATAGGTCTGCTATGTCCAATATTTAAGAAAATAAAAGTACATATTGCCAAACACAAAAAAAGTTTTCTAATGCATGTATAACATTAAAAAGAGGGGCAGTAGGAAGTGCTTTACCAAGATACTAGATGAAAACAACCATTTTCAAGTATCATGGGATTTGAACCAGAAACCCTCCACAACAGAAACCCAAAAATACCCTTGGACTGTTGCTTGGACGTCTGTGTAATTTAAGGGCAGTTCCTCTTTAACTGAAATGGCCCAGAAGTGACAGCAGAAATATAACAGAGAAGAGCCATTCCTGGTTCTCTCCTGTTGCCTTCTTTAGTGCCCAACAAATTGGG
>JAFBJS010005068.1:41666-56470 GCA_016785265.1 Paraplagusia blochii
CCTCCATCTTCCTATCCCACCTTTTCCGCTAGAAATGACATTTCCATCCCTGTCAACCTCACCTGCTGCACATCCTTCCCAGATTGATATATATATATATATATATATATATATATATATATATTTTTTTTTTTACCAAAATTGATCAACAAAAATGAAATTTTCTTGAAAACCTTACTTTTGCGTGACTTATTGAAATAGGTCTGCTATGTCCAATATTTAAGAAAATAAAAGTACATATTGCCAAACACAAAAAAAGTTTTCTAATGCATTTATAACATTAAAAAGAGGGGCAGTAGGAAGTGCTTTACCAAGATACTGGATGAAAACAACCATTTTCAAGTATCATGGGATTTGAACCAGAAACCCTCCACAACAGAAACCCATAAAATACCCTTGGACTGTTGCTTGGACGTCTGTGTAATTTTAGGACAGTTCCTCTTTAATTAAAATGGCCCAAAAGTGGCAGCAGAAATATAACAGAGAAGAGCCATTCCTGGTTCTCTCCTGTTGCCTTCTTTAGTGCCCAACAAATTGGGTTAGCTTTAAAATATATATATATATATATATATATGATGGTTCTCTCCCAAAGGCAGAGAAACACATTAACCCACATCAATAACCTCAATTGTAGTATAATTACACAACCTTCTTTTCTCTCTGCTACATGACTGTGCTGGACTTCAAGTGATTATGCTTTCGTCACCAATGATTTTCACCTGTGTTTCTTTTTTTCCGCCCGCTCGGCTTCAGACAGCCCACACTCACAGCGGCCCACATGTTCTGTGCTACAGCCCACTGATCCTAGATCGTCCTGACCGTTCCACTTAACTCCAAATAACCCTTTATCCTTAGCAACCTCTGTGCCTGCATCTCTATTTGGGTGCAAAACACAGCAACGCACCTGTCTTGGCCGTTAGATCTGATAAAAACCGCCGGCAGTTGGCAGTTTTTTTTTTTTTTTTTTTTTTTGTCTCTATATCTCCTTCAGTCTGGTTGTATATCCTCAATCATCAGGGTCAAATTATTTGGATCATTTTAAACTCACAAATCTCCACTTTTCTGCAAATCTTCATGCAACTGTGTATTTTGATGCATTTGTGATAATCTATTGTATCAGTGCATTGAAAATACAACTTCATCTGGACTTAGAAATCAATGACATAAGACTAAAATGAACCTGAGACACCTTGACATGAAATGATGGACTTATAGATAGATAGATAGATAGATAGATAGATAGATAGATAGATAGATAGATAGATAAAGTTAAAGTTAAAGAGTTTTCAAGCATCTTCCCTTTGTTAATTTCCTTCATGAAAACAAAAGCGTTTCCATCATTTTAAACGGTCCCTAATGCGATCCTTCTGATTCCGTCGAACCTGCAGAATGATGGATTTCCAGGAGAGCGTTTAGAAACCAGACAGATGTGTCTCACGGTGGGACGTGACAAAGGTCATCATATGGATTATCATTCAAGTTTCCATTGATGGATTATTAAACAAACCAGTGTTTTGGAATTTATAAAAGCAAAGTCTGAAGGCAGGCTAACGTGTTGGGTACAAAAAATGAAAAGGGAAAGAAAATTAGTAGGACATGGATGGATGGATGGATGGATGGATGGATGGATGGATGGATGGATAGATGGATAGATGGATAGATGGATAGATAGATAGATAGATAGATAGATAGATAGATAGATAGATAGATCCAAAGCTCTATAGACAGACAAACTAACACTTAGTTCCAATGATCTTTAACATGAAACTTAAACTCAACATCTTGAAATTGTCGTCTGTCCTGAAATGATTAACAAAGAAATTGGGAGTTATGTCCAACTAGATCGTCTTGCACATCAATTAAAAATGTATGTATTATTTCTTCTCGGCAGTATGGGAAATATCTTTTGTTGTTAATTAATTTCATTCAAACATTACTGGCGCTACAGCTACAGGAATCATTATTTTCAGGGTCAATAAGCATTTGAATCAATGTTTCTGTTTATGGCCCGGCCGTATTGATTCCTCACATATACCCTCAGAACACTTCATAAGCCCATTGCTCATTCTGATGCAAATGCAATACTGTAAAGTCATAAAACTGAAATTTAATGTATGCCCTCCAAAACAAAGTCAACCAATTTTTTTTTTTTTGACTTTTAAACACACAGGAATAAGATTTTACCGGCATGTGATTATAAATCAACCCGATGTGTTGTTCTCGCTCCGTACTTCCCACTTAACAGATTATCTACGCGGGCATCGACCGTGGCCCGCTGCGGATTTCCATCCAAATTGTACCCAAAAATTTAATGCCGTGCCTGAAGCAATGATGCGTTTCTTTCTCGGCCAAATCTATTTACAGCACTCCCTGCAGTTCAAATTGGAAGATTACTCTTTAGTCCATACAATTTAGGGAATGCAAAGCATTTCCATCACCGCAAGGCCTTGGAATCAATATGTCAATGAACCTACATCTTTTTCTCCCCCTCGCTGCATGGATTCGTACAATGTCATCAAGGCTCGAGTCTCGAGTGCCTTTCTGCACGTAAACACATCTCAGGTGGTGTGTATGTTGTCTATTTATTCATTATTCTTTTTTTTCTCTGGCTGCATACTATTTTAGAAATTCTAGATGCCATTAATAAGGCACATTTTTTCCCTGGGATCACTGACTTTTTCTTTTTAATCAGCCGCTCCTCTGAAAAATAAATCAAAGCCGCGCAGAAAAAGAGAGCGGATCATTTTTCACCACCCACATAGTTCGAATGGTAATCATTTAAACAGTGCGTCACATTACTGCCTGTGACAAATTTCAACATGTTTGAGAAAAATTCAATGCTAGGGAGTAAAACCGGGACCAGTCAAGTGTAATTCATCAGCGGTTTGCCTCTAAAGTCTGTGCATCACATTAATTATCTTACTGGAGAAATGGCACTTTTGCCTTTTGCGGTAGGCAGGTAGCTAGCTAGTTGGGTAGGTAGCTCAATAGGAGGATAGTTAGCTATGCATTTTTTAAAAAAAGTTACTGAGCGACTTGGGAGCAGTAAGTGGCGGAAGTGCCTTGGAATTAAGCGGTAACCTGGCAGCTTCGTGATTTGAATCTGAAACCTTCTCTACCACTAGGTCACCACTGTCCCATAACCAGAGCTTGGTCCAGTGTTAGGTCGAAGACTGAATAGTGATTGGCTTGATAGGCAGGTAGCTCAAAGGGTAGCTACCGCCATAAGTAGCTTAATAGGTAAGTAGGTGTCTCAGTAGGGAGCTTGAAAGATAGCTTTGCGTAGTTAAATAGGTAGGTAGCTTATTATGTAGGTAAATGTCTCTCTTGCAAGCTGGGTAGGTAGCTTTACATTTTCTTCTTAGTCAATGGTCAAACTTAGTCAGAGTTAGTCAATGGTGGTAACCTAGCGGCTACCCCTGGACCGCTAGACCACCACTGCCCCATAACCTGGGCCCGGACCAGCGTTAGGTCTGGGCTGAATAGTAGAGAACCAATCACACGTTAGCTTGATAGGCAGGTTGCCTCAATTCGTAGATACCTTGATCGGTGGTAGGTAGGAAGCTCAATAGGGAACTTGAGAGGTAGCTTCGCCTTAACAGCCATAACTAGCGCCAAAGCCGGCGTTACATTGATAATTTATCACACATTGCGTCAAGATGCAAGTCAGTTAGACTTTTAGCCGATGACAGCAATCCGCCCCACCTGCCGTCTGCCTTAAAAAAAAATGCTGACGGTGCGAAACTCAAAACTTCTTTCTAACAGATCAGATGCCAGACCTCCTTTCGTCTCCACCGGACTCCTCCTGTGTAGCGCTTCCTTCAATTGAGCAGGAGAGGGAAATGAAAGCGGACACGGTCTTATCAGCACTTCTGAGGCTGTTACCTCCCCTCGTTTTTGACAATCAGATGCTGCCGTTCTCTCTCTCTCTCTCATATCAGGGGCTTGAATGGCTTTGACGTTGAATTTTTTTTTTTTTTTTTTGGTCTTGTATTGTCAGTTTTCCAACTGGGAGGACATAACACGGACAATTACACTGCACTGCAGGCAGGGACGGCTCCAATTGGTCAATGTTCCGGTTGAATATGAGGCCCCCAGGTGTTCATTGTAAAATGAACAAGACATTAGGAATAAATAATCCAAATTATTCTTTTCTACGAGGATCTTTCCTAGCTTGTCCTCATTTGACCTTGAATTATGCCCATAATCATTGTTACCCCCGCCCCCTCGTCCCCTTTGGTGACATCATTTCAATTCCTTTCCCACTCAGGCCTAGCAGGCAACTTCTCCAAACCCTGTCAGGAGAGTCAACCACTGCAGTTCCATGTTTTTATGGTTTCCCCTAAACGACCTGCATCGGGGCAGTACTACATCAGGCCTAGTAAATACTACAATTTCCTTTATTTTCTTAAATTTTTCCATCACTTGCGGCCAAGGTTAGCATAATACTTCTGGGATTATATCCATTAAAAATCATGTCCATGTCCTTATCTGTTGCTCAGTTGCAAGGCACGCAGTCTCCCCAACTTCCACCCAAATCACATTCCATCATACTGTGAGGCTAGTGGACCCAATTGACTTCCACTAGGTGGCAATATAGAATCATTTTCTTTAATTCCTTTTATGCATACCAGGGTTGTGTTCAACTAAACAAACCAAGGCTTCATACAGTATGTAACTAGCCTTTTATTATACACTATTCAGGATAGTTTGTATTTGTTGCTGCATTGCAGTGGTTTTCATTTACATTTTGTGATAGCCCCCCCTTGTGGACAGAAATGTTTTCATGCCCCCATCCTGCCTGCACAGGGACCCACATCTCCATAAATAACAAACAGAAAATTACAGATTAATCAAATGACCGGATTACATGACATGTACTGTTTGACCTGCTGGTCTCTACAAGGCGAGATCTTTTCCATTGAAGATCCCCCATGCATTCCTACGAGTAACGTCCCCGCTGTGAGGCAAGACCACAAACCTCCATCCACTGTGCGGCCCCAACAGCGGCACACAATTAGTTACATTATCGCTAATAAATTATCCAAATTGCATTTGAGCTCTTGCTAACAACCAAATAAAACAGCCCATTAAGATGAGACGGATATGTTAATGGGACCCATATATTCTGACGAGCCTTGATATTGAAACCTGACATGTGAAATGGGACCATGAATCACTTTTGCATGTGTTGTGGGAAAATATTGTTTAATAAAATATGAAATCCTACAATGACACGTTGACGGTTAATATTTTATCTGATTCCTTGCATGTCATCATGTCTGTAAAATGTCATTGCAATAAGATTTGCTGAGAATTTTCCGATTTTCAGCACCTTTTTTTGTAAGAAACTGTCTTTTTGTTAGCGTTCAGGCTCTTGTCTACCAATGCACAAGCAAAATTCAAGATTTCTAGTTGCTCAACTGCACTTGCAGTAAAATAAGTGCTCCATGTATTTCGGTTGTGTGATCTCCTCCACCTCCTCAAGTGTGAGGACAATACAATTTTAATAAGATTAGAAGATTTAGCCACCTTTAGCTGTGCTGTATAATTACCAGCCGAAGTAAGAGGCTTTTTTTCTTTTTTTTTCTTTTTCCTTTCACCTACAAAAAGAGGTTTCAGACAGTAAATTAGCATCTTGTTTCTTTTCTCTCTGTTTGTCCTTAACAAATAAACACTAAGGTAGAAAATAGATTACAAACACCTGCTGTTAAAACTGTGTTCAAAGTAAACAGAGGGAGACAAATTGATGTAGACATCAAAAAGTCTTCGCAACATGGGATATGGTGTGATATTATTGCCAAATCTCCAGTGGCATCAGTGTTGCAAAAAAGACAGTGCCAGAGGGCCAAGGAGGAAAGAGGAGAAAAGTGTTTTTTTTTCTGTCAGGTTAGAGGCCAGTTTTTCCACGTGATTACAGCTGCAGATCAGACTTTAGCATCGGGGACAAAGTTCTGTAAAAACGGTATTTTGCTGTGTGTCTGGTCGGGGTTATTGTAATGTTTTATCACGGCTAAATAATCTCACTCCATGGATCTGCCCCGGATTATTTGTTCTAAGGAATTATTGGAATGTTCTTAGTTTTAACAAGTTTAAGAAGACAGTTTAAGAAAACAAAATTTTTACTTTGGAATGAACGCTGGACTGTACATATGTTTATACAGATGAACTCTGCAGTGTCTGTACAATGTATTTATATATATTTTGGAAAAAAATCAAATATATGTACATTCATATATGCATGTCTATGTATACATATATCTATATATGCCACCAATTGCCCAGATAAAATAAATAAAAAATATATATTACACATATATATGTGTGTGTGAATATTTATTTCCTTTTTGCGTTAGGGTTAGCCTGCATGTCTGTGTTGCAAAGAGTCTTTTTGCTCATTTAAAGTGTTTTTTGACATACATATGAATAAAAATATATATATAGAGAAAAAAATGTTTACCTACCTATGACATATGCAAATGTATGCACACATATATGTGCGTGTGTGTGTAAGTATATGTACGGTTTGCATTGCCATGCATGTACAGTGTGTGGGGCAAAGTTTTTTTTTTTTTTATTATTTGTTGTGTATTTCCATTATATATATATGTAAGCTTTGCAATCTACAACTTTTTAGACGGAGTCAGACAGACAGTTAGATGAATAGATAAAACATTAGTGATCCCTCAAGAGTTCCCTTTGGGAAGTCAAGAAGAGTTTCGGGACACAATACAGGCTAGCACAAAAAGTACTTTACAGTTAATAATTAAGAACAGAATAATGAAATCTATGCATATATTTGTGTCAGTTCCTGCAGCGGCTGAGAGTACTCAGAGAGACATCAGTGTAACTTTAAAGAGAGTATAATTTCATGAGCTTCAGCTTCTTCCCCTTTTTCAATTGCTGTTGTCTAAAATAACCCCGGAGAATCTCATCATTAACAAAGACGAGTCTCCGGAGGAAGAAACATTCCTACAGGGTGACTTGATTGCATTTTTAATTATTCCTAAATATGTTATAATTAGATAATTATTTCATTTCCACAAAACAACTTAATCCCAGGGCAACTGTTGCCATGGCGAAAAAGCCCAACAGAGATGCAGCTGGGAGGAAGACATAATCAAGATCAGGGTTATTAGCATCTTAGTTTTCTATTCTGTTTTTTTTTTTTTTACATTCTGAGCCACACACTGGAAACATGTTTTGGTTTGAGGAAATAATATTGCTGCTAAATCCTTGACTGAAATGCCTCCTGCCTTGAAGTTTCCTATTCGTAAACAGCCTTGAAGCTCAGAGCCGTTCAGACGAATCATAAAAATCCTGATGCAGTAACTAATCTTTTGTACTGACGATTCAGCCTGGAGAGATTTGTATCGATCTGAGCAACAAAGGCTTTTCCAACTGCGAGCCCTGAACCTTCTGAGATAAAGTACTTGTAAATAGCCAAACAATAAAGAAAAAAAATGGATGAAATTTTGTTTTCAAATTATATTTATAAATTCAAGATGCTGTTGTTGTTGTTTTTTTTTGTTTGTTTTTTTTTTGCTACTTTTGTTTTGCAATGTATGTGTACACATACAACATTATCTTATATTATATATTGTGCATTCCTGTGCTGGTGGTATGAGGTGGTATTTTTTCTGTAGGACATTTAGACTTTCTGGATATATTTTCTCCACAATCAGACTGACTGTACATATATTCATACTTTTTTGCTTATATTTATGTATATATTTTCAGTTATTTGCATAAATATAGTCATGCTACACCAGCTAAAAGCAGTCCTTTTGTATCTATAAACATATATATATTTACTGTGTTTATATATTTATGAATATGTATTAATATTATATATTAATATATAACATATTTATTATATTTATTAACTGTTAGGTTTTCTGTGTATATATATCAGACATTTTTTTCAGATTATATATATATACATATTCGTATTTTTTGTTTATTTATACATATACTGTATATGTTCAAACTTTGTATTGTATATATTTAGACTTTTGTTCAATATTCAGACTTCTATATTAAGATTGCATTTAAACTTTATGAAACTACATATTGTTTTCTATATATTTTCAGATTTTTGTCTATATATATATATTGAGAGGGTGACTTTGTTGTTTTTTTCTCCAGGGCTGTAGAGGTTGGAACAGGTGTTGATGTCTCTATCACTTACTACTACTGTAAGCCCGAGAGGCAGAGTCTGTTGCACGGATCTGAGTATAACAGAGCTGTGGCCAATGAGGCGCAAGTTTGTTGTCCTCCCGCCACCGCGCTTTCAACACCAGCATAGAGGCAATCAAGTTGAGTTAAAACCTCTTTTTTTGCAGGACAGCGAAACTGCTCAGAATGAGTTTTGAGCCCGAAGGCGACGGTGAGTCAAAACGACCATCGGACGGAAAGAGTATCAGAGGCCTGATCCAACCTTGTCCCTGCTTCCATCCACCATTAGCACATTTCACCCTTCTGTCTTTCCCTCCCCTCTGTTTCCAGAGAGCTCTGCCAGTGACAGCTCATTGCCCAGATGAAGCTCTGGGCCACTAGTTTGGAGAAGATATAAGGTTATTGCACGTGCACATGGGCCAACAGTGGGATACTTGTTTTGCCAAAATTGTCGCTGATTATTTTCCTGTTTTATGTTGTGTGAGCAAACAAGGACAATGACTTACACTTTAGAATGTTCCACTGCATTAATATTATGATGCTGCACCAGTCAACTGAGGCCCAATACCATAAAGAGGGAAGCTTTGGATGAGCAGTGCTCCAATTTCACAATAACTGATGATTTCTTGTCACTTTTTAACGACTGAACCCGTTTTTATTTTTCTTTCTTTCATTCGGACCAGGCCACAGGAAAAAATGGAGTGGTTATATTGAACACAAGGGGCCATAAAAAAAAAAAAAAAAAAAAAAAAAATTCTGATGGTAAAGATTAAGCCCCGAAGACAGACATTGCATGACAGATGGGATTCCAAAAAAAATGGGTGGAAGGAATAGATGTAATTGTGATTTCTTATAAAGTATGAAATGACGGTATTTTTTAAAGATTTTGTCAAAATGTCCAGGACAGGCCGACATGGAAAAGATAGATAGATAGATAGATAGATAGATAGATAGATAGATAGATAGATAGATAGATAGATAGATAGATAGATAGATAGATAGATAGATAGATAGATAGATAGATAGAAATAAAGGTTGGTAGTTAGTTTAATTGGTAGGTAGGTAGCTCAATAGGTAGGTTCATAGGTAGCTTGATCGGTACATAAGTAGATAAATAGATAGATAGATAGGTAGAGAGGTGGGTTGCCAGTTAGATGGATAGTAAAAACAGCCAGACAAGTCGCATGATACGTAGGCAGGTAGGTTGCTTGCTAATTAAACAGACGGACTGATTGACAGATCTCCTGTCAACCCTTGGACACCTAAATTGACATCCATTTACACCCAACATTACGCAAAGTGCTCTTGACTTAAATACTTCTGGAAAAAAAAAAATAAAATAATATCACCCCAACGTTTGGTTTTTAAAATTCCCATGGCTGAACTAACCCTGAAACGACACCCGCGGAGTTCCTCTCCGGCGCCGCACTCGGCAGGTAATGTATCTGTCTCTTATACACATCTTGTCACCCGTCGGCGCCGCGCTTTGGCGGTGTCCGTCTGCCGCCGCGTGGAAGGCGGGTCGGTCGGAGGGGGCCGGGTACGGCGGTTTGGCGGCGGCGACTCTGGACGCGCGCCGGGCCCTTCTCGCGGATCTCCCCAGCTACGGCGCCCGCCGGGAGCATCCGCCTCGCGGCGGTGCCTCCCCGGCGGGCCGCCTCGGCTGGCGCCTAGCAGCTGACTTAGAACTGGTGCGGCCAGTTAGATGGATAGTAAAAACAGCCAGATAGCATGATACGTAGGCAGGTAGGTTGCTTGCTAATTAAACAGATGGACTAATTGACAGATCTCCTGTCAACCCTTGGACACCTACATTGACATCCATTTACACCCAACATTACGTAAAGTGCTCTTGACTAAAATACTTCTGGAAAAAATTAAAAAAAATAATATCACCCCAACGTTTGGTTTTTAAAATTCCAATGGCTGAACTAACCCTGAAACGACACCCGCGGAGTTCCTCTCCGGCGCCGCACTCGGCAGGTAATGTATATGTAAATTACCAAAATTGTTATTGTCAAATGACAAGTCGGCGACGTGGGGCGGTGATGACAATTAGTTTCACATCACTAATACATAAATAATGAATTCCCCTGGAACAGACACCTCATCCGCTGCCCTCTGCTGTCAAACGCGGGCTGCCTGACGACGACGGAGGTTGTCATGATAAATGAGAAGAGCACTTCATATACCGCCGCGGAAAATTGTATTATTTCCTCCTCTCGAGCCATCGCTCACATCAAGAGGGTTGGCTAATTACCGTAATGTCTCTATATAACCATATATTCTGCAACAAACTGCTGTAAACTGTTGTATCCGTATGATTGAGGAACTTAACCTGATCCGGTTTGTTATTTAATGATATTAGCGGAGACTAATTGTCAACGCAGCAGATCTCTTAGTGTCGGCCATGTTGATGTTTACCTTCATGTGTGAAGCACGTCTCAATCAGGGGATTTGAGCTTATGCCTCGGGGGAGAGAGGTGATTAAAAATATTTTGGATGTAAAATAAAGAAGAGAGGGAAACGCAACGTATATATGATATTCGCAGCACAACCTGAGTTGAGCAACTAAGAACCAAGAGATCCTGGCAGGTTTTAAATTAACATGTTTGACGGCGGAGACTCTTCGTTGGAAGGTCTTGTCAAATAATATCAGCACACCGATATATTTGTCCTTGTGTTAGCACAGGTGTTTGGGGTACATGGCTAAATATAGGGGTTGGGACACCAAATGAATGTCATCCATCTCCCTCTGTATCTTCTACTCTGACTCCAACTACCTCCATGTCCTCCCTCACTGCTCCTATCAATCCCCTTTTTGTCTCCTACCTGGTAGCTCCATCTCTAGGATTATTCTTCAACCAATGTATTCACTGCTTCTCCTCTAAACATGTCCAAACCATCTCCAGGAAAGAAAGGAAAGCAAATTCCTTGTTATTGTGACCTTGTGCATCGACCTTGAGCAGTGACAGGGGACGGTGCCATGCTCAGTGGACCTCAGTGATAAACCGGCAGTTGGTAGATTGGACCCTGGGACTAGTCCAGTTCACAAAACACTAGGACACCACTGTCACATAGCTAATCTTTCAGGTCTGAGACAAAAAGGAGATTGATGGATCCAGTGAGGGAGGACATGGAGGTAGTTGGAGTCAGGATAGACGATACAGAGGACAGGGTGAGATGGGGGATTCACTTTGGCAACCCATGAAAAATGGAAAGGCTGAAACTTAAAAAAAGGCTGAAAAAAAGGAGAATTTTTACAATGGATTTTTTCATGCATAGTTCTATCCATGGATCTCAGTTCTGCCAGTAAAAAAAAAAAAAAAAAAAAAAAAAAAAAAAAATGCTATTCTCTGTTTGATGCCAGTATTATGGCCAACTCCTTAGATGCCTACTGTGCACATTGTAACCAACTGCATTTCTTTACAGAGGTCAAACTAACAGTTGCGGTGATACACCACTGACAGGGTGAGATGGGGGATTCACTTTGGCAACCCATGAAAAATGGAAAGGCTGAAACTTAAAAAAAGGCTGAAAAAAAGGAGAATTTTTACAATGGATTTTTTCATGCATAGTTCTATCCATGGATCTCAGTTCTGCCAGTACTGTAAAAAAAAAAAAAAAAAAAAAAAAAAAAATGTTTTTCTCTGTTTGATGCCAGTATTATGGCCAACTCCTTAGATGCCTACTGTGCACATTGTAACCAACTGCATTTCTTTACAGAGGTCAAACTAACAGTTGCGGTGATACACCACTGGCTAAAAAGAAAAAAAAAAAAAAAAAAAAAAAATCACTAGTCTTTTGGCCAAGAAGGCCAAACCAACCTAAGCCCATATGATATTTTTGGCCACTTGTAAAGCTGCTCTGCTTCTTAAAATACTGTCAGTAAATCATTACGTTACAGCTCTGGCAGAGGCTAACTCAGTATTCTGTAACTGTATAAGCAAAAAAAAAAAAAAAAAAAAAAAAATTCGCAAGGGAATGGCAGCAGTTTCTGCAGAGAAAGAAAGATGGCACCATACAATCAAAACACAGCACGTCAACAGATGGAGGAGACAAAAAAAAAAATGGCAGCTGGAGAAATTACCCGGTGGATAAAAACCAAGGAAAGGGACAAAGGAAGACCAAGGCTACAGGACTATAGCATGTTTTACAGCAGACATTCTTCAGTTTGGAACAAAACCCATTCATAAATAGAAAGTAAATGCTTGTTTTTGTTGGTGCTTCTCTGTGTTTAAAGCGTAGTACATTACCAGGTTGCTATAAAAAAGGATTTTGCTTTTGCAAAGGAGAATGTTTCGCCCCAGGAGAGGAAGAAAGATTAGTCCCAGACAAGACATTTGTCCAGACATAGAGCGACAACACTTGGGATTTGATCATCATGGTGGTTGGGATATGAAATTACAAAGTGTTAACAAGTATTTTCGCTCTGCTTCTCTGTCAGTGTCTGCATTTCACAAGTCCCTTCAACTCCGGCCCTGAAGAAACTGATCCAGATCTGAGACAGCTGTTATTATTAATAAAATCTAATGTCACTGAAATTCGCTTTTTCCGCCCAAATCGGCCAATAACGATAGAGTTGTTTTTGTGACTGTACCATTTGCATCTCAAGTGGTTGCCTGACAGATTCCTGGAACGGATACTGTACGATGATGTGTAAAAATACTGTCTTTCTCTACTTTCCACTCACCGCTCTGCACCGTTTCCATCGTTCACTCCTGGTTGGAGCAGACATCCACGCACACCGAGCCTGGCATCTGCTGGACATGTTCTTCTGCTAAATAATGTTTGCTTCACTCCCAAACTGCTTGCTCATGTACTCGCTGAAATGTCAAAATCCAGCCTTACTGTAACAATAATCTGAGCTCGAGTCCAGGAAAGCTATGGATCTGGCCTTTTAATCCAGTGAGCCTAACTTTTCCGAATTACACAGTTAGTTAGCTATGTTTGATTTTGCCGATATTGTCCAAACATTTCTCCGATATTCATATCGGCTGATACTGCTAAATTACTTGTCCTCACCACTGAGAGAAACACCGCAGTACCCCAAATGTGATGTCCAGGAAATTTGTCAAAACCCCAACCTTGTTTTATCGGATTTTCATGATCGGAAGAAAAATCAATATCGAATTTACTAATTAAAATTATCGGACAACTCTATATTAGAAATTAGGCAACACAATACACCTTTTTTATATAACATTTACCCATGACCCATGTCAAATTTTTGACATATTGCAGCTCGCAAGTGGAATATTTTACCAATGCCTAGTCCAGATCTTGCAATTGTGACTGACAGAGGACTTTCCTGCAGCCAGGGAACTTACTTTTTTTTTTTTTCAGCACCGCAAAAGTGAGCCAAGGCAATACAAACCTATAGTTGGGAATAAATCAATTCTCGGATTTTGAGGCAGAGTGACGGCGAAGCCACAAGAGGCTCTATCTAATCCTCCGCATGGTGACAGCATGATTGTATTTTATTATAAGTGTGATATTATCTGTTAAACTGGTGACTCTGGAAAGGATTGTTCACGATAAGCTCATCCGTGTGACTGACAGCGAGCACTGATGTGGAGTGGCTCTGCCAGCCCTCTGTCCTCATGTGTTTCTTAGCAACACAATATAAACCCAGCTTTGACGGGCGAGCGTACAAAAAGCTGGGAAATACATTCGCTTCTGGGAAAGTTTTGCGCTAGAAAGCGGAACGGTAAGTGTCAAGAAAAAAAAAAAATACAGATTAGATCTTTAGAGTTGATTACAAGGATTTCCAAAGTACTTTTAAAATATTGACATGTTTGAACTGATTTAAAGATTATACACGGACAATATGTGCAAGGAAAACGACAAAAATATAGTTGTCACGCACAACAGAGGACCAGAATGGTCTTTGTCTCAAAAACATATGGATAGAAAAGTATTTTTTACTGCATGTATCAAGGTACTAGGTGTAGATTTCCCAAAATAAAATTTCCAAAAACTTCTGAGGCCTATTAACTGTCAAAACAAGATCTTTAACATAGTAAAAGGGAGGAAAATTAGCACTAGTAAGAATAGGACAAACTGATTATTACCACATTTTATTATTTACTTTTAATTATTTACTTTAATTGAAAAACATAAAAAGAAAAAAAAAAAAGTCTCCAGAGAGCATGGTTGGCAGCAAAGACGTACGGTTCTGTGCAAATGTAGAATGATATATATTTACATGCGTGTGTGTGTGTATATATATGCTGTGTGTACATATAGTCAGACATACTGGAAGGTTTCGAGAAAAATAGAGATTATTTGGACAGTGGAAACATTGGTAGAAGAATGATCCTAGAGATGGAGCTACCAGGTAGGAGACAAAAAGAAGATTGATGGATGCAGTGAGGGAGGAGATGGAGGAAGTTGGAGTCAGAAGTTGGAGTAGAAGATGGAGAAGACAGCAGGAAATGTTGGCTTGTCCCTTTTTTTGAGGTTGCCACATCAAGTCAACATTTAAAGTAAAATTTAGTCGCAAAAAACACCAAGCTTCTGCAGCACCCAGGTCATCCAAACGTTACTAGACAGATGGACATTACTCAAACCGATGTTAACACTTTCATGTGGTAAACGATACACAGGATATTTAAGATTGATCT
>JAFBJS010005068.1:56738-198612 GCA_016785265.1 Paraplagusia blochii
TGGATGCAGTGAGGGAGGACATGGAGGAAGTTGGAGTCAGAGTAGAAGATGGAGAAGACAGCAGGAAATGTTGACTTGCTGTGGCAACCTCAAAAAAAGGGACAGAGCAACATTTAAAGTAAAATTTAGTCGCAAAAAACACCAAGCTTCTGCAGCACCCAGATCATCCAAACGTTACTAGACAGATGGCCATTACTCAAACCGGTGTCAACACTTAATTGATACATAGGATATTTAAGATTCATCTCAATATCACGGAGTGAGAATAAACTTTTTTTCTACCACAGGGATCAAGTGTTGCTCCCCATTCCCCTTCCCTACCTATGGTGTTGCTGATCTCGTAGTTACTGCCGATGCTAAGCTGGTAAACGTCTATGCAACTTCCCCTCGGAATTCACATAATCACACTCGTACCATCAAAACACGCAGCTGCTATCCATCACTGTTGTTCATCAGAACAGCGCCTCAGTTTCATATTACACTTTCAACCAAGTCCATGTTTTCCTCTGGGGCTGATTTCCGAGCAGCTTGCGCGGCCAACTTTGATATCTCTGCTGTTATAGTCTTTCATCAGCGCAGGCAGCAAATGAGACTGCACCGTCAACTGTCAAGCAACGGAGTGAAAAAAAAAAAAAAAAAAAACTTCTGCTGATGCTTAAAAAAAAGAGAGTAAAGTATGTTGCACTCGCCTAGATGATCTACTTAAAAAAAAAAAAACTATTTGCAGGTTGCAAGTGTACGCTGTTGCTACTTCTTCAAGGACATTGTTATAATACACCAATCTCGTGACGCCATAAAAATCAAATCTTGAGCAGTGTGGGTAAAATGAAGCGGACAAGACAGTGTAGTAAACTTCTCTGTAGTATAGTAGTATACAAATAAACTCTTGATTAAGGAGCTAACTCTTTGACTGTGCGCTGATAGGGTTCCTTTCGTATCAGATCTTATTACTTGATAATAATTGTCTGCAACAGTTTAGCGCTCGCTCCACTTCCTTCACTTGGGTAATCGCCGCGTATGAAATCCTACCCGTGAATTTAGCA
This sequence comes from Paraplagusia blochii, assembly GCA_016785265.1. Taxonomy (NCBI): domain Eukaryota; kingdom Metazoa; phylum Chordata; class Actinopteri; order Pleuronectiformes; family Cynoglossidae; genus Paraplagusia; species Paraplagusia blochii. The sequence continues at coordinate 57,782 of JAFBJS010005068.1, forward strand.
GCTTGTTTCGGTCTCTGCGGACCTGCACCGCTACTTTTGGAGACTAATCTAGCTAATCTGACACGTCCACTGGGGCGTGAGGCAGTTGGGTGAATCATTTAGGAAGGCACCCGGGCACAACAACAAGATCTGACATCATGCAGTAATCCTGTCACTGATTGCTGGATTCAGCCTTTCCTAGTTGGTGTAAGGATCTTTACGTTATCTAGAGTGAAATCATCCTCGAGCTGTTGGAACCCATCCCTGGAGTCGGCTACGTTTTATTCAAAGATAGGACTGGTACTGCTGAGACCATCCAGTACAGAACTAATTATGAGCTCCGAGAATCCCCGGTTGGCAGCGATGATGAAGAATCTCAATCACCAATCAACGGAGAAATGATGGGAGATGCAAAAATGTGCCGTGTAAACAAATGCTCCCTCAGACATTAAACAGATGCTTGGAGAGATGCTGCATTTCTTCCCGAAACATGACTATCTTCTATCTGAAATATTCTCTCTGACAGAACAATACGTTGGCCTTGACAGTCGGCAGTTCATTTAAAACACATGGTTTATTTCAGTGTTGTTCTATTGGATTATTGAACATTCCTGTCAGTCTGGGAATCGAAAAAAAAAAAAATAGATGCACTTAACTTTAACTACTTCAGTTCTCCTGACGGAGAGCTGTCAGGGTAAATCACCCGGCTTTGTGTTAATCCCCAGCGGACTTACCAAACACAGTATCGTATAACTCTGTGGTTCTTAAAATGTGGGGCAGGGCCCTACCGCTATGGAAAAGAGACACTTTGAAGTGATATGATTCAATATAGTTATAATGCTTAACTTGTTCAACTCCTGGGCACTATCGAATCCCGGTTGGTACCCTCCAGAAAACTAGCACCTGCAGAAGGGTTCATTAGAGGCTGCCACAGTGTGGTGTGATTTGGGTGGATGTTGTGGAGACGACTGCCACTGCTAGTCAATACGGAATAGGGAGGTGTATATGGATATACTGCTGGATGGAATTTGCCAAGATAGCGTTGGGGGTAGATGGTGCTACGAAAAAAAAACCTCCCCAAACTGTTTGCGAACCACTGCATCAGCTGTAGCTAAACCCATTTAAAACCTAATCAATATTACATAAGGCCTCTGTGTTGGCCCAGAGGTAATGTCTCTGTCATTGGAATGGAACTCCAGGGTTCACCTCCTGGGCAAGATTGATTCCTGCTCGGAGCTGTTAGCTTCCAGTGGGCTCAGCATCCAAAGGAAGGTTCTTATGGCGCTGGCACGGCGCGGTGTGACTTGTGGGGCGATTGTAGAGATTGCAGCAGCTGTCACCTGACAAGGGGGCAAATAGGGATACATAGAGGGACAAAGGGAATTTGCCAAGAAAGTTTGGGGGTAGATGAGGACTCAAAATCATCACCAAACAAGCAAAACAGTTTGAGATCCACTGCTTTATCGGTAGAATAAACCCATCTAAAACCCAATTTTACATAAGGCCTCCGCGCTGGATATGGCAGTTGGCTTCCAGTGGGCCTAGAATCCCCTTAAAGGTTCCTGTGATGCTAGCATGCTGTGGTGTGGCAGTCATGGAGATTGCTGCCACCCGATAAGTGGGTGGACATGGATAGATGGATGGACAAAGGAAATTCTCCAAGGTTTTTGGGAAAGATAAGGCTTCAAAGTCCTTACCAAACTAACAAAACTGTTCGAGAACCACTGTGCTTAATGTAGCTAAACCCAAAATATTATAGATTTTACATGCAAAATGAAAAAGTAGATGTAAATAGAAAATAATAAAGACGTCAAGGAGGAGGTCAGCACTTATTTAAGCCTTAAAATAAGGTCAGTTCAAGGGTTCAAGGCTTTGTGTAAGGAGTTTGTCAGTTCTCATGTGTGGGTTTTCTCTAAGGACTCTGGTTTCTTTACACCGCCCACACATGCAAGATAAGGGTTAATTAGATGCTCCACATTGACAATGGCTTTAAATGTGTTAGCTGATGGTTATTGGTTTCTATAAAAAACCCTTTCCCAATAACTGCTGACATTATCTCAGCTAAAAGATTAATGAACGAAAAGATTCTACCACTAGATGTCTCTTGTTCCCCCGCAAAGTATTTTTTCTCACTCACCTAAACCTAACCTGTACTGGGTCTGATCTCAAACTAACTCGGACTCTCCACCGGTGGTCTTCCGTCCAGTCAAGAAACTCAATAGTCCTTTATAAGTTCACAAGTCTGCACAGCACGCTCAACCACGACCGCCTCATTCCTCTTGCACAGCACCGCGTCCTCGCAATTGCACGGGCTGGACATGGATATTGGACATGTAAGACGAAACTTTGGGCTGTGGAATTACAGCTAATCCAGGCCCCTCACATAAACATGGCCTTAGGCTGCACCTCAAGGACAGCTGACCGCGAGATGTTTGCTCTGTGACACCTGCGAAATGAAGCCTAGCTCTGAGAAAAGGCCAGCAGCTGTTCCCAAATGTCAACAGCATCCCGCCGAGGCTGTCTCCCCTGTGTCCGAGCTCCGACGCGTAGCCGGTCGTGCTATAGTTTCTACCTTCAGACGTCATGTTCACCGAGATCTAATTAGCACGAAGCCATTAAACCACACATCCCTATAACCAACTCGGCAGCGCTGGCCTTTCCCGCCGCCATCTCATCACCGTCACTGACTAATTTATTAATGATAAATGTACTTGATCCAGAGTGTGACAGGATGATTTATGCCACCGAGACTGTAATATGCTTTATGCATGGTAAATCTTAGAGGGTCTGATTGTATTTTCCCGCCATTCTTGTCGTGTTATCTCTCATAAGTACAAACAAAGTGGCTGGAATTAGTTTATCGTCTTCATCATGTTTCATTTCGTGTCAGACAAGCTGGAGGCATTTTCCATCATTTTCAAAAAGTGTTCTATCCCTCTGGTTTAAGCATTTTCACTGCTAAAAAAAAAAAAAAAAAATACAGAGAAAACACATAAGCACTCCTTAATCTTTTTTTAACCAACTTTGGTCAGACGGTAATACCAGTAACTGGGATAATCAACAATCATTGGAAATCACTGGATTTTCAAAATAAAACATACGTTAGACTTTATTCTTTATTTTGAAAAAATAACCAGAAAATCTTAGTTAAAAAAAATAATTCAATTTTAGGAATTAGGAAATCAAGAAAGCAGTAAGTGGGGACGGTGCCAATGCCTTATTGGACCTCAGTGGTAACTGGCAGCTCATGGACTTGAACCTGAAACCAAAACAAGTCCAGTTCCTTAGCCACTTATCCACCTCAACCACTGCCTTAATAACATAAATTAGTTAAATTTAAGTACTTTTTTCCACTGTTACAACCATCTGTTGCCCAGTTCCAAATAACCTATGGACCACCATTGATCCCCAGACCAGAGGTTGGGAACCCCTGCACTAAATTACTGATTAGATGGTTACATTCCTATAGACGAGTACCAGCACAACACGTACGGTGCATTATACATTTTGTAACATGACTCACTGCTGTTTTATTTGACTAATGCATTAGTAACAATACAGGAATCATTATTTTGTTCCAGCAGTGCAGTGTTTTACAGAATTATTTAAGACTAATCAATTACAGGTATAATAGATTAACCCTGAATCTGAGGAAAAGAACTACAAACAATGACTCATGAATTTTGCGAAGATACAACCTGTTCCTTCTGAACTGAGTTGGTATGAAAAACGAATCGCTAACTTTAAAATCATAGATTAAAAAGAGAAAAAACAAATATTTTTGATAATCTTAATTTAATAGGTGATGTATTTATTGCTCGCTGTCTTGAAAAGTTGTTCTTTTTAAAAAAAAAATAATAATAATCTGCCTTTGGGTTCCTACTTTTCAAATAAATGGAAAATAATTAAACCAAGGCAATTTGTTATTTTTGTTTATAAATGATTTGAGTTGAGAGGAGAAACAAAAATAAATAAAACAAGTGATTCTCCCTTTTGTGCTACAAACAACAACTGTTACTGTTTTTTACAGTTTATTCCCACAGTAACAAAACACTGTGATGAGGGTTAGGGTTAGGTTAGATAGTCAGGTGTGTCAAACTCAATCACTCAGGGGATCGGAATATAAAACACAGTCTAAGTTACGGTGCAAAGAGGGCATTTATTGAGCAGTCGGCTGCTGACAAGAAAATATCGGATTTGGAACTGCAACAATACAACAAATAAAAAAATATGGCATTGGAAATTTTTGCTCTGAATGAAGCTCAGTTGCACTTTCTCCAAAAAAAAAAAAATACTCATATCATCATATTTGGCTGTTGAACATTCTCTCTTGCATCGGCTTCTACTTATAATGACGTAGCGGGACAGATTTGTCCCCAGGGCCTTGAGTTTGACACATACGCCCCAAGCAAACCACGGGTGTGGTTGTCTGTCTGTACATGTGACCCTGTAATGGAGGAGCGATTACCGACCCTCAGTAAATCACTGCTGTCAAAGGCCCCGTCCAGAACCGTCCCTCTTGGACAGAACACACTGATAAAAGATTATTGCATGGACACAACAATTTAAGTAAGCAAAGGAAAAAGACATAGAGGAGTCCAACACTCACGATGTCTTTGGACGATTAAAGAATGGTTAGGTAATAACCCAAAGACTGTTGGTAGAATTTTTCTGTATTGATTACGTTAAACATTTTGTTATCATGTTGCAGGATTTGGGTCATTCCTTAGCTACAAAATTGGTCCTTCACAGACCTGTGCAAAATAAGGCTCGGGGGCCAGATTTGGCCCATTCAGCTTTGTGCTCTGGCCCGGCAAACTTCTCCATATTAAGTAATTGTTTTGAATTGTGATTGAACTTCAACCTTTTTCGTGAAAAGCCCAAATTTCCCAAATATATATTGTAGAAAATGCTTCAAACATGTTGGTATTTTTGCCTTTATTGCATGACATTTACCTTCCATTTATCTTAGTTCCCACTAATGCTTCCTCGGTCATTTCCCGACCGGAATTTATTGCCAATTTTCACCCTCAAGTCAAAATATTTGCCCACCAAAACCTTATCACACCCTAAATATGATTGAAATGCACAAAGGCCTTACAATAATAACTGGACCGGGTTTTTGTGATGATCTTTTTTGCTGCTATCATAACAAAAAGACGTAGCAGTGAGGTGAGATACAATAATCGAGATAACCTCATGGCCGCTGCCATCTTGCGTGGGGCATAACTAGAATTCCCAAGTCTGCACCATAGCCTCATGGGCTCAGACAGTCCTTGACACACAAATGTATCAAGTAAGATTGCTGGTGCGAAATCTTTTAGGGGTCCCTTCCCTGCAGTGTGAAGATATCGTACCCAAAAAAAAATGAGGTGAGAAGAAGTCCAGTCCGACGGAGCATCAGATAACACGTGGCTCCATGTCTATCACCAAACAGACTGAGCATTGATACGGATCGAGGTTTCTAACGTTTCCAATGGTAGCGCCACATATGGATGTGTGTTAGCGTTTAGGAAATGTCTCCTCGGGGAGCTTTTACAGAGACGTCTAATGGAGCAAAAACCAATAAATCATCTGCGCCACTTAGCGATCTAAAAACAGACAAAATAACTGGAAACATGAGTTACTGTATCACGTGGCTGCGGCGACTGTAGACTTGTTAAACCCTCTGATCGTACAGAGTTTACATCCCTTTTACAAAAGCAGTTTCCTTTGCTGTCAATACAACTAATTTAATGGTTATAGTGGCGTCTCTCTTGCATATTGCTTAAAAAAAAAAAAAAAAACTGAGACAAAAAAGCTAACTTGAAGTAAACTGAAGTAACAACTGCAGGGTGATTGTTGCTCCCTAAAAATAAATTTCTCGCAATGTGTTGTCACTTGTGTAGATGTTCTGCTGGCAGAGAGAAATTACAGAGAGCCAGAGCATCAACCAACATAAGCAGAAGAAGACAAATATATGAGTTTCTTTTTTCATTTCTCCTCTTCATATCTCCACTTAAATGTATATTTAACAGCGGCGTATATTTGTTTTCCTTCAGGAATTACCATTACAGAGCTGCATCTGTTTTTTACATATACAAATACACATATACAAACATACATTTGACGTTACATATATTATATTACCACATGGTAACCTACACCAGAGTTTCTGAACCATTGGGCCCCGGCCCAAAGTTGGGCCGCAAGCGCCCCCTAGAGGGCCGTGAACATGTTAAACTGCTATTATTAAGGGCCCCAGGTCACTGGACACTGAAAAAAATGGGCCTCGGTGCCAAAAAGGTTAAGAATCCCTGACCTACACCGTACAAAGTCCATTGCAATCAACATATATCTAAAATAAATGAGTATTGCTAGTTAGTATAAATGTATATATTTATATGTATGTATATTTGTATGTAAACATGTACAAATATATAAATATGGTACATATACACCTGTGTTTACATAAATAAATACCTAAATACCTAAAACATCGATATGATATATAGTTATATACACATAAATATATAATCAAATATATATCCACGTAAAATTGTTATTGTTATCTTTACATTTTAGCTACCAAATTGTGAGCTTCAGATCATGCAAATGCTTATTCATTATGATTAAAAAGACAACTTACGATTTATTCATTGGTTGTAAGGGTCCGTCTTTTTGGCAGATTAAGCTAAGAGAATGTATTTATAAAAAAAAAATGTCAAAACAAACCAGACCAGAACTAAAGGGATAATGATGATCGCGCTACGCGGTGGTCCAGAGAGTAAATATATATTTGTTAATTCCCTCCGGTTTAATCCGGTGCCAATTCATAATAATCCTGTTAAACCTATGTAATCCATTGCTAAATGTCTTTTTATACTGCACTTATGGAATGACACAATACATCCCTTATTATATCCATTCTTAATTATGATGTCAACATATAATAGACATGTCCTCCAGCTGAGCCACATCCAGTACTTATATCTAAAGATAGTTTCCACAACTGCAGTTAAAATTATTGACAAAAAAATAAATAAATAAATAAAAAAGAATCCCACTTTGCACAGGTTATTTATCTGTGACACGACTGGTTTTTGAAAGGAGTTTTAATGAGCACATTCACAACACTTTATTTTTAAACATTACTTTTTAACCTTTTTCAGGAAAGGCATCCATTTTTAAAGAAAAAAAAACAAAACTGTAATCCATCGTTTGGTGCTGAATAATGCGATGTTCAAAGCAGTCAGGTTATGTGATTTTCATGATTAAAATAGATTCGATCGTCGCCTTTATATCTCTCAAATTGCATCCAAGGAAAGGGCATTGTATTCTTTAAAAAAGCAAGAGCAGCCGACAAAACTGTGTTTCTGCCATTTTTATGTCTGTATCGTCTCCTTCAGACTGTCAAGGCAACTATTCCTCTGTCCTCCAGATTATTATTTGTGACAAGAGAATCTGAGAGAACAGAAGAAACGGACACAAATCCCTTGGCAAGGAACCTTGATGTGTCTGGAGAAAGAACCGAAGTCTGATTTACGATTTGAACTCTACATCCACGTTTAAGTAACTCACAAATGCGATATAAAAAAACGGAAACGGGAAATCGTCGTCACCTAAGACTTCCACCCAAACAGTGCCACACAATGCTGTCCTGTTCACACCATCCGTGACACGCTCTGAATCTTTAATGGACTCTAAGCGTCATGGATATCTGGCTGGAGGAGATAACATCAGTCCCCCAGCTATGACACCACTGGGACAACTGGGGGCAGCACTGGAATCGGACTGCGCTAATCTGGCCGGCAGGAGTGACATTATCGGCGCGTTCATCTCTGCTGAGAATGGGATCCCTCTCATGACCTTCAGCAGATCCTTATCGGGCTTGGACAAAAAAGCATGTGTGTGTGTGTGTGTGTGTGTGTGTGTGTGTGGAGGGAGCGCTAACGGACGCTGACTGCAATATTGTTCTGGTGGATGTCAACAGCTTCTCAATCTGCATGCACACAGTATATATGTAGGTATGTGTGTAAGTATAAATATGTACACTGTATACATAAATATATTGATACACATAACATCAACACACTATATATATATATATATATATATATGCAATTTCATATGGGACAATAAACCAGTTTCAAGTTAAATCCCAGTTAGTACATATAATTAACTGTACATATACAGTGCATATATAGATTTATATATTTGCCACTATTGATATAATAGTCATATGAATATAGTGACATATTTTTCAATATCGTGTCAGCAATTAACATTTTCCGTATTGAAAGTTTGCAGTATCCACCATTTACTTTTGCCTTTGAGATGTGACAGTAGATAGTAAACAGTCCTCCCCATATATTACCATGGTCCACCCACCCTCTTCATTAAGTCTATGAATGTTAGAGGAAGTGAACCTCATTGGGTCATTGTAGGCTACCATAGACTTTTTAGGAAACTAGTTATTAAGTTAAGTTTTATTCTTGTTCTGTTTCTATTCAAAAAAAAAAAAAAAAAAAAAAAAAAGGAAAATGCAATGTTCCTGGTTTATTTTATGTTATGAAGTTACCAGCTTCTCAGTCTGCATGAATATAATATTTATTCATGAATATAACCAACATATATACATTTTTTCTTCCTTGAACTTGTTCAAAGCCATGATTTACACGCATATTCATACGCAAGACATGGTTGGACCCAAACGCAGCACTGGAAGACTCTACTTTGGTGTTCAAGGATTTATATAGACAAAACAACTAAACCTGATATTATCTTAAACAAACTCCATTCACTTGCACAAACCAATGTGTGGACTTTAAAACTTCATAAATGGCTGCGCTACCAAAGCCCCAACGTGGCGGCGACACGTGACACTTCCCAACAACACCTGACAAGACAATTCCCAACAAACCAACCCTTGACATGACAATGATCCCACTGAGACTGAGTGAAGGAGAGGGGTATATATGTACTATGGGCACCAGGTGACACAAGTGAGACTGAAGACAGAGACACAGGTGACTGTGATGACACTAATTACCCAACACCAGACAACAGCAGGGAAAAGGAAAGGATACACATCCTTTACTTTTCCTTTTCATATATATGTATGTATATATATATATATATATAAGTGTATATTTATATATATATATATATATATATATTTACACATATATACATATATATACACATATATACACATATATACATATATATATACATACACATATATATGCACATTTACACGCATATACATTGTATACATACATATACACACACATAGATACATAAAGCCAAAGTAACATTTTCGTTTCTTAATGATGTTTTTATAGTGACACTGCTTACATGAACAACAATACAATTCAATATAACTGTAAATATCTATTGTAACTGCGAACACAACAAAATATATTGCCATTTACGACACCGATTGCAGGGAATAAATCAGGAAGAAATATTAGTGATACAGTAATGTCTGGGTTTACAGCAGAATAATAAGACTGGCGTTTGTGAAAGAGCCGCTCTCTGGTGAGCACAGGTGGCTCTGGTATCTGGGCATTACTTCTGATGATTTCTGATGGATTGCTTTCAGTAGCAGAAAAATCAATAGGTGTTTACCGACTTGCAATATAGACAAGACAGTAAGACAGACAGAAATAGAGGGAGAGACGCAGACGGGGAGCAGCTGCAGCCGAGAGAGCGAGAAAAATGAAAAGTGTTAATCAGGAGCTCCACTGTTAAACTGTACAAATGAATAGAAAATCCAATTTGAGTTTGTTTTTTTCCCCTCTATTGTCTTGCAAAGCACCCTCATCTCCACCTTTATGCACCTGCAGCCGTGAAATGGATGAGCCAAGGGCCTGGAAATGAGACCAAACAACACGAAAACAAACCAGCGCTCGTCAGAAAGGCACGATTTTCACCCTTTTAGAAAGATTTAATTGTGTTTGCCTCGTCGGCGTAGTTTAATTTTTACCAACAATTTACCAGCAAGCCCGACATTTTGAGGCATGCTCCGTGATGTTTCTCATTCACGGCCGTTTCTGATCTTTGATCATCCATAATATTGGAATTGAGATCCGGCGGAGGTAAACAGGAGGAAAAATGAAAACTGCGCTACGATTCATTTGCAGCACAATTTGGGATTTTGTTTGGAGAAAAGCTCAGCGGGGGCCGCTCCGCGTCTTGTGGAATCTTAAATCATCGTGAAATCATTTTCAGAGGCGAGGAACAGACAGCGCGCTTGTCTGGGTGCAGCGGGATGATCTGTCCTGACTGGCGAACACAAAGAGCTGATAAGGCCCGTGACTCAGCCATGTTTGGTTTTATCACAGGAAGCGGAAGCAGCAGCGAGGGGCAATTATCCACTTTCTATGTGCGAGCGCGCTGTGAGAGACCATCTGATACTGTACGGAAATTACACGACAATTAACAACGTAATCCGCTGGATTTTTTGGGTCATTTGGTTTTATTAAATATCCGCCGCCTTCTGCCCCAATGAAGATGGTTTTATTAAATAAATAAAGCAAATCTGTCATTTGTCGGAGTCGTGCAGCTCCAGGAGCTCAAAATTACTGTTCTCCAAGACACACCAGGAACTGACCAACTGGACAAAAGGTGACTGAGACACTGAGTGACACAGGTCACCAGGTGACACCACAGAGACTGATTACCAGGTCATCACAAGACGCAGGTGAGAGTGATTACACTGATCAGCCCCAAAGACAACTGTCAGTTTCTCTGGCTTAGTCCTAAATATATTGCCTTAATTTTTTATTTTTTTTTTGACATTGTTGCAAAAAATATATATATATATTGACTTGAACTTGGTCCTTATTAAAAATTCACATAGGGATGAACTAGGTTAGCAATATATTAAAATAATAATAAGATAAAACTAAGACAAACAATTGTTTTCCTCTGCAATTGACTGTATTGAAGAAATGTTATGATAAAAATAAAATATCCCATTATTAGTAATGATAATGAGAATAATGTTAATTATTATTTACAATGGTGATAATGATTGTGATGCTAGGAATGAAGACATTGGATAATGATAATGATGGTGATAATGAGGACGATGGTGATGAAGTAATGATAAACATATAATTATAACAGTAATGACAAAGATAATAATGATGGTGATTATGATAAAGCAATTGATAACAACAATGGTGATAATAATGATAATTATTAATGACGACAATGATGAGATGATATTGATGATATTGAGAAATATTAGGTTATTACTTTTTTGCTACTGTCTGACTTAAGTATCCTTGCATCAAAACTGGCATTTTTTTTTTTTTTTTTTGCCAGACCATCATGATAAATTAAGATTCCGACCTTTGCGACTATCAAATTCTCACCGATTGTACATGAACAGTCCATAGTTTTGTTTAAAACATGAATGGATTTGACCAAGTCAATCCTGAATTGAGTGGCTGTATGATTAAAAGCCAGTGTTTCTGTGCATATTAAATGATCACTTTACAAAATTACCTTCTCTAATTCGCAACGCCGATTCCGGGGCTGTTTCTGAGTTCAAGAGCATTTCGCCCTGAGCTCCAGTTCATTTGCCTGAAATAGATATCTTAACCTGGCCACGTCTGATACGCTTCCCGCAAGGTTACAATGGTAGTTCCGATGATCTAATGATCCGGCTGTATATCAGTATAAGTGCGTACTTTATCACAGATAATCTCGGCTGACTTTTCATACTTTTAAATCTCGTCCTGCATCAGTTGGATTAGACATAATCCATTCCAAACCCGGCGCTCCTCTGTACTGTCCTGTGGTTGTAGGTTACACATCCAGAGGAATAACATGGAGCACGTGTTTTTTTAAGTGTTCCCTAATCCATGGGCGGCTTCGGAGAACCACTCCGGTGTGTTTTCACAGTGCCCAGAATCAGGCTGAAGATATATTTAACAACAATATTCCCACGAATAAAGTGATGCACTCTGGCAGTCCTGTTGTGTTTGAGTAACTAAAATAAATGAGTCATAAAAAGTCCCCTTTCACCGGACTAAATAAAACCACTCTCTATGGCACTCAGAGCAGTCAACAAACTTGTGTTGCGTTCAGGGTCATTTACCTTAATATTCTCATATTTATTTTTACTGATCTGCTTTAACCCAGAACATTTGCACAAAAACTCAATCCAGACCGGTGTATCTCTCCTAAACTATCCTAATAAGACAATATGAGACCTTTGGTATCCTTATCCGTAAACAAAGGATTAGGAATAATTCCAGTGGAAACATTGCGAAGACCTCATCTGGCTCAGACCAGATGTCGAGGTCTTCGGGGATGTTTGAAATAACACGCTCTTCAAGATGGTAAAGGTGAAGTATGCAAGAATGTGGTTTGTAAATACATTACAGGAGGTGCCTTACACTGTTCTTTGGTTAGTCGGATTGTACAAGAGTATTTTTTAACAATGGCAACCATGAATGTGTCGACTAAGTCAGCAACCGACACTCTACCACCTAAATACATGAGCTAACAGTTTCGGTGCCTCTTAAGGAGCATTGTTGCGAAGGGAAATCAAGTTCCAGGACAAAACATTCCATTTTAAAGGTGATTATTGGAGAATCTCAAAGATCCTAATACAGTTCTGTGAGGCATTCCCGTCAATGATTCTTCATTGGAATTGATGAGACCTTTTGGGAGAAATATAGGACTTTAGTTTGGTGCTTAGACTAAATATAACTTTCTTTTTTGACCAGGGTAGTACATCTAAGACGATATGAGATCTTTAGTATCCGTATCCACAAACAATGGATAAGGAATAGTTTCTGAGGAAACATTGGAAACCTTTTCTTGACACCTCTGTCCTTTCATCACCTTCCCAGCCAAAAATATGAAGATTTTTTTGTTCTTTTACGTTCTGTGTGGTAAAACGGGAACAACCGAGTTGTGAGGACCTTAATTATCCCCTAGCTATTTTTTTGGGATTGTTTTTTATATCGGATCGTATATTGTTTACAAACATATCTGAAGTTTTTAGCTCAACACTTGTTTTTTTATGGTATGTAAAAGGTTTCCTTCTATCTGTCCAGACAAGAAAAAAAAGCTATTTTTTTTTCTCGGTATCCACCTATAAATTAACCTGTAAATCTTATATATGTGTTTCTCCCATCTATCTTAAATATGATCACATTTGGACACATGACAGGCAAATCGGGAAAACAAAATCACATCACCGCAAGGAAATATTTATTATCCTTCAACCGGTAACGTTTGACATTTATGTTAAATCAGAAATGATCCTTGCCTGACACAGGCTAGTATATTTATCAGGAAACACCGTAAATAGATGTTGACATTGTTAAATGCGAACTGTCCAAGGAGACTTCATAGATTACATATGTCTGTTTCTCATCTGGATTTCCTACATCTCGTCTCCTCCCCCTCTGGCCCTTGCAGTCATACCACGTCAATTTCATTCCCCGTGTTGACAATGCTATCTCTTCATGGTTTTTTATCTGTGTCAGGCAGCCAATGGTCTCAGTTATATATGCTACCAGCCTGTCTTCTGTCTTCTTCTCCAATTTGTCCCTTTTTCAGGGGTTGACCCAGCAAAACAATGTTTTCCATCTGCCCCATCCTCTGTATCCTCAACTCTGACTCCAACTACCTCCATGTCCTCCCTCACTGCATCCATCAATCTTCTCTTCATCTCCTACCTGGTAGCTTCATGTCTAGGATCATTCTTCCACCAGTGTATCCACTGTCCCTTCTCTAAACATGTCCAAACTAACTCAATCTGGCTTGTCTTTCTTTTAATTCAAACCTCCCTGACTGTGTTGTCCCTCTAAAGACCTCATTCCTGATCCTGTCCATCCCTGTCTCTCCTAAAGACAACCTTAGCATCCACCTCGGATACTGCCTCCTGTCTTCTACCTTCTTCTTCTGGTTTCTCAAATGCATCCATTGTGACTCGTCTCACCTTAGCTGAAACTTCTCTAAGAGTCGGGAAACTCTAGCTAACGCAAAATCCTAACACGTAAGGAGAAGGAAGCTGATTCCTTCCCTGCATAATTAACCGGACACTACATGGCAGTAACAACATGCAAATCCGGCCCTGGTTCCTGACACTCGTTGCTTGAAACCCTTGCAACGCAGCGGTGATTAGGATATATATTGTGTCAGAGCTGAGAAAGTGTTTCAGAAGGCCCCGGGGGGGAGAGCCATATCTTGGCTTCATTTCCACTGACCCTGCATGTTGACTGAAATATAAATAATGTAACAGTTTGCTTTAGGAATTTCTTGCCGTAAAACCGTGTCCCATTCCGTCTGCAACTAGTGCACGGAGACGATTTGGGAGCGGGATTTTAGCCTTACGCGTTGTGCGTAGCTTTACTTCTCTCCGGTAAGATTCCCTCGCTGGATTTTTTGTTTTATTTTCTTCATAGTGTGTGGATAGGGGATACGGAACGGAATACGAATTTCCTGATCTATACTGTGTGATAAACAATACTCTGCAGCAACCATCTAGCATAGTTTGCAGTTTGTAGATATCTTAGGGATGGGATGTACAGAAGATGGAAAGCTATTATATCTAAGTTGTTTTTTCCCACACTCCAGGCCTCAATTGTTCATGCAATTTTTTTTTTTTTTTGCTCCTAGGACATGAAAGTTGTCTTGCTCAATGGTTTTCATCAGATATCTTTGTCATATATGAGCGGGTCACTCACGCACTGGAAGTCATCGCTGCAAATCCTCTCACCTTGAGGCTGTCTTTGAGCGCACGGCGGAAAAGGGAACGAGCAGGGGAAATCTGCAAGTCATGTCTGCATGCCGAGGCCGCCGCGGTATTTAATATGTCTTTATTAAGAGGCACAGAGATTAATGATATTGGAGTGTTCTTTTCTCCAGAACCCTGACATTCACCTTTTAGGGAAAAAAAAAAAATAAAAATACATTATTCTCTTCACGGAGCACAGTCAGATCCAGTTTGGGAAGATAATACAGACTGAGGTGTAAAGAAGTCTCTTTGCACATGAAAAAATAAATCTGACTAATACTGATATAAAAAGGAATACGTTTTAATCGCAATTTGTCGGTAATCTAGAGATTAATCTGATGAAAAATGATACATAAGGAATTGCTGCACAACCTCTGATTCTTTGACATTTGGGAAGCTTTTAGAGAATACACAGGGGGATGAAGGAGATCGATGAGAATCCAGCTGAAGGTGTTTTTTTTTTTTTTTTTCCAAAACTCTGAAAGCTTAAAAAGAGCATGGTGGGATCAGCCAGGTTGGCTGACAGGAGCTAGCCCTGTGGCAAACATTTCAGTGGATAAAAAACGAAGAAGTTCAATTTGTTATTGGCACTGTTCAAGTTTGTCCGTGAATCTTGATTTGCTCAAGTAACTATCTATTTATCTATCTATCTATCTATAAAGCTGTCTGCCTGCCTCATATATATATACATACACATATATATATTTATATATGTATGTATATATATACATATATACATACACATATATATTTATATATGTATGTATATATATACATACATACATACACATATATATTTATATATGTATGTATATAAGTATATATATATATATATACATATATCTTACACAACAAACATTGATATATACAGTACATGTTTTGCAATATGTATAAATATATTTTGATAACTACCTAAAAATTACAGCTTGTTTGTTTTTTCTTTACTTAAACAATAAAAGGCCAGATTTGGTCCGCGGGCCTTATGTTTCCAATCACACCAATACAGTGTACTCAGAGCTGCCCTCATACTTGCAGGTATTCTGTGGTTATTTTGGTTGTGTGTATGAGAAAAAAAAAACAACCTCAAAAGACAACAGCAACAGAGACACAGCCACACATAGAAGCGCCCGGAGCGAGAGTTAGCGTGCTGCTCTCACTTTCACCAAGACAAATAAACAATGTTAGCAAGGATGCTAACCTCTCAGAGCTACCCTTGTGTAGTTGAAGTATAAATAGAATAATTAGCCCAGGGAGCAAGAGAAATGCCACTCACCAGGGCAGAGAACAGAGTTCCTTTTCCCTCCTCTGAGCCGTCAGTGACGAACTAACTGAGGCTAAGGAGATATTACCCCACTGTAGGTAAGACAGGGCAGAAAGGAAGTAAACCGACGCAGGAGAAACACTCATTTAGCCTTATTAATATTCCGTTTCATCTGCAGGTTCTCCAGGCTAAGACTCGGAGGCCCGAAGGCAGAGAAGAGTGCGCCTGAGATATTCTCTAGTCGAGTGTTTGAGCCTGGCAGAATTAGCCGACGTCTATTTTATTTTGTTGCCCTCGCTTCTTCTGCCTGTCACACACAAATACACGTGTGTGTACTCGCCGTACATGTGCACACGCTGGCAGGAGGAGATGTAGAAATTCCACCGAGTCCTGTTTTAGAGGTCAGCGCACCAGATGTTGTCCACCGATGCGAGGGGAGCAGGGTGACATTCAGTACAGTTGGCCGTGTTTCTGCGTGACATTTTGCTCAAACACAAAATAATAAAATACAGCTGGTTACATGTTTGGAAAAGCAAGAGACGGAGGAGGTTGAGTCGGTATAGCGGCGTATTTATGTACGTGGCGATATTTCCGCAACGGCACGCTGTCAGCTTTATGTCCGGAGATTGAGTGTCAAGAATGCGGTCGAGTCACAAGAAACAATAAATACTATTTAAAGGAGAGTACACATCTGGCTGTACTGCAAACAGAGTCTCTGTTCCATTCATGTTAGCAGAACAGGCTGCTGTGTCTGCGTGGACTCAGGAACTCAAGTGAATATAATGGTGAAAAGTAAAAAAATATGAGATCAGATAGCTAGCTAGCTAGATAGCTAGATGTAGAAGTATGCCATTCGAAAGGTAGGTAGTTGACAGGTAAGTAGCCCGATAGGTAGCCAGGTGGCTCAATAGGTAGGTAACTTCATTTGTGACTTCATAAGGAGTTAACTCGATAGATACAGTAGGTAGGTAGGTCGATAGGTGGGGAGAAAGAGAAGTAGGAAGGACGCTCGGTAGATAGGTAGCTCAATAGTTAGCTGGGTAGATAAATAGATTGCTCGATAGACAGATTAATGGACAGTTAGATAAGTCAGTTGGCAGGTAGATGCACTGCTAGTTAGGTAGCTTGGTAGGTAAGTGGGTAGCTGGATAGGTGGCCGATGGTAGCTCAATAAAAAGGTAGGTAGCTCAATAGGAAGCAGCTAGCTAGATAGGTAGGTGGGTAGCCCATAGCAGGTAAATTAATAGAGCCCCCTGCTCCATACTGTGAGACTTACCGGTTTGAATCCCAGTTAGTGCGGTTGCCTTCCAGTGGCAGCACCACCCGTAAGAAAGTACTGTATGGTGCAATGTGCTTTGGGTGCCTGTTGTGGAAACTGCTGCCCTTGTAACCCCATAATGGTACAAGCAGGTGAAAGTTGATGGATGGAGTTCCAAAAAAAAAGCCAACAAACATCTTCGGTTAATGTACTTTTTTGCGAGTGCAGCAGATAAAGATGAGTTGACTACTGGCTTTGCGTATATGAACCATACATCAGATCACGCTACACTCGCTCTCCGTCAATTCCACAGTTTTCGTCCCCACTTTGACAGGTAAATCTGCAGTGCGGGCTGCGACAATTCTAAACTTATATTTCATCTCGTGCGAGAACGACCACCGAGTCCCACTTGTCACACTTCAGTGATGAAGTAGAGTCGGCTTCTGCTCTCTTACAGTCACTCAGGCTTATGACTATAGAGCCAGGTCTTATTCGCCCTCTTAGTTCCCTGCAGAGAGTTCTGATTGAACCTGGAGTGGTGTCCCACTTTGACCAGAATTATACGTGGCAGCGTTGAGACGGTGGGAGACAACAGAGTCAACCGAGGATATACATCCCCAAAAATAAAGTGTATTATTATCACACAAATTATTATATTACAGTTTTTTTGCAAAATGTTGGGCTTTTTTTTAACTATATATGTATATATCAAAGCAGCATTAGCATTGGGAAGACGTTTATAACCATACTTTTCCAACTAATACTCCCTAACACGACGTAAACAATCAATGATTCTCCACCTCTGACGGAGTTCAATAATCCTACATCACTTTCTGAAATGGCTCCATCAACACAACTGGAAGAGGATCCCACTGTTATCGGTATTCATAATAGACGTCATCGTGTTTTCTGGGCACCAGGGGGAGACAAGCGGTCGAAGTTCAACAGCTAAAGGCAAGAAGGTCACACTAGGGGGGGATTGAATGACATCATCCGAAAATATGTTTAAAGACTTAAGTTGGATTTTTGAGAAAATAAACTAAACTAGTTGAGGTTGAGGTGTGAAGTCGCATGACGTGATGAGAGTCAGTTCAGTTGTAAATAACCAGGGGGCGCTGTAGCACAAAGAACTGCATAGAATATATAAAAATACCCAGAAAATGTGGAAGTGACATCAGTATTGACACTTGAGGAGATTCAATATCAGTCCGTATGAACATATAGACGGAGAATCACTTACCCCGTCCCTACTGGGCTGCAGTGGTAGAACCCGGCAGAGCTGAGGGACCTGGGAATTATGGCCGTGATAGTGTAAATAATCCAGGCTGGTTGTACCTGCACGGGCTTCTTTCTCTTCCTCGTTCCCAGAGTCTCAGAGGGAACTCAGTCACGTCTGCTCCGCCCTTCCCTCTGGCTACTTTGTCCCTCTCCAACACCTGCTCTCCGGTGGTTTTCCCTCCCTGGTGACAACCTGATGTGTTTCACCTGCGTCCAATTATCTGCCTGCACCTCTTGTGAATACAAACCTCTATCAGTCTCACCTCCTTGCTGGTCCTATGAGTGTTGTTGTCTATGAGTAAAGTACTTTCAGCAAGTGAACACACTCCCCTGTTGTTATGTTTGCATTAGTAAGTGATCGCCCTGAGTCACAATTTTTTTGTGTGTTTGTGTGAGTCAATTTTTTTAGATGTATCCGTTAGTAATGTCCTTTTTGCAACAATCTCCTAAACAAACACAACAACCTGACAGAGTGGTTTAAAGTAGAAGCTGCAATACAAGCTGAAGAGAGGCTCATGGGGAAAAAAAATATATCTATATACTGTATATGTCTGTCTGTTGATCTACCTGTCTGTCTCTCTCCATCTGTCTCTCGGTCTGGCAAACTACCTGTCTGTTTGTCTCTCTATCAATCTCTCTGTCTCTATCTGTCTGTCAGTTAATATACCTGTCAGTGTGTCTGCATATGTGTCTGTCCGCCTTTCAGTCTGTCTCTCTATATATCTGTCTGTCTCTCCATTTGTCTGTTTATCCTTCTGTCTGTTAAACTACCTCTCTGTCTGTCTGCCTATGAATCTGTCTGTCCGTTGATCTACCTGTTTGTCTGTCTGCTTATGTATCCGTCTGTCGGTCAGTCTGCCTGTCTCTCTATATATCTGTCTGTCTCTCCATTTGTCTGTTGATCCTTCTGTCTGTGTAACTACATTTCTGTCTGTCTGTCTTTGAATATGTCTGTCTGTTAAGCTACCTGTCTTTCTGTCTGTCTCTCTGTCTGTCTGTCTCTATCTGTCTATCTGTTGATCTCTCTGTTAAACTACCTTTCTGTCTGTCTGCTTATGAATCTGTCCGTCTGCCCGTCTTTCTGTCTATCTCTAGCTGTCCGTCCGTCTCTCTATCTGTCCGTTCGTTGACCTGTCTATGTGACTGTTTCTGTATCTGTCTGTCTGTCTGTTGATCCATCAATTTATCTGTTTGTCAGTCTGTGTTTCTCTACCTGTCTCTCTATTTCTCTGTCTTTTGTTCTAACCATTTGTCTGTCTATCCATCTGTCTGTCCCTCTATCTCTCCATCCGTCCGTTGTCCATCCAAACTTCAGTCCCTGTGTCCACCAACACCATCTGATCCGTCTTCACATCTGACATCATTAACCAACACACATTCCTGCTCAGTGAGTTCTGCCGTTGCATTCATATCACTCATTAGTTCCAGTTTGACTGAGCTCACGCCTGTTTACGTGCACACACACACAGACAGACGCCTTCTCGGGGGGGTGACTCCGCTCTCTCCTTGTCTGACCAGTGGTGTCCTTCATGGATTGCTCCTGACAATCCATATTTCATTTCCTGCAGTGTTATGGGAAGCGTCTCTCCAGAGATGTCCACTTGTCAAACTGTCACATCTCTAAGGCCTCACAAGGAGAATGAATTTGTTGATGTTTGCCAAAAAACACACACTCTTCTCCTTCTTCAGGTCCTATTCCAAATTTCTTTTTTCTTTTTTTTTTTTCTTTTGACCTCGCTTTTTTTTTTCCCCGAAGAATCTGCAGCTGCAGACGGACGAGGAGGAAAGACTCATCTGCTCTCATTGTAAAGTGGGGAGAAACATCTGACGTTTTACATCTGTTTTGTTCTTTTCATCTTTCATTTTCCAAATTAAAATCTACATGTAATCCTGTTTAGTGCATTTTATTGTGATACAATTCAACCCTTTTCTGACGAACAGGAAAATAATATTCTCCTGACAAATGGTTATTATGTAGAATTCATTGAAATGCATAAAAAGCCAAAAATCAATTTATTTGCTGTAATAATATAGAAAAAAAAAAGTGTTTTTTCACATCTGTGCAATATTTGTTATATATTTCAAAACAAAAACACAGCAGTAAATGACTAATGCATGTTATCTGTGATTTTTCCCGTGTATAGTAACACCAACGCAAATAGCGCGTCCAGAATAAATGCATTTTTCAGCGCATCTCATATTAACCTTTCACATGCTGGCTGACAAAAAAAGCCAACATCAAATGCAAACGACGAGCTCAGCTGAATGCACGCAGCCCTGCAGTCAGACAAAAGCGCGGTCGCATGATACGCAAATAATTGTGTCGTTTTGGTAAAATAGGTTAAAAAAAAAGGACAAATATCTCAAACTGTATGAGACACAACGTTGTTCCGTTTTATGTGGTTGAACACAGCATGGATAAAGTTAAAAAAAGAGAAGATAAAGGTGATTGCATTGAACATTTCACTCTCTTTATCTCTTGATACTGTAGCGAGCGCCTGAAGTGGCGCCCTATGTGTCGCCGGGCAGACTGGGGAAGAAGGACAGAGGCAAGAGCAGGGTTAATTTGCATATTAATAGGTCAGTGAATACCAAATGAGGCGAAAGGGCACCATCCTTGAAAGATGACCAAAATAAATAAATAATGCAAAACAAATGTGAGACGGTGAGAATAAAAAAAAAAAAAAAAAAAAAAAACACTCAAAACATCTTTCATAATATCCTGTTACAGGAAGTCTTTCAATTCAGCGCTTCATCACCAGACTGGGGACCAGGGCTGAACCATGGGTTATTTTCTTTTTTATTATTATTTCTTTTGTAATTACCAAAGGGAAGGTATTGTGTTCCACTTGGAAATTGAAAAATTAAAAAAAATTTTCAATCGCTTCAATCGCACAGTTTTAGTCAAGCATTGCTTAGTCCTAAAACACATTTTTGGCCAATAAAGGAGTAAATAACAGATATAAAATCAAAGATAATACTATTATTGTTATTATATTGTGCATCTATTATAAGAACATTACATATGTAATGAATTGTTTAGGAAGAACATACTTTACTTAACTATCTATCTATCTATCTATTTAAATATCTATTTTTTTGTTTTGTTTTGTTTTTTTACTATTAGCAAACGTAAAAAAAAAAAAAAATAAAAATCAACCATTCTATCTATCTATCTAACATTGTTCAATGCCGGGTTAAAAAAGAAAAAAAAGAACAAAAAAGGGGTTTTTTTGTCAGGTATAGGAACTCTTCAGCCTTGAAATTACAAAATCTTTTATAATCCACAGGCCATACAAGATGACTTGGCCACATTTGGTCCCCAGGCCTCGAGTTGACACAAGTCAATTGTAGCTAATTTACTCTAATCTATCTATCTATCTATCTATCTATCTAGAAATCAAAACATATAGTTTTAAGTACCATCGTAGCTCTTGCCGTTCCTCCAGGCAAGGGTAACCAGCAGGATGTAACCAGTAACCGTCCTCTGATTAAACAGAGCAACTCCCTAAAAACCATGACAAAGACACTATGAAATGAGAAAAGCCTCAAGGAATCATTTTACAAGACACCCACCAAATTACCCCAAACGTTTCCCCTGAAAGTCCATATAATCTTATAAATAATGACTCCTAAAGAAGTACTAAGCTCATCCCTGGGCGCCCATTTTAGTTATCGCACCATGAAATGGGAATCGAGAGTCTTCGTGAGGTAGGGGCAGGGGACTCCATTTGCAAGGTGCGTTGAATATTCACACGTGGAAACGCCTGGATGTAATGTGATCGGCGAAAAAACCAGAAAATACAAACTGATGCATTATTGATCTTAAGAAGCTGCTGTGTCTAGTCGTGGCTGGGTTGCCGGGGAAAAATTCATTAGTCGCTTAAAGTTTAGGTCTGGACCTCGAGATTGAAAACCTTTCGTAATGAATTACCTTCAATTACGTACGTTCCCAGTTCCCTGCGTTTCATTCATATGAGTCGAGCGTCATGTTGATACTCATTTTCTGATGTAATAAACCCGCGGATGCGAAGATGAATGTGAGCGGGTCTGGGATGGAGATTAATTGGGGGTTTAGGGGGATGTCATGAGAGTGTGTGCGTGCTCACGTACGTGTGTGTTTGCATATCTACGTGTGCGGACCAACAGCTAAGATGGATCGCCACGGAGACGGATTGCGAGCCAATGGGGAAACAGAGTAATTATGATGTTCTAGAAAGCAGAGTGAGAGCTGACTTAAGAGTTGGCCCCGTGGCCATCAGATACTCCGGCATACTTTATTGCATCATCCATCCAATTACACTGTATGTCAGAAAGTGATTTATTGCTGCAACGCTACGCTCTGTTGACAGACAGTTGGAAATGGCCGGACGAATATGTTGTATGTTGGTAGATTAGGTCTTATCCATTTGACGTATACAGTACTCGGGCTGCCTCGTTTTGATGGCATTACAGCGGCTAACAAGCTTAAGTGAGTGAAGGAACATGAATGTACACTTGCAGACATGCATAACAAAAACATTACACACAAACAAAAGGGTGGCGGCGTACTTGAGGTCGTCAAAAAACAGCGAATGATGTTCCGGAATCGCAACGTTGAACGTTCACCCCAGATTCCAGTACCACGCCGTAGCATTTCTCGGTAGAATGATGTCATGGCGATAACAGGTGAGCTTTGCTTGTTACACGGTTACAATTGTTTACACCAGTGTTTCAACACCCCGTATGAGATGAATGCAGGCGAGGACAGACTCTAAGAAAGAGAAGCACAAGCAGCATGGCCAGCAGTAGTGTGGGAATCCAACCCTAGCACGTTTGGCATTGTTATAGTCTGCTCCGAAGTCTAAGTTGCAAACACAACCAACGGATAAAAAAAAAAATAGAACGACTTGTTCAGTAAGTGTAAAAGTAGTAAATATAAAATTATATTTATTTTAAATATTTGCTCATTTTGACAAGTCCCTGACGTACATATATGGCATAGGCCTAAAGTGCCCCCTAGTGGCAGCCAAAATAAAAAAAAATCACGTGGAATATTAATATTTGGATATATTGATTGCAACTCTGTATAAGTTGGAAATCCAAATAAAAGGACACATGTAATTACACATAAGCCTAGAGTGCCCTCTAATGGCCGTTAATGTGAAAATATCAATTATATGAAAATTTCAATATATAAGTCGCACCCTAGGATAAATCACAAACCGAGCCAAAGGACAAGGAAAGTGCGACTTCCAGGAGTTGTCTATACTAGTACCCGAGGCTAGAGTGCCATCTCATGGCTGCTAATTTGATAATAACAGTCATGTGAAATTTTAAAATTGAACATATCCTTTGAACCTGTGTATGTAAGAGGCCAACCTAGCCAAAATACAAAGAAAGTGCGACTTCCACAAATTGTCTAGATAGTAGCCTAGAGCACCTAGTGGCTACCAATGTTTAAAAAAAAAAAAAAAAATACACGTTCAAAGACCACAGGGCCTCATAAGGTGATATTGACTGAACATATGTTTCCAAATCAATACATCAGATGCTTATTTCCAAAAACCTCTGACAGCACCATGAACCATCAGCAGATAAAGTCTAATAAATCTCGGCTGCAGCACAGAGGGGACAGAGCAGGCAGTATACGTGCCAAAGCAAAAATTAATGGGACCCACATTCTCATCCGAGCACAAAGTAATTACAGTCTTTTTAGAAATGGTTGGTGCAGAGTGGAGGAAAAAAAAAAAAAACGGCCACATTAAAGCACAGATGGGTGATATTTGCAGGCTGATAATTATGGAACATTAGTGATGGTGCAAAATAACTCTTTCTTTCACGTGTTTCACCAGTTTGGTATATCAATCATTTTTTTTTTTTTTTCCTCTCTCATTTGTATCACAATAACGCTGGGTGCTCATCAAAGATGGCTGCCATTGTCTGGTCAGAACAAAAGTTTAAAGATTAAATATGTGCTACTGGTCGTACCCATGAAAAACAAGGGAATCACAGTGATGCTGATGCTAATTCTTGTTTTTTTTTTTCCTTGTTGTGTCCTCAACTCAATGACATTATCGGACGCTGCTGATCCTTTCCTTTCTGGTGGGATTTGGACCCAGAGCCACCTGCTTGTCTCAGAGATTTTCATTGTGTCTCACAGAGAATCCTTGATTCTTGACTCAAGCGGTTTCTCCAGCGACTCCGTTTTCGGTGCGAGGTGAAACTTGATTCAATTAGGTAAAGACATTCCATATCCATCCCACCTTTTTCCGAGCAACGCAGACCTTGTCAGTCGAGCTGCCGCTGTCGTCTTCAGCCTCTCTGATTTATGTGCAGTTCCCGGCCTCTCTCAACACCTGCCCGTCTGAGGACGGGTCATCCTGCACGGGGGCCTCATGGTCCGTGTGAAGAGCGGCTCAGGAGGCAGAAGGTCCCAAGGACTGTACTGACCCCGTGGAGTCATGTGATATCCATATGACACGTGAGGTCCCAGAGCTGTCAGGGAGAGTGTTCTGTAAAAATGGGAAAAAAAAAAAAATCTCTGTTGTATCTTTTACAAATGTCATTCTTTTAGTGTTGTCCTCTTAGGTTGGACAAAATATCCACTAAAGCTGAGATCTTCTGGCTATTACTTCCACTTGATCCATACCCATATCCACAAAAGAACTGACCAATAGAATGGCTAGGATTCCATCGTCAATAATGCAACTATATTTGATTAGGACATATTTTCTCAGTGAAGACAACAACAATAAACTCAAAATGACAAAGAGTCATTGATTCAAGATTCTTTTTTTTATACTGGTCTGGTAGCAGAAAGTTATAGGTTGTGTGCACTTGACAAATTCTTGTTCATTCTGGTAGGAAGATTTTATAGGTAGGAAAATATTTCAGAGAACCAATAATTTAATTTCCTTATGGGATATTTATCTGCCACGACTTGACGACCAATCCTTGGAAATAGTACGAGACATTTAACCGGCCCGTGGCGCAAAACAGACTGGGAAACACTGACCTGAAGGAAAGGGAAGACATTAATGAAATATCTTGATGTTTGCACTGTAATGGAAAACAACAAGTATTTAAAGAGTACTTTCTGGTCCCGATGCTGACTTACTGCCCTGAACCTTTCAGTGTTTGTCACTTTACACTATTTGTCTTTTATTTACGACCAGCGTGGCTGCCAGGACAGCTAAGGACACGGTGTCGTGCCAAGGAACACATTGGCATCTAGACAAAGGGCGTCAGCAGTCGGACCGCAGCAGGAATGTTTCCCTAACCACTTCAACAGGTTCTATAAAATATCTTATAAATGTGAAATACATTCTAATGTTGTAGCATATCCTGATAAAATGATCTACCACCTCAGTCCTTAGGTATATGGGTTCTCCAGTCCAGGACTTGATGTAAGGCAGGTGTGACAAACACTTTTACTTGTGAATAACTTTGAAGGTCTGCTTGGAAAAAACATAGCTTTGGGTTTTCAACCTTCATCACACTTTATGGAGCGTATTAGCCGCACGGAAGCTACTGCGACTCGAAAACAATGTAGTTCAAAGTCAGAGCCTTGGACTTTTTCCTACTTTTGATGATGGATGTGTTTCAGTTATAGAACAAAGTCCTTGCGATGTCTTTCGTCTTCTCCTGTCTTGTCATCGTAGACACAGTTAGTAAACTGCGTAGTTGTTAAACTGGGTAGTTTATTAACCCGGCAACTAATTAAAAAGCATTTAACTAGAGGTTTAAGAAGTTGACTTGGATACGCAGGGCAACCCACCAGGTTGACACAGAATTGCTCTGAGCATAACACCATCCCGACCACAACCCACAGGCTCACAGTTTGGAGCAGTGTGATTTGGATGGCAGTTGTGGAGACCGTTGCCCCTGCAACATGGCAACAGATAAAGTGATTAATGAATACATTTTTTTTTATCTAGATAATCAGGATGGAAAGCAAACCCCTTTGTCATTGTGAATAGCACTATGCCATGCTCAAAGCACTTCGGTAGTATCCTAGCAGCCGGGGGAATCAGACCTTGAACCCTCTAGACTCAAGTCCGGTTCCGTAATCACTAGGCAACCACTGCCCCGATTACCCTCCTCCAACCACCACTCTTTCCCAGATGACCACATTTTAATTCTTGGCGACACCATTCAGAGCCTCGCCCCTAAGGTTGAGAAACCCTGATTTAGACCATATGTAAATCTGATACAGATGCGTTTGCAATTTCTGAAGTTTCTCATTTCAGTAAATGTACCATGGTACCTGACAAATGTGCAGGAGAAGAGTTATTTTTGGTAATGGGTACAGCGGGTACCTATTACCTGTGAAAGTCACCAGTCAATTATTCTGGATGGAATGGTGACTCATTAAAAAAAAAAAAAAAATCACATATGGCATCCCTGTAAAATGATTGCTTGACTAATTGAAATTAATTTTATTCTACAAATTTAATTGAAAAGCAATATTTCCAGGTCGCTCCACCGCAGAGAAAACACCATTAGATTATTATGCCAGGCACATCGGCCCGCGTCTGCGCTGAGTTACATCAGCGAGACCTTTACAGCTACGCAATGATTTCAGCACCGCTGCGGAAATGTCAATAAAATGAACATGTCAGCCCGGCCGTGGTCTAAAACTCGTATCAATGCAGGAGCGGGAAGAATGGAAGTGGAAGTAAAATACTCACAGCTCATGTCATATTCACGGAGGCTGTCCGACTCAGGATATAGTATAAGTACAGTGTGAGAAACCCTGTTAATGCGTTTATTTAAACTCAACTGTGGAAGAGTTCCTCGTAAAATTCACAAAATATTGCTGAGAGCATAGTTCTTGCCGTCTACCTATGTTAACATATGGTCATATTTAAAATTCTAAACTTAAATTACCAATGGCGGTGATTCCCTTTCCAAGAACTTTTAGAAAAGTTGAAGAAAAAAAAAAAAAAAATGGGATTATAATGGAATTAGAATTAGATTGCAATGATAGATAGATATATAACCAAGGTCGAAAAATGAAAAAAAGTGCATTTAGGACAGATTGCTGAATCATTTTGTCTTCACTTCTGCATCTTTTTAATGATCTTCACAATATTAATCAAGTGCAGTGGTGATGGAGGGCAGTTGCAGGTGTCAAACTCTGGTCCGGGGGCCAAATTTTGCCCGCAGTGTAGTTATTTTTGGTCCGCGAGATAAAATCAAACGTGTACTGTAGTTGCCCTACCAGTATCTAGACCTTATATATTTGTTATAACACATACATGTCGTTCTTTAAAGATAGATTTACATTGAAGATAAAAGACGACAAAGAGACTGAATAAGAAAACCAAAGATGTGTGATTTTTTTTTTTTACAATTTATCATTTGTCGATACTAATGAGCTTAGGCTGTTCCAGGTTCAGTGTATCCATCTGATAAAACCACCTGATTGGGTGTTCTTTTACAAACTGCCAGCATACTGTAGTCTCCAGTAGCATTTGAGGTTATCTGGCTCAGCTGGAAACCCGTGAGTGGATGAAGTGAAGTTAGAGATAAAATGCCTGTCTCTCAGGCTTGAAAACTCTACCTCGAGATCTCCAGGAAGTTATTTAAAAAAAAAAAAAAAAAAATCCATTCCATAACTGTTGACATTTCAGTGAAAACGACGTGCCCACCCACGGCTGCCATCGCTGCAGAGATCGCAAAAGTAGCTAAGCTCAGCTCTGCCTTCTCCTGACGATATTTCAGAAAACGACAGGAATGTCACAGAGGTATTAGGAGAAGTGGAACCTCTAGTGCGTCACACTGCGGGTGATGGAGTGCTGACTGGTGCCAATATGTGTCAACCCCATTGAGTAAATTGAAGAAGAGCTGGTACTTGTATCTTCTGATCCTGCGTGCTTTTCAGGGTGAACTCGCAGCGAACCTCGAGCTAACCGGCTTTCGCCGTGCTCCGCTCAGCTCAGCGATAGAGTAAAGGGATTAGCCTCTGAGATAGCCTCTGTAGTGGTAAACAGGGCGGCTGTCATGTGTCTTGACAGAAATCGTGTTGGCAGACAAAATAGCATTACCCCGTTAAAATGACACAAAGCCATTCTTGGATGTTTTTTTCTGTTGGCATGCAAGGAAAAAGACATTTAAGGTGGATCCAGGTCGCCGATTTCACCCCTTGTGAGAAATGGGGCAAGGAGAGCTTACTCCACACTAAAGCAGACTCCCATCCCTGGCATTCATGTGAGTTCCATCTGTGCAAAGGAAACCGTTCTTGATGAGGTTCTTATTGATTAAGGGTGGCCATCGTCCATCCTGAACCAGGACCTTGTAGATTTATGTGCTTTTCACAGAGGTTTATCTTTGCCTTAATGCCTTTTTGTTCAGCGCTGTATTGGTGTTTCTGTCACGTTGTTAAAATCTATGGCGCAATATCACTCGCTTGGAATGGGCTCATCGAAGTGTCAGCCCGCGTAGATCTATGGCCCAATATGGGAGTCGGGAGGAAAAGGGGAGAAAGAAAAACGCGGTAAACTCATAAACCTATATCTTTATTTTTGATTTATTGCGTCAGCTGCTTAGCGAGACGGCGCACAAACAAAGTCGGATGTTAAATTTAAATGTATAACGAGCACAAGATCACTCATCCGCGTATTATTGGAGGATGTGAAGTCATCAAGAACGGTGATTGATGTATTGATTCTTATTCGTTTGGACTCTCAACAGCTGCTCGAAGCTGCTGAGTCGTCTAGTCGGGGTTCTGACTCAGCTTCGCTCACAGATGAAGATGTAATTAAAGCAACAAATGAGCCACTGCTGTGTTGACTTAGGATGATCTTCTGTCTCGCTGTTTGGTTCTTCTTCATCCTGCTAGGATGCTACACACCACAGAGATAGATAAAGGTTACATCAGGCTTGTTGAGCAAACCACCTTAAAAAAACATGGAAAATATCCCGCATTGAACAATATAAGTTACGTAAATAAATTAGATAGATAGATAGATAGATAGATAGATAGATAGATAGATAGATAGATAGATAGATAGATAGATAGGGCAGGGTGGATATGTAGGTAGTTAGCTTGATTGTTAGGTAAGTAGATAGGTAGCTCAATAGGTTGGTTTGTAGCTAGGTTTGCAGGTACGTAGCTTAATAGATAGAGGTGAGTACGTAGGTAGCTTGATAGGTAGGTTTGTAGGTTGCTCAATAGGTAGGTAGCTTAACAGGAAGATGGATAGCTCTATAGGTAGATCGATATGTAGCTTAGCCTTTTCTTTTCACAAGCAGGTGGGTAGGTAGCTTAATAAGCAGGTAGGTAAGTAGCTCAATAGGTAGGTAGCTCGATAGATAGGTGGGTAGGTAGGTAACTCGGCAGGTAGGTAGGTAGCCCCATTGTTTAGAGAATTCTTATCAACTTAAGGAAAATTTTTAGTTCTGTATTCGAGCCCCGTGTGGTCCGTTAAAAAAACAATGAAGAGAGTCAACCAAAGGTGAATGAAGACATTTTCTCTGAGCTGCTTGTTTTGCTTTAGTATTATTATTTTATAACGTACATTTTATGCCCCACCTTGTGGGCACAAGACACAGGAGCCTGGACCGGTCAGCCTTCTACTACAGCCTGACCAGTGGTAGAAGGTGTTGCTCCACCCTGAATGGTCAGGAAAGCTTCAAATCTCCCAATATCCATCCAGACATTCTGTGCATATATACCCACACCCTCTTTATATTTATATATTCAGGCTGCCGTAAGATATATTCAAGGATAGCTGGGCAGTAACAGGAGGTCCTGTAATATTACAGGACCTCCATTCAAACATTAAATATCCTTACACAAATATTTACAGTCAGCCAAGTGTCTCCAAATAAGACACGGGAAACCTTGTCCTGCCAGATGCATCAATTTTAGACGGTGAATGAATATTTGCCAAAGTTTTTTTTTTTTTTTTTTTTTGCATTACCTGGCCCCTTTATTTCCTGCATGGCACTAACAACATCTCAAATTGCCTGGAGAAATGTTTTTTCAGGCATCAGAGCACTCACCAGACAATGTTTGTCCTTTTCAAAGGGTATCAGGGACTGGCAGGGCCATGATCCCCCCCCATACCCCCCATCAGACGCAGTTCCTTTTGGTTCTCAGGAGGCGAGTTCCCTGGCGGCGTCGTGCTCTTTCACGCAGCCAGCCTTCATTTTACTCCTCCATAACATTTCACTTGCAGGATATCCAATTTCATAGAAATATATATTTATATATATATATTTTGAACCATCAAATGCATTGTTCCACAGTAATCAAACGTTTACCATATACAACCGCCATTTTAATGGTGTTGTAACAATACGCAATAAATACAGTACAGTGCACATAAAGTTGCGGTGTCTCGTTTTATAGTGCCCTGCGCCAGAGTCCAACCAAAGATGACAGCTGTTTGGAGTGTCTGGTGATTTATCATGTGTTGAAGTTGAGGTTGTATCCCCGAGGCCATCATTCCAGAATGTCTTATTAAAGTTATATTGTCAGAAAATGGACTGTGAGGAAAATGGGCGGTGTAGCATATTGATTGTGTGTAAAGCACTGATGCTGTGCAGATGGATGGCCAGTGTGTCGACCGAAGCCTCATCTAGGTTAGCCTAGGTAACAAGGGTTCGATCTAGTGCAGGGACGTCGGACCACAGCCTACTCATATGTCCTGTGGGATGGACCACTGCAATCATGACTTAATCAGCTATTAATAACAGCAAGTATAACAGAAGTTAAATTGCATTTTTTTTATTCATTTAATTTTCCAAATTCATCTAGCAGGCCACATTAATCACCCTCGCAGGCCATTTTTGGTCCGCAGGCTATATGTTTGGCAACCCTACTCTAGTGTTTTTAATAGGAGACTGGTTTAATAAAGATAATGATATAAAAAAGAGCATTTTTACAATTATTTCCAATGTTGACTTTTGGGTATGGGTTCAAATATTAAAAAAAAATATTAATAATAAATACAATATGCACTTTATATACCAGAATTTACACCCAAATGTACTGCTTATGGGCCACATGCCGTTTGTTTAACACCCCTAATCTATAACTTTCGAAAGGGACTATGATTATTAAAATCAATAAAAAAAAAAAGGCCAGAGATTTTTTTCTCTTTTTTATTGTCCTTTGTTTTTATGCAATGGTGTACAAGTAATGAATGTGTGTGTGTTTGTGTGTTATTATTTTATATGTATTTTTGATGGGATTAAATTGAATTTACAAAAAACGTCCGGAAGTGTTTTTGTTTATCATATTATTATTTCTCCAAATTCATCATGCGGGCCAGATTGGTCACATTTGTGGGCCACTTTTGGTCCACAGGCTTTGTGTTGGTCATCCCTCAACTAGTGCTTTTAATAGGAGACCTGCTATAAAGTTATAAAAAGGATAAAAAGAATAAAAAAGATAATTGTAAAGGTTGAAAACATTAGTGTGTCTGAAAGGTAAAAATCTCTAAATTGAGAACAAGAGAAACTTTTTTTTTTTTTTTTTTCTTTTTCAGTTTCAGGGTCAGTTTCACCATCTGAGGTGACAGCAATGACCAGCACATGCCAAACTGGTGTGCACTCATAATGAGGCAACCTGAAAGTTGCCGATGATTAGCATTTCTGAGCTGAGAAAAATTGTCCTTGATGACACATGAGTACAACTACACCTGATATACAGTCAGAGGCGTGTAGGCAAAACTGCAATCAAATAAATGAATACAGTAGATGTCCAATCTCATTGGCTATTTAGGTACAGTATGTCGTACGTAAAAGGCATTGCACATTTATATAAGACAATGCTGTCATTTCCCTGGTCCATAAAGAATGAGGAATTGTGTCAACAGCCTCTTTGTGTTCCCCTCCCCATGTCTCAGGGAAGCAGGTTGAGCAGGCATCCCCAGAGAAGGTGCTGTCATCGAGTGGCGCGCGGGGAGTAGGAGGACGCACGAGTCATCCTAGTCCATTCATCACGCGGGAGGGAACAATCCTGCGCTGCCAATTTTTGAAGAAATTCATCATGTTTTCTTTCTTTATTTGCTCTCATTGCCCTTTACTCAAGGCCCAGCCCTGAGTTGTTGAGCAATAAAACCGTCTGTTTGCATAGTCGGCGGGCAGCGAGTGATCACTCTGTGCACAACAAAGGCTGCGGACGGCCCGTTTTTTTTTTTTTTTTTTTTCATCCCACGTCAACATGCAGCAGACCGCACTTTATGTGTAAAATCAATCTTAATGATGCACCTGTTCTGAAAAGTCTGCTTTCCTTTAGCGAGCGCGCCATTAAATCCAGGAATAGCCGCCTTTCAACAGTTCGTACTATGAGGCAGTAATTAAAACTTGACTCCATCTTGTATGTACACAGCAGCGCAGGAAATGACTTCCAGATGTTGATCAATCGAGAATTTCACTTCAGATGTAAAGAAGAGAAAAATATTGCACTATATTCAAGAGAACGGGGACACTAAAGATCCATAGAGAGACCTCTAGTGGTACTTTAGATACAGATACAGTCTTGTGAGCATTGGCCACATCCGGGTGCCAAACATATGGCCCATGTCATGGCCCTATCCATTTTCATAGTGTTCTTGATAGTGACCAGAACCACTTAAATTCAACTATCAATAGCTAGGGCGTGGTAGCATGCATGGAAATGAACAAGAAATTGAAGAAAACAAAGGGTTTCCACCACTCTATCCAGTGATGCGTTCAAAGACCTACTGCAAACTGGGGAAAAAAATCATGAACTAAAGGCAAGGTTGTTACAATATTTCCTGAATGTACCCTTTAGGAACCTTCTTCAAACATCATCAACCCTCCCTACCTCCCTAGCGTCACCCAAATCACACAATTCCATACTAGCCTTCCTGTGGGTGGTGAGCCCACAGGAAGTTACCTGATTTCTTGTGGACCCAAGTCTGAAGGCTAAATTAGGTATTGCTGTGTGGGAAAAAATAAGAAATGTCCAACTCTTCCCTACGTTCATCTGTGCAGGACACTATCGATCCTTCTGATGTTCTGTTGACGTGAGCGTAAGTACCAGGTCCGCCTTGATTCACTTGTTGAAGAGATGTTTTCCTGGTTTGACTGCAAAATCATCCTTCACACAGGCACTGTGAAATCCACACTCTGTCCTCCCACGCCCCTGTGACCCCCTCCACTGTTGTCTCCATCGAAGGAGAAAAAAAAAAGACACCCGATACAAATCCAATGAATCAGTTTAAGTGCATTTCTGTTCACCTATTTATCAGCTGGCCCTGTCCAAACAACGGCTGATAATGCTGTGCGCTGCACATCGGGACGGGAGGTACCGTTGACACACTGCAGGCGCCCATTTCACGCCTGCCCAGTTCAGGGGCTAATGAGTGCAGTTAGCATTTCGCATGTGGGCTAGCTCGGTAATCGAACCTCATTAATTCTAGTGCGAGTCATTTTTGTGTCCGGATCACTGGTCAACCGCTATGATGGGAGACCTCTGCGTCCAAGTTGACATGATATAAAAGCCAAAAAAAAAAAAAAATCTGATGGTATCATAACAAGCATGTAATAAACAGGGAACTGCAATGGCACATGGTACAATTTTACTGAAAGCAATATAAAGGGATTCAGCAGAATTGTTTTTATGATTCATAACATCTCTGTTGTAGCAGTATGGGATTTTTTTTTCAAGTTATTTGGTGTTTACTTCATCTAACCAGACTACAGCTCCGTATCGGTATTGCAATACAAACGAAAAAAAAAAAAACGCTTACCAATTCCAAATTAAATTTTCTTATATTAAATACAATTAAATTAAATACAGATGCACAGTTGCAGTCTGGAATTCTTTAATGAAGTGAACACTGATGTTTCTTAAGTAATCATTTTTGTAATTCTCCATTTCCCACCTCGAGTACTTCCCTTTATTTTATCTCCGCCTTGTGTTGTTATAACCACTAGGTGACAGTAGGTGAAAAATAGCCCCTGAGAAGCACAACTTACATTACCACTTTCTGCAGGTGACCGGAATATGTACTGCGTCACTGGCTTGCCTGCACTCTTACTCGCGCAAGAGTTTTGATGAAGTAGCCGCGGTCGGAATTAAAGGTCACGTTAAAAAACGTTGATGGCCCCATAACCCCATTTTCACGTGAACGGCTTTGAGCCAAAGAGTGTATTTCTCCACAGTTGTATATGCTATATTCCAAAAAAAATGTAAAAAAGTAAGAAAGGATACCACTAGTGATGTGCATTGAGTTAAGCAGATGGAATTAATGAGTCTCGTTCTCATTCTTGTGCTGATATAAAGCCTGCAGCTCAGCCAGATGATGAACTATATCTAATGCGCCCATGGTTATTCAGCTCTGTCAACGAATGAGTAATGTTCCTACATTTAAATGTCAAAATCCCCCGAAAAAGAAACTCCAGCATGTGTAACCTCATTATGAGTAATACTCATCTGTCTGGCTACATCTATTCATGCAAGTTGGAGTTCATGATATTAACATTGGCCTCTGAAGGTTGGACTAGTCGGTCATTGATCTAAAATGGTGAAAACAACAAAAGGGTTTCAACAACATTGCTCATATCAAGGTCCCAAAAACGTATCTTGAAGAGTTCAAGAGCAGAGACAAAAAAATAAATCTGTATGCCCACAAAACAAAGATATTTATGGGCATTCCAAAGCTGAGGCTACTGTGAAATCAAACAAAGTTGAGGGCGCTACTATTATTCTCTGTATTGGTGCAGTTCAGGAAACTGACATGATTTTGCAAGGCGTCAGGTTCAAAACCACCTGGTTGGCCACCGAGGTGATCTGCGCGTAGCCCCGTCCCGACCCACATAACTTCAAACCACAGGTTGGTGCGGTGTGATTTGGGTGGCAGTCGTGAAGATGCTCCTGTCCCCAGACCCGGTAACAAAAAAGAGGATAAAAATGAAAGGATGTAAACAAGAATTCTCCAAGATGATAGCATTCGACTAACTTCCGAGACCCGTAGTTGCTCCAGCGTGTACTGGGTCTTGCTCTGGGTCTCCTCCCAGTTGGGCAAAACCCAAGCACTTCTTAAGGGAGGCACCCGGTGCGGCATACGCATATAGCACCCCACCACCCTATGGGGAAAGGTCATTTTGGTTGCTTGTATCCGAGATCACAACCTTCCAGTCATAACCCATGATCATGACAAGATGGTAATACGCCATTCACTTTTTATGCAGCACGAAAGAGTCGCATAAAAAGTTGCGTCGAATGCAATTTTCAAATTGTCCATTATTAAATAAAATAAGTAATGAGCTGTCACGTCGCAGCGCTGTATTTTGTCTTGTTCCTTTTCATAAAAGGGAATAAAACAGTTTCCCTGTCAGTAAAATGAACCATAATCAAAGTGACAAGATGTTTTATTTCTTCGCAAATTTATGCAAAATAACTTTAAAGGAAAAAAAAAAAAAAACTCAAGTACTTTATTCAGACAGTTTTGAATGTCATCAGACGTAGTTGCGTGCGCATCCTGCAAGAAAAAAAAAAAAAAAAAAAAAAAAACAGCAAAAACTGCAGTAAATGGCAAATTTGATATAATCAAAATGAAAGGACGCAATTACTCTTACGAGCAGAAGGCTGATATTAAAAGAATGCGGCTCCAACATTCTTTGTGATGCCTACAAAGGCCTTGTGTTTCCTCCGGCCCGAGGCTCATGCGCCCATGTCCATGTCCTAGTCTCTGTGTGAGATGACAGAGACGGCACGGTGCCTAAGAAGCCTGCGCTGCATTCCAACGGCCATTAATTGAGTACCTGCCCATCTCCACGTCCCTGATTGATGACATAATTAGAGACAGGCCTCCGTGATGGAGATGCCTGGCAAACTCCTCAGTCTGCCTGGCCTTTGTGTTGACGCGAGTCCCAGGTCTCCGGCGCTTTCGTCTGTTGTTAACCTTGCATCGGCACAGAGGAGGAAGAAGAAGAAGAATCTCGCGCCGGCAATCGCCACTTGAACGACGACGACTGCTCCAAGCTTCGGGGAAGCTGATTAAATTAAAGTGCCTCACAGGTAATCATGCCAAGGTCGGAGAGATGCCGCGCAAACTGCTTTTGGCACCGACTTCGCTCGGTGAGTGGAGACGCTTATCAGCAGATGCGTGCGGTTGGGGCTCAGGATGGGGTTGAACAGTGGTGGAAGGTGGAAAATTGAATTGTCACTGTTGATTTTGGTGCTTGCATATCAAGAAGAAAATGTTCCCTCAACAATAGCGCAACGTGAAGAACTGGTGTGTGTGTGTGTGTGTGAGTGTGTGTCTGTGTGCCTTGTACTACAAAGACTCCAATATGTAATATCTGCGGAGAGTGAGACCCGGCCTTTGTCAGTGCCTGTTTTCACTGAAACAAAAGAAAATATCTGACTTTGGCAATACTCTGAAGAGAACATCATTCTCAGCTGTGTAACATGTTATTTGGATTGGATAAATATTTGCTCTCCCATCCTAAAAAAAAAAAAAAAGGTTTATTTTGGGATATATAAACAGTTGCATGCTTTCTATTGTTCATCCTGCTGATGTCGCGCTGCTCTCTGAACTCGTTTTTTTTTTTTACATTAACCAAAGTCGGAATAATATAACATATGCAAGTTCTAACAATGAATTTAATAAATAATGAGTTTATTTTATTAAATCAATTTTTGAAAAAAAAATTACTTAGCTAGACTCTGTTTGCTTGAAAAAATGTCTGCTCATTTGCAAAAAAAAAAAAAAAAAGTATCTGTTTGCACTTTAACACAAGGATAAGTTGTACAACATAGTAAAGTAAAAACAGGTGCATGAGTTCTTAGTGTCACATTTAATGGAACCAGGAAGTCGACAAGTGCAACACCTGAGGGATCACAATCATTTTTGGGTAGTTTACACACAATGTGCAAACCTAAATACAGGACTTGGGTCTGCAAGGGTCTGCAAGAAAAAGGAAAGCAAATTTTTGTCACTGTGATACCATCACCAAAGTGAACTATGGGTGGCTTTGAGCACCTGGTGACCAAACTTGGAACCATCATGACCCAAACCAGTAGGCCCCCACTGCCCATATAATTCTTGATTTTGTCACATTACATTACATTATAATGCATTTTGCAGACAATTTAAAAAAAAAAAAAAAAGTTTTTTTAATTATTAAAAGGATTATTTAATTGTTAAACAAATACTAATACACATAATAATTTGATTGTAATGTATTTATTTTTGACACATTTCAGATTGTAAAAAATATATATATATTACTCCACTATTTAGAGTAGGGATGCCATTTGGTCGGGCACTGAACTCACCCAATTAGTGAGTTTAATTAGCAGAGAATCACAGGACCCAGGTGATAGTGATGGCACCAACTAACCCAGAAAAACGAAGACATTACTGCATAATACTAACAGTTTCTGTAGCCATTATGACACTATTAACTTTCCAGACATATTTTGAACATATTTTTTTTACATTGCTAAGATCCACATGTTGAAACTCTGTGCCAAAATGACAAAATCCAACTTGTCTATTCTGACCTTCAGAGTTTGTGACTGCGGGAAGAACAGCAGAAGAGTGTTTGAATCCCGTCTCTGCCGCATTTATCATCTTTATTACCCCAATTACTGTATTTAATGAATCCAGATGTGTCCGCACATCGCACAAGGCATCGCCACATGACTTAACAAGCTCAAAATAATGCGAAGCATACGCTGCGGCCTCCTCCAACGCCGCATCTTCCAGAGCCCAATTACACATGTGTGAGAACGCAGCCTTGCTCTCCACCTCGGAACCAAGGAGATGAAAGGAACAAGAGGGAAAAAAAATTAAAAAAAAACAACAGAGGATTGGAGCAGACGCGACAGTCGTCACGGCTGTAAAAATCAAGTGGGCTAGGTGCAAATTAAATACGTTTCCATTAGAACAAGACCAGAGCTGAAAAAGTTTGTTAAGACCAGATAAATGAAAAAAAGAGAAGCTTCAGAGACATACTCAAAATTATATAGCTGTTGCATCATGTGTTGTAGGTTTAGAGAAGGCAAGGTGCCAAGGAAGGAATTATGGTTTCATATAAGGAAGTCAGGAGTGGCAGAGGAGTATAATAGATTGGTGCAGAGCAGAAGAGTGTTGGGTAAGGTGAAGGGAATGGAAAGGTTTCCACTTGGTTGTGGGACCAGCCATGATGTATGGTTTAGAGACACAAGAGTTAAAGTTGCTGAAATTCTCTTTAGGAGAGACAAGGATGGACAGGATCAGGAATGAGGTGATTGGAGGGACAACAAAGACGGGAAGGTTTGGAGAAAAAGCCACAGAGGCTGGATTGTGATGGTTTGGACATGTTCAGAGGAGGGACAGTGGACACATTGGTAAGGAGAATGATCCTAGAGATGGAGCTACCAGGTAGGAGACAAAGAGGAGATTGATGGAGGTAGTTGGAGTCAACATAGAAGACATAGAGGGACAAAAAGGGACAAGAAAAAAAGGAAAAGAAGGCAGTTTGCGTCATTATTGAACTTTCCTGCAATTGCTTTTCCCTCCTTAAAGGACTAAAAGCATTTTAGCCTTTGCATAATTTTTATATTATCTTAGAAAAACTCTCCTTACCCAGTCCCCTTGTCCAATTTAAGGACCATTTGTAGCTCACAAGTGAAAATGTTTGCCCAAACCTGGTACAGAGCGAAGAGAAATGAATAGTAATGAAATCTGAACCTTAAAACCAGAGATAATTTCGTGTGAAATAAACTTTTTTTCATGTAAGATATCATCGTGCATTCACGTTGAAAAGCGCATCCTTCAAACTGACAGCAGCTTTATCGTTCCATGCTGCAACTTAAAGACAAAATATATAATGACTTCAGCAATTGCACAGAGGAATTTAGACTAAGAGTTTGCAGAAAAATAAAAGTCAGACCAGAAAGGGACAAATTTAAAGCAGCAGTGCTGCTGTCAGCTTAAAGTAGTAACGTCAGAGTCCAGACCTCAGTCAAATCCACAATCTGTGGTTGAATTTGAGAGAGAGAGAGGGGGAAAAAAAAAAAACAGCTTCAGAGACTAGAGCAGTTACAGCAGAGGAGAATAGAGGAAATTGGCAGTGTCCTCAATTGCAGTTGCAAACAGAAACAGACCCATCCATGGACTGGAGTGTGTAACTACCTCAAGAAGAGCCTCTTCTAAATATTGACACAAAGTGGATGAATTATGCCATCAATTGTTAAGCATTTAACTTTTGGTCACAAATTAGATCAATGTGTACAGGATTTTTTTTCCCCCCTTTCATCAGAAAAAAAAAAAACTTAATCACAAACATGCAGGATGTTTAACTGTGTACTATACACAAAGGCTGTGACAAGGCTGGGAGAATCTCCTGGGCTTGGAACGCGACTGGAGCGCCATCTGCGTCTGCACGATACCCGAGGAGAAACCGAAACGTACAATGGAAGACGACTTTACTTTCTTAGCATCAAGGCCTCACCAGGCACGTTTCCTTGCAAAAAACGCGAGTAAAAGTACTAGCTATAGGCATCAGAATTTAATACACTTTCCCCTGTAAATGGAACAGCGTGAGTCTATCCAATTTTTCAGTTACGTCTCTGGGGCAACAATCTCCACGATTGCCACCCAAATCACACTGCCCCACACTGTGAGCCCACTGGAAGTTATGCAGGTTGGGATGGTAAGATGCTCAGACCACCTCAGTGGCAACATGGCAGCTGGTGGATTGGAACCCCGATTTTTTTACGGTATTCACTAATCCATAATAACTATATTTGTCTGGCTAGCTAGCAACCAGCACTGGCTAGCTCGCTGGCTACTGTACATACTAGCTTGAAGAACGGAGCAATTTACTCATTGCTGCTGCAGACTGAATGAAAAGGAGACTCCTCCTCTGAAAGTGCTCTATCCAATTCTTCAGAACCACGTTGTGATGGAGCTCCAAAGCCCGGGCATGGGCCAAATTTCTACTCTTAATTTGGAAAACTCCGGTTTTGAGCAGCTTGTATCCTGAAGCC
Organism: Paraplagusia blochii; assembly: GCA_016785265.1. Taxonomy (NCBI): domain Eukaryota; kingdom Metazoa; phylum Chordata; class Actinopteri; order Pleuronectiformes; family Cynoglossidae; genus Paraplagusia; species Paraplagusia blochii. The sequence goes on from JAFBJS010005068.1 coordinate 98,256, forward strand.
AGGGTTGTACATCTTTTTTTTTTTTTTTTCTTCCATTAGCGCCGCCTGCAGAAAACCACTGCCAAGATACATCAGAGGAAAGAACGATTTGTGCAATTCTCAAAATCGTGACCAGACTTTCATCGTACATTCATAAAACATGACAAACTGTAGGGAGAACGCGCTAAACACATAACATCAGTCAGACAGTGCTCATAAAAACCGAAGCTCTAAAAGCTGAGAAATTCTCTCCACTTAGACAGACGATTGAGGAAAAAAAAGCTGCTTCTAAAGAACAACTCGAATCCTCGAGTGACGGAAACGTGTTCGGACGATTATACGTTATTATCGAGCTTGGGGCCTAAACCGATGAGCGGCGTACGCGGAGACAGTAGCGTGCCGTAGCAAACCGTTCAGGTCTGGCAGAGGACGAAGCCGAAAAACGTAATATCCAATCAGCGGCGGCTTACTCAACTCACTGGTTCTCAGGGAAGTCTGTGGCTAATGACTCACCGTTGGAGAACCTCCACATCCCGTGGAGGGATTCAGTTCTGCAGGCCAAGCTCGAGCGCTATCAGATGGTGCTGTCTGAACACCAGTGGTGTCTGCAGCATATGCTTAATTGGCAGTTTGAGCCTCTGCTCTGCTGTCTGCGTTCCAAGTCATTAACATGTAATGTGCGCTCCGGACCTGGGGCTCGTAAGAACTCTTCCTACTCGCCATAACATTTAAACAGCTTTGAGCCATTCTTTTCCCCAGCTGTGAGACAAAGGGCTTCTGCGTTCCGTCTCGGGCGTATGCTCTCCAGCGACAATGAACTGTCGTCGCCGCGTCGTGCCGCACCGCAGCGGGCCTCACGTGCCACTATTTCTCAGGAGGTTTTTCTTCCACCCCGGACCGCGGCTGGCTTTTGTCTCCGCCGCGTCTCTCTCGGAGAGAGAGAGGAAAGAAAAAAAGAAAAAAAGGGGGACATGTGGGATAGTGAGAGATGTTAACAGCTTGTTAAACATGTCTGTTTAATTCAACAACGCTCTCAGCCCTCCGCCAGTGTCGGTTTCAACGTTTATCTTCGCCAATGCTAATGCAGTCCGCCTTTACAGCACAGATACAGAGTGAATCAATTTGCATTGTCTTCCTTTTTTTTTGTTGTTTTTTTTTTTTTTTGACATACTCCCTCTGGATGTGCACAGCTATAATGAGCAAACAATTTAGAGAGGGATATTTGTTTGGGAAAGGAGGAACTACAACTTCTTCAACGTTGGTAGTGATGCAAATAAGGTGGGAAAGAGTCATCCTGTTTATTCACTGCAGCCAAACAACAGAACAAAACGCGTAATTTTCCTGTGGTTAAAAAGCACTTACCGTAATATCCGGACTATAAGCCGCAAGTTTTGTCACGGGTTACAGTCCGAAATTACGGAACTTTACTGTAACAACAATCACTTGTGGTACTGACTTTGCTACTAGACCAACTTTCTGAATCGTTGACCACAACTGGTCACTCAATTGGACACTGGTTCCGAGATAGATGGAGCAGGGGTCCGCAAATAATTTGACTCGCAGCCGATAATAATAACGAGTCAGAAAATATGACTGAGAGGCCTTTGTTTGTCAAGTTCTGAGATGGATTGTTCATGGAAAAGCTAAAGTGTTAAAATAGTTTCGGCATTTAATAACATCTTTACACAGCAAGGCAAAAGTATAATTCATACACAAACCTATTATATAATTTGGACAGAATTGGCGGGCCGGATTGTGATGCAGAGTGAGCCGCACCTGGCCCACAAGCCTTACCTTGGCCATGATGGTATTGTGCAGTATGAAAGAAACAGAAAACACATTGATGACAATTTATTTTACCATAGAAAATAATAACCTTAACCTACTGAACTAGTTTTTGGCCTCCATATTCAGGGACTCTGAAATTTGGCATCTAGCTTAAGCCTCTTAGCTTAGCTTGCAACACAGGTGTTAAAATCCTTTCTCAATTTGACTTAATGTGCATTATCACTTATGTTGTGGTGGCTTAGTGGTTAAGGAGGCGGACTTGGACCCGCAAGGCCTTCAATTAGAGTCTCCCTACACCTAAGGTGCCCTGAGCAAGGTACCGTCCGAACCCTCTGCTCCCTGGGTGCGCAAAAGCTGCCTACTGCCCACTTGTGGTGTCACAATGGCAAAAAAAAAGAAATGTAAACTAAATTTAACCTTAATATACTGTACTTCACATAGAGACAAGTATTAACACTATTCAAGACAAGGACCATTACATTTTAGGAGGCTGACCAAGCACTATAGTCTACCAAACGCCCAGTCTTAAAAAAAAATCTGCATCTAAATCGGGAGAAAGTGTTTCATTTATTTCAAGGTATCTATGCAAAACACCGACTTAACCTGTGTCATCACATCCGAAAAGCTGAGATTTCTATGACCGGGTCTCTTTTTAATGAGTGCTAAAACTTCAGCACTATTGGATTTACAACCCGGGGTCAGTTTGTGCGCGGACAAATCACATAATGTTCCAGGATCAGCCAGGCTTGAAATAAGATAGAGGTGCGAGGTGTCAACGGCAGTTGTTTTAGTCGCTGGACGCTGCTGTAAATACTTGTTTGTTGTGATGTTGACTGTATGTGACTGGTAGACGCATTTCCACCTTTGGGAAAGTCATGGAGTGCACCTAAAGGGTAACCTCCCCCCAGAGACAGGCAATGATCTGACGGACGTTAGGAAGTTTGTTTAACATTTTCTATTAAAATACATCCAGTAATACAACGTCGGGGTGAGGCAGGAACAAGCAACATAAAGAGGAGCCGAATGGAGGAACGTAGATAAGCACGGGGACAGGAAAAAAACAATACACACATAACAACAAAACAACAATGATGGGAGAAAAACAAAGACTGACGCAGGGAGGTATTTATACCCTGGTCACCAGGTGACATCAGTTGGACTGATTAGCAGGAAGTGGCAGGACACAGGTGACGGCGATGACACTGATTTCAGTGGTCCACAGTATGTCGGTGAAAATAAAATACATTTCTGTCTCTCAGAAAGACATTCTCACTAAAGGATTTTTTATTTTATTTTTTTCTCTCCACAACAATATAAGCTGTTTGCCAGGCAACAGAAAACAGAAATCGGCGCCTCCGTTACACAGGGTGGAATGTTTGCTCGTAAAAAGACCCTGCGGTAACCGCACTTCACTTCCACTGTAGTCTGATTTTATGACTTTTGCACCAAGTATTAAAACTTAGAACAAAGAGTTCATGACTCGAGTGGGCTTTATGACTCATGGGGGCTGCAACTCTTCCCTACATCAGGTGTGCGAGACTCTGTAACAATGGAACTATGCTGAGTCTGCACGTCATGCATTACTTAAACCTACATGGCCTGGGAAGTACTGTAAACCGGAATGATGAAATGACGCTTAAAAACCTTAACTGCAGGGCAAGGGTTTCTTTGAAACCTCTTTACAAAACTATGCTTTTCATGGTCTGGGGACCAGTGACGGTTTATCTGGTACCAGGCCACGGTAATTGACTTCATTCAAGAAGAATCCAGGGATCTGATAACGTGTCACAACCATTAGTCATCCAGACTCTGATAATATCTGATTAAATATATAATATCCGCCAACCAATTGATTTCTTCATTAGGAACTGCCTTATAATCAGAAAACATCACATTTAAGGTTTTACAATTTTTATATCCCTAAAACAGGCATTAGCAATCTAAGGGTCGGGGCCAGATGCAGCCCGCTCATCTTTGTAATCTGGGCCACCCAGAGTTAACACTAAAGTAAAGCAAAATACAATAAAAAAAAACAAAAAAAAAACAAACACATTCCCACAACCTAGATTAAATATATATTTTTTTTGCTTTATGACTGGACATCTGGTAGACTATAGCGCTAGGTCAGCCATGTTATTCCTTGCAAAGTGCTGTATATTAGTAACTATGCAGATTAAGCCATAACAATTATCAATGATAATTGACTTTATTGCAGATGTTATGATAATGTTTGTGTTTCTTCTTTGTTCTTGTGCAAGCATTGTCAAACTATGGCTCGAGGGCCAAATGAGGCCCTTTCATCCCCATAATTCGGCCCGCCAATCTTATCCAAATTTTGCCAATCATTATTTTATCATTGTTATTGTGCCTTTTCCCCAAGAGCCAGCACATTAAAGACTAAAAGGGACTTTACCTTAGTTCAGATTACCGCTCCATCTCAGGCATGGGCAATTACCTGGGCCACAACGGGCACTAAATTTTGCCCCGTGGGCCGGATCAGGAGCAGATAAAATGAACTTACAGTATGTATTTATTGCATTTCTACACTTTGAATTTGGGAAATTTTGGCATTGCAAGCGAAAAGGCCGAAGGATAATCATGAAATATATGTTTGTGTAGGCCAGATTTAAATGCCAAATGTACCAGATTTGGCCCCCGGACCTTAGTTTGCCAGCCCTAATTTATGGACCAAAAAATACACCTTAGATAAATTTGAAAGAAATATTACTTGCTGAGTAATTTCTCAAAAAAAAAAAAAAAAAAAAAACACTCTTCTGACATGGTGAGAACTCTCAAGATACAGACTAAAGACACACAGAGAGAAGGGAAAAGTGCAGAGCAGAAAGTGGAAGAAAGAAAAAGGGAGACGTGCAGCACTATTATATATAGAATGGAGTCACAGTGGCTGTAAGAGTGCAACCGGTTCTGTTGTGGGAAGAACTCTATCATTAGATGTAGGAGTACATGTGCTGAGTTCGACTCACCACCGTCATCACCACCTTAGCGTGGAGGAACCCTCCCACAAGGTCACAGCTGCTGTCCCATCTGGGCTGCAACCCCTCTGACCTGGCATGTGGAGACGCCGCTGCCCCATGTGGTCAAGGAAGAACGGGTCAAGCTTGAATCTCAAACGGCACCGGTGGGGATCACTCTCCAAAGAAGGCTCAGCCTACATATCTGCTGAGAATATTTGCCTTTACCAAATATCATTATCAAGTTCCTTGTTTCTTCCCTTCACTGCAATAAGAATCCACAGTGTTTGCTTTAAAAAAATATGCTTTCAGGTTGAAGCAAACATTGAAAATTGTTGTATCTCACCACTAATGGGTTGAAAAAAAAAAAAAAAAAAAAAAAAAATCATAGCTCCCTATATTGAAGCGCTCCAAAATCAATGTCATAATAAAATCAATATGTGCCGCTACAGTTTCAGGTTTAGAGAGAATTTCAGAGTTTCTTTAGGTCATGGATGAGAAGAGAGTAAAAACAGAGACCCGGAGAGACACCGAGAAAAACAGACTAGTGATCCTGGTGCAGCTTGATGATTACTCAGCATTTTCTCCTGAAGGATGTTTCTCCGTCTTAGATCTATAGGCGGCGCTTAATCACAGATGCACATCGTTAAGATGTTGTTAACTGCTGGAAAGACGGTGAACGATATCTGCACGTTGTTGTAAATTACATCAACATACTGTAAACATCTCCTCCTTAATCTGTAAATGACAACCAAAGCACGATATACAGCGTTTGATAGTCAGGCAAACACGACGTATAACCAAAGAATGCACATAACACAGTTTCATTTCTGGGTATTTTTTCTTTTTTTCTGAAATTTTCTTTATATATAAATATATATAAACAGAAGTTTTAAAAGGTGTTTTTCTTCAGTGGAAGAGCAGGAGAAAGAAATTGATTTTTAGCCAAAAACAAAAAGCTGCAGGACGTTAGTTATTTTAGACAAGACGTGGGTAATAAATCATCAGCCTAACACTCCTTTTTGCAAAACTCACTATGCTGGACACAAAGGAGCCTACTTTTTTTTTTCCCTATCTCTTTTACCCTTACCTGGGTAGTCTTAGCTAAAAAAAAACACATATACACATATATATCTGTAAGTCCATTCATATATACTATGTATATATATATATATATATATATATATATATACATATATATATCGCCCAACAAGCATACATGTACCGCATGTAGCATATATGTATGTTCAATAGTCAGCCATATTTTATACATGCATAAATACTGTATTTATGTGTGTATATCGGCCTAAAATACATGACATATATACTTATTCATTCATATGTATACATGTATTTATACACACACACGTTTATATATATATATGTGTGTATATAAATCACACTTATAAACCGCAGACACATACATATAGCATACATGTATATTAAAGTCAGCCATATATATATATATATGTATATATATGTGTGTGTATATATGCCTAAATTTATACACAAGTTATTTTAGCACTTTTTTCAGTTGTATGTAATCAGGTATAATAGACACACATATATAGCATATATGCATATTCAATAGTCATCCATATATATAAAAAGTGTATATATTGGTCTATTATAAATACATATATACTACTGTACTCACAGTGTAGAATACAGTACACAAGCTGCAACCACACTGCTGACATCATTCTGACGGATAGTTCTGATGAAGCCTAAAACACGTATCAATAACAGGCTGTTATGGACACAGTGTTGTATTTTTCATAATCCTTTAAAATTTAAAGTGTCTCTCTCTCGCTCTTGGCCTGTGTTTGTGAAGGTTTAAACCTCAGGTCAGTGGCCCACTTTGTGTCACAGCAGCTGACTGACTGAGGTCAGGACCTGTCTCTTATACACATCTAGATGTGTATAAGAGACAGATGTAATCAGGTATAATAGACACATATATAGCATATATGCATATTCAATAGTCATCCATATATATAAAAAGTGTATATATTGGTCTATTATAAATACATATATACTACTGTACTCACAGCGTAGAATACAGTACACAAGCTGCAACCACACTGCTGACATCATTCTGACGGATAGTTGTGATGAAGCCTAAAACACGCAGCATCGCTAACACAGCGTAGCAGTGGTCCCCAGTATTGCAGGGCTTAGTTTGTTGGTTGCATCACTCTGGATGAATTCAGGACTGCCTTTATGGTGTTGACACCTATATGAACCTCCCGGGCCTCGGAGCATCTCAGGCAGTTTGACTGTGGCAGTTTTCAGTGTAAATCTCATCTGGTAACCAATTAGGAGCCTGCACGGTCGACGAGTCACTCTTCAAAAGTTGTAAAAGTGAAATAAACACTGTGCATTTTAAAGAAAGTGTGGAAAGCAAACAGCCTTAGGAACGAAAAACCCGTCTGGCAAGACTTATGTAAATTGTTATGATGTTTGCCCAATTGAAATCGCAAAAAAAACCACTGTTGTCATACTATTAAAAGTCATCTTTTGACCAAAGGTGATAAATTCATCTTTGGTCCTAGCAGCTGTGTTTGAGGACCATCACACAGGTAAAAGCAGGACAGTCTCCATGAGCTGCCAGCTCAGCCAGATTCTATTAATTACATTTTCATATAATCGAGCCTCTTCATTGATTTCGTCTGTATTTACTTAGCGTTTATGGCATTCACACTTGGCAGCATTTGGGCAGAATTCCAGTGACCCATCCTCAGACCCATTAGCCTGACATACTGCGAGCGAAGCTGAGGCCTCACCTGCATTCAGTCTTTAATTAAAGGCTACGGAGGGCAATGAAAGATGGGAATAACAACAGAGCGGCACTCTCAGTTCGATGCGGAGTTGAGCTCCTGTCGATACTTCTAATACCCGCCTCCCGAAAAAAGACGGGCTTTAAATTGAATCCCTAATGACTTTACCTCAGTTTTCAGGCTGATTTAAAGTGAAACTTTTTAGTAGAACCTGTTATTCCTTAAAATGGAATCAGAACTTTTGATTACTTTGCACACATCTGTGATCGGAAAAGACAGTCAATGCGAGTCAGTTATACCAAACTGGTAAGGTAAATAAAAAAAACATAATGAGAAAAGTATTGGATGAATGCTAAAATATTTAAAATCTTAAGCCTTTTTTAGACTCTGTATTTGGTATATGCTGGCTATGCAGGTAAAAGTCAGATGATATTATAAATTAAAAGAAAAATTTGGGCAAGTTTGGCGGGCCAGATTAAAACACAACATGGGCCACATCCGGCCCCCGGGCCTTAGTTTGCCCAGGTCTGATCTAAGGGCTGTTGCAATGGTCTGCCCAGTAGGTTAATAACATAATACTCAGTTTTTAATGGTAATTCCAAATAAATGAAAGAAAAAAAAAATTCATGGCTTTTTTAATTTTAATTTAGGCTTAAAAAATTGTTATTGTGCTGTTGCCATGACACATAAAAAAGACAAAAAAAAAAAGAAAAAAAAACATGCCGTTCCCCACTAACAAGGCTCATTAATAAAATCTCCACTCAAATAGCATTCTAAGTTGTTCAAACCCAACACCCTGCACACCAAGGTAACTCCAACTCCACAAACAGCAGCGATCATTCGTGTAATAACAATTTTCTCTCACTTATCAAAAGGACTGCATTCACCCACCCCTTGTATCGCAACTATTTATTTTCTGATAAAATCACAGCAGACACCAAACTAGTTTTGCAGTAAATTATTGCCCAAGGGGATCCGACATACAAACAAATTACATTTTTTTTTATTCCAAGGAATAAAACTAAATCTTATACAAGGTTTAGTTTTGATGGATGCACATATTAAGTTGTTAGTGAAAATATGACACATTTCATTTTGACTGTATTGTAAAGAACACCCTTACAAGTCAGAACTGTTCTCACATTTAAACCCGACACCAGTTTTCTATTGCAGAACAGCGAGTGAAGGTTTAGACAAGAATATATTTTGGTGAAAACACTGGGCAGAACTGAATATTTTACTCTGATAGATGTATTTTGGGTGGCACACCATTTCCCTTTCTCTCTTTGTGCTGGTTACACAACAGTGGGAGCAGGAAATAGCCGAGTAAAGCCAATAACACTCCACCTCACCCAATTGGCCTCTCTCTAAAGAGCCAGCAATTGTGCAATAACAAATCACATTTTGACATTTGTGGATTCTTGGAGGGATAGCCGCTTAAAAAATAAGAGCGCATCTCTCCCTGGAGTGTTTCAGCCGTGCGGTTAATTGTCATAGTGAATTAAGACTGGGCTACTGTGGGCTCTCGGAGACGGCTGGAAGTTGCAAGAGCAACATCGGGATGTGGTCATGGGGAAGTAAAAAAGTTGGACGTTGGCGGAACACAGGGATTTAAAGGAACGGCCCATTTTGGGATCCGGTTGTGCCTTACATATGGAATGAAAGGGAATTTCGGATTTTCCCAGCTAAACACTAAGCTGCAGTGGTCACGCAAAGAGTTCCTGTATATAAATAAGAGGATAATTTGGAATGGCGCGGTAAAGCCCCGACACTATGACCCAGAATAACCAGTCTCTCACACGAGCAGCAGATTTGGAGGATAAATAAACATGTGTATCAACTTGGGATGTCCGATAAGATCAGTCAGACGATGTTAGCATGATTATATCGGTAAGAACCATTTTGGTTTTTCCTCTGAATGAAATTGAAACAAATTGCTTGGGTTTTGCCAAATTTAGTGCAATCAAACATAAGGGTCTGAGATGTTTACCTTAGTTTTTGGGGTCAAACGATGGCAAATATCGGTGAATGAAGTATTTGGACAATATCGGGAAAAAGTATCAGACATCCCTAGTAAAAATCTTTGTCAAACAAAAATAAAACTGATGGCGCACGTAAATCCAATGGCTCTTTTATTTTCAAAAAGCTTCACTTAAGTATTTACAGTTTGTGCAAAAACATTTAAAGGTTTCAAGGACTTTACATTGTAAGTTCAACCTCAAGGCACATACATGGAACAACATCAATATCTTGTCATGAGAACAAAACAAAAAAAAAAAAAAGAAAATTTCAACTTTGGTTCCTAAGAGAATGTCTCGGTGTGGATGGCTAACAATAACACTGTGATCATCTTGATGAGAACGGCAACGGCCGCTTCACATGCACTGTCAATCTCCAGCCTGGGTTCTCAAAAACCAGGAGAGAACACTGGCGTTCTGAACTTCAACCACCACAAGGTGATTGGTTTATAAAAAAAAAAGGAAAAAAAAAAAAAAATAGAGTCCAGACCTAGTTATGACATAATGAAAGGCTACGAAGCTAAATACAGGACATGCAAAAATCCTTGAATGAATGTCACTCTCTAACAGGTATTTGCAGTGAAGGTTTTGCCCATAGTGCGCGACGATGACACCAGTTGTGTTCTCGTAAGTGTTTAGTCTGTACCAACCAACCTCTCGGTGATTAAACATAATTATTCCAATGTGAATCAATGAGCTTTAAGGGAAATTACTTCTCGGCACCCTGAAATGGTAATAAACTGAAGCCAGCAGACTAATACATTTCATTTAATTCCATTGGTCATGGCACGGCAGCTGCTTTCTTTCATCAAGCCACTAGAAAATTAAGAGTAATGCTCGTACGGAGGAACCGCCAACGCACCTTCCCAAGTCGTGGTTGAATCATTATCCGTGCGCTGCTGTGGGACTAGCACCGAGGACCAAGAGTCTCTCGTTAGCTACAACATGTCATGCCTGGTGTTGTTCTCTCTCTCCCTGTTAATACTGTTATTGTGGCCTCAGGGACTGCAATCTGTTTGAGGAAATGTGCTTTCTGTGCTGCCGCTGTGTCTTTGTATCTTTTTTTTTTTTTTTTTTCCCCCTCGTTCTCTCCGTTGTTCTCAATTCATCAAACATGCTATAGCTAATCATTCAGTCCCGCGTAAAAAGTAAGGCAAATATCTCTCCCGTTACAGATTCCCCCCCAAAAATTGGGGACATACTTTGTGTACTTTGATGTTAAGATTTCATCTTCAAAGCCCCTCCAAAAAAAAAAAAAAAAAAAATAATAATAATAATCGAAAAGCAATCAATCAATCTAACACAAATATTCATCAAGGGGCTGTGGTCAGCTGGTGTCCTGTCAAGAGATAAGGGGCAAGCAGTGAGCAGAGTGAAGGTCAGCTAAAGCCTGGTGGTTCTGGATTCTGGGTGTGCCTGGTTCAGTTTGTTTTTTAATTAGGAAATCAAAAAAAAAATGGGGACGCTTTGATAACCACAGAAGGTCTCGGCTACCTGAACAACCTGGTCGCACGACAACAGAGTTCTGATTCAGCAAATCAATAAATCCACAATTAAGCGAACAAGGAGGAAAATCACCCAATCGCTAACTGTTTTTTTTTTTTTTTTTTTTTTTTTTTTTTTTTTTCTTTTTGGCCCAATACTATCGGAGCACATCTGTAACTAAGAAGCTTGAGGCCGTGTGAAAATCGAGATGTCTGTCCAACAACATTTTTAAGCTCACATGTGAACAGGCCTTGCGCAAACACAAATGTAAAAAGACAGAATCTGGTTTCAAGGTGAGGAAAGAACAAGTCGTCTTTAACGTGAGCACTAAACCACATGACTGAGGTATTCAGAAATCTGTGCCTTGGCACAAAAAAAAAAAAGTAATCAAAGTTTAAACTACTGCTTTAATGTTTTCTGTTCTGTTTTCAACTATGTTGAATCAAAGGGACTAAACTGAATCCAGATCCAAACTACAAAAAAAAAAAATTACAGTTTATTAATGCTTAGGTATTGACAGGTATCACGTCAAAATAAAAGTAAGGGACGTGTGCAGTGCATCAACCTACGATCGATCATCTAAAGCCCTTACTCGGTACGTTTTGGCCTTGTTTCTGTCATTTTGGCATTCTCTACTATCCGCTATTCTCACAAAGAGTTAACACAAACTCTCGCTCTCCCAGCATGAGCGTTGTGCCGCCAAGTGAAAATAAGGCCCTGCATATTTTTCTCCCTTTTTTGGTTGAAGATTATGAGAAGAGGGTGGGGTTGAATGCGTTAGCAGAGAGGTCAGCAGTGGGAATTCTTTAAAATTGGGCCTTTCGGGAAGACAAAAAAAAAAAAAAAAAAATGTTGTCAAATCAAATAAAGTCTTCCTAAGAAGTGTATAATGAAGACCTCTCAAGGGCACCTCGACTCGCAAGGAGCTGCTACCGCAGACCATGAACCCAAGACTGGGGAAAGTGTTTTAATTGAGCCCACGCAGGGATCAAGGAGAGTAGAGACAGACAGGGAGACGGTCAGAGGCAGACGGTCCCTAAAAAAAGAGCAGTAGGGGAACCGAACAAAGTTTTGCGGTGAGCGCGCCGTTCTTGGCGTGAAGTCGATGAGAGTGAAAAAGATTAATAACCAGACGCATCTCGGTCATGACTGTGCGCGGTGGGGGATCGCGGGGCGGAGTGCGTTCTCATTGTGATTTTCTAATTCATCAAAAATAGCCTAATGAACGCCGAGACGGCGCTGAAATAAGTGGGTGTTTAATAGGCTTCATGTGTTTTCCTTCTCCCTAACAGCCATCGCACACACTCACATAAACAATAATGAAAATGGGTCCCACAACCCATGATACACAGCAGTGATATAAATCTGTATTATGCGGCCAGTAAACAGAGAAGATTGTTAGTTTTAAATGATTCCACATCATTAGGAAGGTTGATGAGCAGTAATACTTCAAACATTAGTGTGACCATGTCTAATGTCGTCTGGGTAATGGACTCCAGGGGAATGATGGAGGTGAAGTGATCTGTCTGTGTTGCCCTATGCTCCTCTGTCCCATCCATGCCCCCTGGTGGCAAAAATGGCCAAGACAACAAGGCAGGGATGGAGGTAAACGAACGAAAACAGTAATTTTCTTTAACGGGCTCCGCACACTATAACACTCATGCAGCTAATTAGAATGTGTGGACCATTTGTTGCTCTTCAAAAAAAAAAAAAATAAAAAAATCACTTTTCACAGCAGAAAGAAGAAAATGTGCTAAAGAGAGAAAAAAAAAAAAAAATGCATCAATTTGCGACGGTTTTCCGTAAGTGTCTTTTTTGACTGAGCCTACCTTTGTTCTGCTGTAAAGTACAAGAACAAAGATGCCTTCAGAGGGAAAAAAAAAGTTCCTTTTGGGAAATCCATGTCCAGACTCTTTAACGGCACTAACACGTTCTCCCTGCACAAGCAGGCACAGTTTTCTAACATGATCAGCAGCACCACTCATTTCCTGCCCTGCCTCCATTTATAAAGAAAAGTGCACTTCAATTCTTTCTATTTTTTTTACAACGTGCCACCTATGAACTAGTGCTTTATTCCCACTGCACTCTAATCAGCCATGTTTGGATTTTCCCTGTGCTGTGTTGTCTTTACTACTGTTCTGTTGTACTGGTGAGTGTGTGTGTGTGTGTGTGTGTGTGTTCAGTGTGCCAAAGCGCAAAAAAAGGCCATATTTTGCTTCTGTGGTTAGCAAAGGATCCCAGCCCTCTAAGCACCGTAACATATCCGAGGCTGACGGCGTTTGTCAGGAGCTACACCCAGGGTGCCGTGATTGTACAAATCCACGTTCGTGTACAGTACTGACCATTTAAAACAACTTTCGAAAACCCTGCTGAGTATAAAAAAAAAAAAAAAAAAGAAAAAAAAAGAAACACCTTTAACTTTTCTTCTAAGGATAAAAAAGATAGCAGATAATCCCACATTATAATCCACAGTATAAATTACATTTTAGACAGAACTTGGAAATATATATATATATATAGTACAGTTATAATTCACTAACTTTTTTATGTTTTTTTTTTTTTTTTGTCTTTGTCGTCTACACAGACAGTGTATTGTATGTTTACGTGTGTTTTCATTTGTGTCTGTTGTATAGTGTGAATGTGGCTGAAATGTTTGCTACTGCATCACGTTTGGCAGAATTCTGTACTGGGAACGTTGCTGCTCTTACAGTAGGCTATACTGTTGTTACTGAGGTGACAATCTCTAAATCCAATGCCCCCGTTGGGTGTATAGATGGGCTGGATGCGGAAATCTCCCTTGAGAAGCTGCTCGTTGTTTAGTGCCACTATCTGAAAACTGGTCTCAGTCATCTCAAGAATGGAATTATCCTTCTTGGTTCCAGCCTCACAGTAGTCGTCTTTTCTCCTGCCTCGGTTGTATTTCCACTTGGTGGAAGACGACCGACTCTTCCTGTGCATATGCCAGCAGAACAGACTAAGCAGTGTTACCAGGATGATAAGAACTGCTCCACCTATGATCCCGGCCATTAGCAGAGTGGTGTTGATGCTCTCCTGAGGGGCCTGGTCTCTGCCCGGAGTCTTTGCCGATAAAACAGCCTTGGTCTTGACCTCGGAGCATATAGTATCCTCTCCCGGCCTGTAGGAGTTTAGGGTGTCCAGCACGTGTACACAGATCCGATACACAGACCTGGGCTCCAGGTTAGTGAGGCTAATGTGCCTCCGTCCGCCGCTCACGGTGCGCTCCCGCATTCCTTCGTTTATTTGGGTTTGGCCCCTTTTCACCCAGGTGACCTTGTAGGCGGTGACAGTGAAATAGGAATCCCAGCTCACGTCAATGTTGGTTGCGTTGACAAAGCTGAAGGAGATCTGAAGGGGGTCCTGATAGGGAGGCAGTGGCCCGGGAGGATTATTATTGATGGGGGGTAAGGGAGGGGAGGGCGTGTCAAGGTAGTATGGGGTGGCTGTCGTGATGGCGTTGGGGATTTTTGTAGTAATAGTGGAAGTGGTGGTGGGTGGAGGGGGTGTCGAGCGCAAGGTTGGCCAAGGAGGCTGATCAACGTCCACTGGACATTCAATTATATCCAACGTCAGCTCTCTGATTGCCATGCCACGCACCTTCTCTGGACTCTGGCACACAAAGCCTCTGGCATTAATTTCGGGGGACACCGATTTGAGCCAGACCACAACCCACTTGACGGCACAGTCACAACGCCATGGGTTATTACGCACCATTAGACTTTTTAAGCTAGACAGGCTATCAAACACACCCTGGGTTAGTGTCTGAAGCTGATTGCTGGAAATATCCAGTCTTTCGAGACGGTTTAGGTCAGCGAAGGCTGCCACAGGTATCTGGTCAATCTGGTTCTCTTGCAGGCTGAGCTTAGCCAGGGACCGGCTGGGTAAGAGGGGCGGTGGGAAGGTGAGTGAGTTGCGAGCCAGGGCTAACTCGCGAAGATTGGCTAGGTCCTGAAAAGTCCCCGGTGCAATGCCCTCATCTGTCAAGAGGTTCCCGTCCAACAGGAGGCGCTGCAGGCGTGTCACATTCTGGAAGGCTTCTTCTGCAATAACGGCAATGCGGTTCTCATCCAACCGCAGCTCCTTCAGGTCCTCTGGGAGACCAATTGGAACACTGCTTAAGTGGTTCTTAGTAAGAAAAAGAAGTTTGAGGCTCACTGCCTCCCTAAAGGCCCCTTCCTCCACCCCGACAGTGGAAATGGAGTTATCATCAAGGTGCAGCTCCTCTAACTTCGTCAGCTGAGCCAGGGCGGCCCTTGAGATTGTTTGGATATTGTTCTCCTGAAGATGTAAGACCCTGGTGTTTTTGGGTAGATTGACTGGGAACTCATCGAGCTGGTTGCCATACAAATACACAGTCTCCACAGAGGCTATATTATGAAGTTCTATAGGGAAGCCAGCACTGTTGATCTGGTTGTTGTGCAGAAAGAGGAACTTGGAACCCTCTTCTACCCCCAGAGGCACTGATGTCAAGCTGCGTTCATTGCAGTACACAAACGTTTTGTCACAACGACACTCTGTCGGGCAGGACGCACTCAAGCCGAATTGCATTTGGAGGCTTAGGATGACAGTCAACCAAAACTGCAAAAAAGAAGCCCAATCTTTATTCCAGGATCCGGCCAAAAACTCCATAGTGAAAAAGCGAAATGTGGAAAAAAAATAGAAAGCAAATATAAAATAAACTGGCTGAGGAGCAAAAAAAAAAAAAAAATTGAACCCAGAAAACGATGATTTAAATATCCACCAAGACTTTGGCTTAAAAAAAAAGTCCAACTTGAAGAGTCAAATAATAAAGCAGTTTTCTAGGAACATCGTAGTAGGAGTAATCCTTCAAATGTCGGTCCTCAGGTCAACAGTGATGGTCTCATTAGCGGCGTCTAGTCCCCTGATGGACTCCATCCATGCTAAGACATCAGACCATAGCAGGACACTTCACTGGTTGATCCATGCAGAACTCAAGCAGGACCAATTTAAAGCCGCGCAGTAGAGAGCCACCAGTGGCTCCACTGGCCTGTCCGTCACACACTGCTGGTCCCCGACCAGGGCAGAGTCCAGGGGGGTTGACATTTGGATCCTGGGACCTGTTTGAAAAACAAAACGTAAAAAAGGGACATATTAATAGATTCACAGTGAAAATCCAAGCATCTTATAACAGTAATATTTTCTGTATTGACCTAAAATACACGTAGATGCCAATTTTTCCTCGCACTCACTTTTTCCCTCCTCCACCGGAGACAGTTACAAAACACATTATTCATCGACTGATGTCAAATTATGCAGTGGATATTTAGAAAGTTTCATATAAATATTCATAATGGCTCTTTCCACATCCGGTCTAACGGACATAAAGAGGGCTTTTATCACGTCTGTCCTATTGAAGGAGGGGACGGAGTCTAATGGATTCGCTGAGGTCCAGAGTGTTCCAGTGGAAAAAGACAAAAAAAAAAAAAAAGTGGCTGATAACACACTGAATGTTTGTCTGGTATCGTCCCTTCACTGGACATTTTCGGTAAACGCAATAATTTAAGACCAGCAGTTAACACATTTAAAGGTAAACAAGTAGGTGAGACAACTGTTTTTCTGTCAAAGGTTAGTTTGACATGAGACAAAAAAAAAAGACCTTCCTGCTCCCGCAACAGCGACACACGCCTGCTGTTCAGTGAAATGGGATCTGAAAACAAATTAGTTCCTGCACCTGTAATAAATGATCAATACGGGCCATTCGTCAAAAAAAGGGTGAAGCCTGTTGTACTGCACAAGGCCACTAGTTTACAGTTGGAGGCTCTGCTCAATTATTCTAGATTTTATGAGCCATCAAACACTGTCACCACCCTTCCAACACTACCACCACCCCCATCCACCCATCCACCTATCCTGGTGAGATTGAAAGGTACTGGTTGTCATCTGTATAGCTCTCATTTAACGGCGCCGCCTCTCAGGCCAGTGTTGAATAACACACACACACACACACACACACACACACACACACAGGGTAATAGATAGGATGGACCCTGGTCGTAAACACGGTAACGGCCACGAGCAAGGATTAAGGTGCTCTGCGGCGTTCTTCAAGCCTGGGCCCACTGAGACACATTTGAGCAAAAGCTACCTTCAAGTCCTGCTCCTAAAACAAGTTTTTTTTAGGATTTTCTTTGCATATATATACGGAATAAACGCTTTAAAAAGGGTACCATCAATAATAATAATAAAAAAAGTTAATCTCGAGAGGTCCTCTTTGCATTTAAGCTCTTTTATTCCCAATCGATCTCTGCGTGTTTGTGGACGACGACGAGTCCTCTGACATACATCTGTGATCTACTTCTCCAGATTGAAAAGAGCTAAATTTAATCAAATATGCTCCATGGAGGGGTGGAGGTGAGGTGTGATGGGAGACGGTGGCGAGGCGTAGGGGTGGGGGTAAAAAAAGGGGGAGCTGCTGTAAGCAACCACACCAGACGATAAAATGTGCTGCTGCAGGAGAAGGCAACAGCAGTCAGAATGTCGATGCTGCGTAAATTAAAAAAAAAAATACAAATAAAAATGTCAAAGGGAATTAAAAAGGAAGGATGGACCTGGTTTGGTCAACACCCCATCTGAAAGACACAGGAGACAAGAGCAGGACTTGATGCAGAGATAAAGTGGGGGACACAGTTTTTCAACCCCCTGTCTCTCTCTCTCTCTCTTCCTTTTTTTTTTCTGTTTCTTTTCCAGTCTAGGGAGCAGACTTGCTCATCATCAGTAGATGAGCACCGATATGTGCTCCCGGTAATCCGATTAGGGCAGGATCGGGCGACAGAGAACGCAATTAAAAGTTTAAAATGGATCGAGGGGTATTTAGGAGGCGGCGAGATCCGGATCAGGTGTACTTCAAAGTCTGCCCAGCGAGCGGTGTTCATCTGAATGAATTATTTCAAAGGGGAATTGAAAAGCGTGCAGAGCATTGAGAGTGAAAGCGTCTGAGGTGGAGGCGAGGCTGGAGGGTGGCGGGTGGGGGGAGACAGTGAGAACGAGTGGGTTTTTCTCTAGAGTATTAAAAAAAAAACGTGTACAGCCTTGTAGTTTGTGCTGTTCTCATATTTAACCGCAGGACAGGGTAGGTTAATCGATCTGCAATTACAAGAATTCAACTATGATGCGCAGAAGTGCGTGGAAATCCGAGGCTGACTATCGGTTTGGGGGAAAATGGGTTTGTTTTCAGAAGGCTTGTGTTTGCGCCCCGTTTCTCGGGATCGAAAGCGTTCATTTGTCGGCCCTACCTGGTGGTCGAAATCGAATAAGAAATAAAAAAAAAAGTTGAAAAGGCGTCTCGCAACTCAGGTAGATGGGAAACATTTATTTTCTCCCCGTTTTACTCCAACGGTCACATCCACTGTACCTTTATCGAGGGTTTATCCATTCCAAAACCCCGCAAACCCAAGCCCGTGTCCTTCAAGCGGTCCGGCGGTCCAGGTCCGTTCGGTAACACTGTTGGATCTCGGTTCTAATCAGCATCGTGGAGCCAGTTTGTCTATGAACCACCATGTTCATCTGCCAGGGTCCCCGCGGTGGTTGTGGCTGCGCGTCCGCCCGCACTTCTTGAGTTTTTTTTTTTTTTCTCCTCCAGCTCCAGTGCGCTTCCCCGGGTTTTTTTGTGTGTCCTCTCCCCTTAACTCGACACCATCTGCAGCCAAGGAAGCGGCGGCAGGGCGATCGCGGCGTCCGCTTCTGCTCCTCCGCACTCTCCGAAGTGTCCTCCGTCCGCTCCACCAGGGGCCATGACGGCCAGCCGCGTCCGTGCGCCGCGCTCTGCGCCTGGAAGTGCCAAGTTGCCTATAGCGCCTGAACGCAGCACGCAGACCGACTGCCTGCGAGTTGTTTTCTTAGATGGGTTTAGCTGATAGTTCGACGAGGTTGCTCCGCTCACCTCTCTCCCTCACTCTCTCTCTCTCCTTCCCTCTCTCTCTCTCCTCCTCCGTCTGTCTTGCTCACTCCTCCTGTCCCTCCTCCTCTCCTCAGAGTGAAGAATGCATCTCCTCCAGCCACAGAACCTCCCTGCTGCTCCTGCTGCACTCACACTGCAGAAAATAGTGTGTCTCCCAGCACACTTTACCCCTACATGCCCTCTGCATCGGTTCCACATGCCTCACCCCCGACGTCGGCAGCGTCCGGACTCCCATTAGCATTTTAATCACATAAATCCCGGAGTCACACTGTCAATGGACCGGCCACCGCTGGACCGGCCGCTTCAATTCCCCCCCCCCGGACTTTTGTCCTCCCGTATCCTTCGGGGGTTCAGTTCGGGTCCCCGAAGGACCTTATTAACGGCCGGAAAAATCCTCAAACATGACCCGGGAAGATGTTAGTACCCGTGAACACAACATGAGTTTTTTTTTTCTCTTTTATATAATTACCGCCAGGTAATTAACCCCGAGTGAGGAGCCTATTCCCGTATTCTCCAGCAGTCATTCGAGGCATTTAAACGCACCCTGACTGCCAAAGTCATTTCATCCAACTGCATTTTGCTGCTGCGCACCGACAGCCCTCTGATTCAGCAGGACAACTGCCGCTCTGCCCACACGGGCGCGCACCAGTGCGCGCGCAGGCACCCTGGCACACGTGGTGATCATCCTCGGGCACGATATTATTGCTGTGACCTGAGCACCGTCTAATAGGCTTATTGGTAATTGATTTTTACTGCTTTACTTTAGGTGTGTGTGCTCTCTCTCTCTCTCTGCTATTTACTGTGTGTGAAAGAGAGAGAGAGGCAGAAGTACAGGGAGAGAGTCCATAATAAACTGTTATATTACATATTTTACAATGTAGTAAAATATATATATTTAGTAAAAAAATAAACTCATGGTGACAAATAAGTACAACATCACATGTACAAAAGTATATACTGTGTTTCAGGGGTATGCAAACTAAGGCACAGGGACCAGACTTGGCCCATTTGAGTTTGTAATCAGGCCTGTCAAACTTCTCTTCAATGTTATCATTTTTACAAATGTATTTTGGCCTTTTGCATGCGATGTCTATAAGTGGCAAGGCTGAAAAAAGTAAGGCTAGTAGTAGGCTACTTTATGCATTACTTTTACACAACATTTAGCACGTATTGTAGCTAAGCAACGGTTTCTGTATTCTTATTATATTTATACTGTGTATATATATATATATACGAAAATACATATAGTTGTATGATTTGTAACAATGTCACAATTACTACCAAAATTAGCCACGATTAATTGTGATCAATTGATACCACGAATCAACAAGATTTCTTGCAATTACTTGCTACCGTCAATAGTGACCAATCAATTGTGATACAATTATACCATATACTGTATATTCATGATTAATTGCCTTATTGATACCATAAATTATCACAATAGATTGTGACCAATGACTGTGTTGAATATTCACAATTGATTATTGCAATAAACTGGTACCATAAATAATCACGATTAATTGACATCACATGGAATAGTCATGGTTGGTGGACATATATATATATATATATATGTCCACCATATATATATATATATGTCCACCAACCAAATTATATTCCCTTGAACACAAGGGCAATATACCTTAACTTACTGACAAGCAGTGATTAGGTTTCAGTGTCCAGACCAATACTAAAACTGTCAAGTTCCGTGCTTTCCATTACTTTACAGAAGAAACCGCAGGAGTCGTGCGTTCCCACAGGTCGACAGGTGCGCGGCTGCCTTTGTTCCCGGCCGTTTCGTTTTTACGAGCCTCTTTGACTTCTGCTGACCTACTCCCTCAATTGAAAAACTTTTCTTATAAATTATGTAGCGCTCCTTCATATCCGCCACTGCCCTTTCCTCCAATCGGGCCCATCCGCCGTGTAACATCTGAGGTCTCCTCCGTCGGCCCTTCATAAGATGATTTGCTCGTTCCGTGTTTGCCTTATCTGCTTTAATTATGGCGGCCACTTTCCGAGATGGACGACAGTTGCGCGGGGCCAGTCCACAATATTTAATTCCGTCATAAATCAAGTCTCTGTGCAGCGCATGAATTATTGATTGAGCAAATTTAGGGGAAACAGCCTATTTTTATTGTCTCCTTGATGGACATGTTGTGCTGTTGTGCGCTCTTTTTTTTTTTTTTCTGGTTGTTGCAGAATTATGGAATGTCTTATTCTGGCATACAAATGAGGACAGATGACAGACACTTCAATGGCTCCACGAGCTGGCCATAGGCAAACCTACTCACACTGTTATCCTGTGTGTTAAATCCATTTGCTCGCTGTTGACAAGAAAGCAAGATGCGAAAGAGCAAGTTTGGGTAAATTTATCTCAAACAGCCCTTTGTGAAATGCCTTACCATTGTCTAAATTTGTCAGTTCATTTAATGAAATGTCACTGTAGTAGAATATAAAATATTTAATGAGCTAAAATTAACCTTAATAGGCATTTTAACATTCTTGTGAGACATGTCTTTGTGATGCTACAGTATAGTTTTTCCCCAAAATGTTGTAGATCAGTGTTTCCCTACCTATTCTGATCCTTAACATATACCGTCCTAAAAAAAAGTCTTTTCTCCTTTCAGCTTCAACATAAAGTCCAACCACATCCATTTTCGCTTAGCCGTTACTAGGTTGCTGGGGCAGCAGTTTCCACAACTGCCACCCAAATCACATTGCACTGTACTGTACCTTCCTGGAAGTGGCGAGCCCACTGGACGGTAATTGACCTAACCGGGATTCAACTTGCCCCAAAGGTGAACCCTGGAGTTTCACACCAAAAAAAAATAAAGAAGGATTGTTTCTTGGCCAAAGTAAAGGCCCTTGAATAAAGTAAAAGTTCAGTAAAATAGAAAATGTCAAATCTTCTGAAGTTAAATTAGCTCATCATTTACTCAAACCTCTGCCTGTTTTGTAAAAAAAATGATGCAGATGCACTGTCAGGAATTGAAGAAAGAAAAAAAAAATTCTGCTGCCAACTAGCTAAGATTGTTCCCTTATTCCATCTTTTCTGCTTTGACAGGCAAAACAAAATATGCTAAAAAAAAAAATACTAGTTTCATGGATTTAATCCAATCAAAATTCAAGTAAAATTAGCTAATTTTAATGGTACACTTGTATGTCATGACACAAAGGTTGAGAATCACTGTAGAACAGTGTTTTTTTACTATTAAAACCAAAGAAAACTATACTGTAAACAGTAGTCATTGTACCTGGTGTGTAGGTCTGGTCATTTTGCAGCAGATATATAAACTTTTGACCTATTTGTCTGCCCTGCCTTAACCTGCTTTGTTATCTCTCTTCAGATAGCGGGACTAATGTTTAAGCTAAGTCATCAACTTAAGGTCAGCTATCTAAAGACATTGTTTGTTTTACTTTTCAAGGCCGTAAGCGCACTTTTTTGCGGCACGTTGATGCTTAACCTGCCTTTTTTTTTACGCCATTTTCAGTTAAGCTTTAGCTAATACCAGTGCTTAACAAAATTTCATGGTGTATTTGAAATCATACATGGTACCGCTGCGAAGACCTGCATTGCATAACGCCAGAGAGCGATTTCTCAAGCTAAGGAAATTCCCCCCATCGTGTTGGGTTCGGAGACCTTCCCAGAGCTTTTTGGCGTGGCCTATTTACTCCGCATACTTTTGTACTTTGATAAGCACAGCAGACGCACATGACCCCCGAGCACATCAAAGCATCCCGTGTCCGTCACCCGCCGTTCAAGGCTACAAACCCCAGAGTGCACAGGGGGCGCCGAGGAGGGAAGAAAAAGACAATTTAGATATGCAGATATGTGTTTTTCCCTCGGATGAATTCGTTCCAGTCCCGGGAGACATCATTAGCTTATCCCGTTTAAATCCGGACACCTAAAGGGACATCAAAGTGCCGGCAACTTTCTGATGGGAGTCGCCGCGAGAACGCGGACTTATATTGCGAGGCGTCATAGCGTGATGTAATCAGACCCTATCATTTGAGACTCCAACGGCTTAAAGAAAAATACGCTCATTATGGGCAGAGGAGGGCGATCAATGCCTTCATTAATTTCTAAGGCAATGTAATTATATTTACCCCAGTCGATTATTAATCCACGTGCATCTAATGCGGCGCGGCTCCCATAAGAGAGGGGCATTTTCACAGCTGAGGAGTAGCAGACAGCCAAGTGCAGAGAGTATTTTTTTTTTTTTTCTCCGGGAGTGAACTGAGTAGACCAGTCAGTCGGCGGATTGCAACATCTTAACCCCTCCAGACTAAAATTCATTTTTTCCTCTTCGTAAATTATTTCTTACTCATTGTATTTTTCCCCTATCGTGATTGGCAGCCGGTGAAACGAAGAGCAACATAGTGCAGGGGTTTTCACACGCAACAAACGAAGTCGATATATAGTATTGTTGTGTAACTATACGGTGACTTATAAAGGGATATTGACTGCGGGGAACTGTATTTTTCCATAGCTGAAAACAACATGTCATGCATGGCCTTTTGCAAAGACCTTAAAGCCACTTTTTTTTTTTTTTTTTTTTTTTAGGAATTGGTAAACTGCTCATTTGAGCTTTTTTTTTTTTTAGGAATTGGTAAACTGCTCATTTGAGCTGTCAAAAAAATTCTGCAACACTCAATCAGGGTTCATTTTTGTCAGTGGGGTTGAAAGGAGTGCGCTCTCACATGAGCATGTGAATTATAGTGGAAGCTAAGTGAATGCCGGGGTCCTGACTGAATGCTGCCCTGTGCTAATGCCAGGCTATAAAAACACTGACTTGACAACAAGCAAGCCCCTGTAGTTCTGCCGAGGGAGGGATGCAGGAGAGGGAAGGCGAAAAGGGGGAACGAGTGCGGAGGAAAACACAGACGGAGAGAGAGTTTTGAACCGGCTCAAAAGGACAGCACAGGAAGAGAGGGGGATTTGGGATTATTGCCGTCTGTGACATGGACCTGCCATGTCACCCTGAGGTTTAATGCCTCTGACAACTGCTTAGCAATTGTTAAGATATGTGGTGGCCATTTTGTGCTGACACGTGCTGCTATCTACCATGAAAAATAGCACAGCTTACAGGAGCAATCCACACCAGGAAGGTCTTTCTTTATTTAACCCCATCAGCCCGTGACAGTTAATACAGCCCTTTGAGTATATTGTGGTCAGTGCAGTCCTGTTGTGCGCCCATTCATCATCATCATTACATTCCTCTCAGTCTCACAGGTTCCAAAAAGAAAAGAGATGAAACCATTTGATTTTTTTTTTTTTTTTGGGTTTCCAGAATTTTTCCAAGACGCAGCAATTTTCCTCCACTTACGGTGCTGTCAACGTGGTTCAGAGGAAACCAACTTGACTGCCCTCAAGATGAATTCTTGGAGCGTGGAATTGATCGCAATAATCGCTCCTTCGGAAAATCAACCAGAGGATGACTGTGATAAAAACCAGTCTCTTCTAACATTACTCCTAGGCTATGATGCATGCCTTGTTTACACTAATTAGTTTTCCCGCAAATGAGAAAAAAAAAAAAAAATCTCCCCGGCAACAGGTTTTGCAGGATTCTACGACTTGCGCTAGTTAAAAACTGTACAACAAAGATACGACTGTTGCCACCCGGTGACGTGTATCTGTATCCAATCTCTTTTGCAGCACTGTGACGGCATGTGATGAGTCAAACCAGGGCAGCCAATGAGATTTAAGAGCAAGTTGACACCATCCAACAGGAACAACTGTGACATCATGAGGAACGGTTTTTATTCCACGTAAATGTTGCTCAACCAGAAAACATGAAACTGAGCCTAATGACTGAGTTTTTGTTTTCATGGATAGCACTGATCAGTTGACACTTCACAAGTTCACACACTTCACAATTCATATATATATATATATATATATATATATATATATATGAACAAATACCATTTTTAAATGTAAATATAATGCATTAACCTACACAATTTCCCATGTTTATACATCTATAATCCATTCTTATTTTTCATCTATATTTGTTAGATTATTTTATACACACAGATGACAAATATATCACCGTGTATACATACATATATATCAAATTATCTATATTTATATAAAGTGATTAAATGCTGGCCAAAAGCTATTGATTTTGGGTTGAGAGTGCACAGGCTGATACAATTTTTTTTTTATAAATTTTTTTTTTTATACACATTTTTTTGTAAACTAACAGTATACATTATATATATTGTTCAGTTTTGTGTGGATGCTGCGGGAAGTAAAAGAAATGACACTGCTCCGACTTGTTAAAAACAGCTGTGCTGTCTAGAAGGAAAAAAAGTAAGAAGGCCCGTGAGACAGCAACTTACAAGGGATCATCAAACACGGAGCAAAAAAGAGAAAAATAGACAGATGCCAGGAAGAAGCGGGGCTAGGGGTCACACAAAAGATGGGCCTGATCCCACCTCCAATCCCTGCAGCTTTTCTTTTGTTTGAAGTCACATCTGGGCTAAATTTCCCCTCCTGGCTGGAGCAAAGAGGAAGTCTTCTGGGTGGGTGGACGGGGGCTCAGGGCCGGTCCTGCCTCCCAGGATAAACTGTACAAATACTGTAGATCCTTGAGTCATTAAAGCAACCACTGAACAAACATATACCCAGACCCCTGTCTCTTATACACTATTGATTTTGGGTTGAGAGTGCACAGAGTGATACAATGTTTTTTTTTTTTATTAATTTTTTTTAATAAGCACATTTTTTTGTAAACTAACAGTGTACATTATATACATTGTTCAGTTTTGTGTGCATGCTGCGGGAAGTAAAAGAAATGACACTGCTCCGACTTGTTAAAAACAGCTGTGCTGTCTAGAAGGAAAAAAAGTAAGAAGGCCCGTGAGACAGCAACTTACAAGGGATCATCAAACACGGAGCAAAAAAGAGAAAAATAGACAGATGCCAGGAAGAAGCGGGGCTAGGGGTCACACAAAAGATGGGCCTGATCCCACCTCCAATCCCTGCAGCTTTTCTTTTGTTTGAAGTCACATCTGGGCTAAATTTCCCCTCCTGGCTGGAGCAAAGAGGAAGTCTTCTGGGTGGGTGGACGGGGGCTCAGGGCCGGTCCTGCCTCCCAGGATAAACTGTACAAATACTGTAGATCCTTGAGTCATTAAAGCAACCACTGAACAAACATATACCCAGACCCTGATTCCGATCTCATCAGTTGCGATGACTCCTCCTATCAGTCGTCCAAACACATACCAGCGGAGGTATGTTTTGACTGGGAACGTCTCCGCAATCGGTGGAAGTGTGAAGGACAGAACAACAACCGTCAATGAGCTATCACACCGACCCAGGCGTATCGCGGTCTAGCGCTGTAGGTAAACACCACGGAACAACAGCCCGACCGCTAATTATTGTTTTACTGGAATGACATTGTTCTCCGTGTTATTCCGCTGAACAGTCGAATTTCAAGGCGAACTGCAGACCCATCGTGAGAAGCCGTGGGATTAATCTCCCCACCACATAATCAAGAACAAAGTAAATATTTAAAAATAGCTTCTTTTTTTTTCGCGCCTGTAGACATTTCTCTTTACACCGCTGATAAGCCCACCGCTGAGGTTCATATGGAAACAAATTACGAGGAAACCTCAGCGTTTTTGTTGGTTTTTCTTTTTCTAAATGAATCACTGAGGTTATGTGAAGTTATAAAAACAGGGAACCAAATTGCCAACAGGCCAGTCAAAACTCCAGCATTAATTTATTGAAAAGAAAAATCAAACAAGTTTAATTTCTTAATAACTTTCGGTCAAAAATGTGCAAGAAAATAAATTGCCAAAAAAAAAAAGTGTTGTCTTTGAGGGATATTTCCCAACCTGTTTCTAGACTCTGGATAAAAACAACTATAACCAGCAAATGGTAAGAGTATTCAGAGATACAATCCAAAATTTTTCTCTAATATTTGTCCGATACAGATCTTAGATGTTGGATCAAAGACTACTTGATTAAGTGTTTATGATCCTTTATGGTTTACATTGAAAACTACACAACTCCATTGTGATCCTGATCACTAACAACAAAAAATAGTTGAAGAACTAAAGAAAAACAAACAAAAAAATTTGACGAATTGTGTAAGACAGATGAGTAATTTTTGCATAGAGTAAAAAATTGCAAGAAAATGAAGTGACAAAATCTATTTCTCTGAAAAAACCTCAGTATTAGTTTATTAAACATCCCTCCTGCTGAAGATTTTAGACTAAGTCTTTCAGGGACATGTCCCAACCTGTGTGTTATTCCTTGAAAATGTGTTTTTTTATTTTATTTTATTTTATTTTTAAACTTTAGAGTGTTATAGTTACAATATTCCCGGTGTCCAATCCAATAATTTTTACTAATATTGAGCCAAGACAAATCTGGTTGTCGAGAGAACTCTAATTAGTTTCTTTTTTTTTTAAGGTTACAGTTAAAAACTAGATTCTGATCCTCCAGAAAAGATATCACCTTAACCAAGGTTTTTTTTTTTTTTTTTTTTTTTTGTGATCACACTAAGAAAAATGCCTTCAACAGGGATCCTTTATATGCAAAGCATGACATGACAGAAGTTGTCCAGACAATTGCCCCCGTCCTGGGGCTAATCTGAGTGTCCAGCCTTCACCTTGATATGAGCAGGACCTCACAGCTGCGAGCGGCTACTTAAAGCCCCTTCCTGTGTTAGAGTGATGTGATGTGTTTATGTTCAAGCCTTCCCTTCAAACTAATTAACTAAGCCTCCCAAACGCCAAAACACAGAGTCCCCTCTGAACTTTCCCTCTCACACCGCTCGCTCTCACAGCTGATTTATTATTTCTTCATTTTCCAACCAGTGCTGAGTGAGGAAAGGTCTGCGATGATTACGCAAGATTAGCGTTGATGACTTCGGTTCAATCAGAAATGCTGCGTTCCGGCAACTGACACGTAACTGTACGCAGCAAAATGTAAACGAATCACCATTTTAACTGTGTTTTTTCACACACACAGATGTAAATGCATCGCCAGGGCAAGAGGAGTCATGAAGGATTTTCATATTCTCCTTCAAATTACGCTCCCCTGTCTTCAACTTTCAGATTAAAAACTATGCAAATCTTCAGTCCTTGAGGATATTTTTAATTGCCTTGGAAGCAAAGAGACATTTTAGCTTCCAGTATGTCTGCATGAATACGCTGCGAACAATGTTTGAAAGAGTTCTCATAATCCTTCCAGCCCTCTCCTTTGTCTCTTTAATGTGAAAAATCCCCCAGATGCACAGCAAAGGAATTTGGATAAATCCAGATTACATTAGCGGCAAGGTGAAACAGCTCACTAAACAGACTTAAAAATATAATTACGTTGTTAGACACGTGCGTAATTTAACGCTACCGCTGTACCCCGTCCTGCTTAGCTTCGTAATTAAACGTCCGTGTTCCGTTTTGCAATATCGTCCGTTGTTGCTCCGACTAATTTATCGTCATCGCTATTTCACAGGTTATTTGTTTTGTAACAATCGCGCTATTAGCCTTGGCAGGGTTGGTTGTAACTTTAGACTGTAGACTGCTTTATGGCAGTGCAGTCTGGCCTGCGTCTCCCGAGCTTTTTGTCTGGAGTGTAGCTCCAACGAGTTAAAACAAAAAAAAAAAAAAAAAAAAAGAGTTCCCACAACAACATGCCCCCCGGTCAGGCAGATGCAGGAGCAGCACCTGCGTGTTTTCCCTTCCACCTCACATGTTGACAGTGATCCTTCTTTATCTGTCGTGCGCTCAGACCCCGCGGCACAGCTCACCACGTTGTAAAGAAAGATTTTCGATAAATTGCATTTTTGCTCCATATGGTTTTGCTGAGGCAGTAGCCCCTTTAAAACAATCTGCGGTTCCATCTGGTCACTGTGGGTTGTTTTTTTTTTTGTTTTTTTTTTTTTTCTTCTTCCCCCCACGACCCCCTCCCCTTCTTCTTCCTCTTTGCTTTCACTTACTAACACAGCGCGCCGTCCTAGTTTGGGAATCGTCTCACAAAACAACCTGGGGGTTTCTCTAGGTGGAAGCCTTCATGAGAATAACAGCTCCTCTGCGGTTGCTCCTGGTAAGCCTGCTTGAATCAGGGAGCCTTGTTCGGGCCTTTGTTGGCCTTCTCTTAATGTTCCATTTAGAGAAAAACAAAAAAAGAGAAAAAAAAAAAAAAAAAAAAAAAGGCAGAACAAAAAGCTTTGGGAGGAGGACAGGAAGGAGAGAGGAAGAAAGTTGAGGGAATGAGATTGAGCAATAATACGTCGTATCAAATCAGAGGGATCTCGTTTCCATTGCTCATCCCTCGCCAGGCAACACATCACTTGTCCTCGTTTCCTCGCTGGCTCGGAGCCCAACCCTGGTGCCTGCCACCCTGCCCAAATTAATTGAAGCATGGGCTTGTAAACAAAACACACATGAGCTAATATGTCCCCCGACTCTTTGTTGTAGTTCTATTTATAAAAAGTTCGATTCTAGAATTTTTACCAATATTGGGGCAATATGGACCCTAGTTGATGAATCAAGCTAATTCTAACCAGGACTTCCTGATTTGATTCAGTTTGTACAATTTTTTTACAGTTAGCTTAGAGACTATAACCAGCCACTAGGGAGCACAAGCCAGTGTTTTTTTTTTTGTTTGTTTGTTTTTTAGTTGCGTCAGCAACAGCAAGTCAAAAATTTTGATTTTTTGACTTGCTGTGGCAACCCCTGAGAAAATGGACAAGCCGAAAGGAAAAGACGAAGAATAGGTGGAATACTGTATCACCTGAACGTGATCTTTTTCTATGTGATCACAAGCAGAAAAATACCTTTGACGGAGATTTCTTTACAATCAAAAGTAAGACATCGATTAATCTATCCATTCATGTTTGGTCTCCAATAATGCCACCCAAATCACACACTAATCCGAATCTGTTCGTCCCAGATGAACCTATTCCCCTACTCACAGGCAGAACAAAAAAAATCCAAACATATAAATATATTCAACCCAAAAGACCAAAGAAGGGTCAAAAACAGTTAATGCTAAAATGAATCTTTTATAGGACATTTTGGAAAAATTACTGAAGGAAGACGGACACGAACTTGCACTAAAGTACCTGCAAAGCGAGGCGTTTACTGGTCTGACTTCACTGTAAAATTCATGACTTTCCTCTTTTGGTTTTTCCTCATTTGTCTCTTCCCACCATCCACTCTTAGCTCTTAACTTGACACGCGACATGTGAATAGCGTCACCGTACAGAGGACAGGTAGGGATACGCAGCCCACTGTGATGCCGCCTCACATTAAGATTAATGTATCGCAGCTTTGGTCTTTATTAGTTATTTATAAAACTGTCCGCCCAGAATAACGGCAGTAAAAGTTGGAGACGGGGAGAACTGTGAGGAACGAGGCATCGACTTTTACAACAGAGTGAAGAAGCTGACCAGTTACAATTAAATTGTCAAAAATAAATTAGCTGTCACTATAATCTTTTTCTTTTTTTTTCCACCAAGCTTTCATATTAGAGCAGGATTCTGAGGGTTCTGGAACACGGGGTTTTACCAGGCCATGGTCTGATACTCAGTTCAGTCTTTATACGTCCGAGAGCGAACCATCTCTCCAGACTTTGACAAAGTACCCGTGCCCCCTGCCCCTCTCTTTATCGTCTGGCTGATCACGGTGTATTCCCTGCCTTGGCAGAGCCCCTGATTGCATGGTTATAAATCAGAGTGGTAGATGTATAAGGTTTGATATGAATATTATGTGGTTTGCCTGTGGGGACAATTGTAATTCCATTTGTGAGAACTAACCCTTCTTTGTCTGAGCCCTTTTGGATTTGTCGCTTTGCGTTAACTTAAGGAGATAAGGCATTTAAACAGCCGCGATAATAGAAGGCATGCTTTGGTGGTGACGCAGCCGTGATCTCCATCTAAGCTGTGGGCAAATTACACTTTCTTTAGGCTTTAAGTGAGTTTTTGTGCCATTTAAATCAGACTGTCCTGGCCACAGTCGGGATCCAGGAGAAGGAAACTGCTGAATCATTGCCACAATGTCGCCTACAGTACGTTCCATGGGTCTAGACTACACACATATGGAACCAGAACAGTTGCAAAACGAAAACACGCAAGCACAGATCCACAAACATATTTTGAGGAATTCACAAATGTACTTTTAGACCCTCCTTCGGACATTGCGTTGTGATTGGCTGCAAATGAGTGAGATTTCTGATTGGCTTCTGACAGGCCAACACGATTCGGAGAAAACCCGATTCGAATACAAAGTACTCACAAATGTATTTTGAGTAATTCACAAATGTGTTTTGATGCGAGAATCGTTGTTTGTGTATTTACTGTTAAAATACATTTGTGAATTCCGAAAAAAACACATTAGTGGGTTCTTGCTCGTGCATTTATTCTGAAAGTACAATTGCGAATTTCCTCAAAAATACATTTGTGGATCCGGGCTTGTGCGCATGTTCTCTTTAAGACTATCCTGGCTCCATACCAGACGGTTTCAAGTGGATCCTAAAGCTGCAAAGCTCTCAAAAAAGTCCACAGTGAGGCAGTTAACACACTTGCCTCAAAAGCAGATAGAGAAGCTTGGAACCACACGCTTGATAAGAGTGATCCTCTTCTTTAAGTCTCTATCTATCTTTAGGTCCAATTTATCCAGTCATTTACCAATCTATGTGTCCACCTGGCCATCTTTTCATCTGTCCATCTGTCCGTCCTACATGCACTTGAGTCACTCACCAATTCATGCCTTCATCCATCTTTCTATCCACTTCTCCAAACACCCACCGACCTATCTATCCACCCATCCATCCGTCCTTACATCCAATAATACATCGATCTTTCTATTGAGTCACTCACCCATGCATCCCTTTGTCCATCCAACCACCATCCATCCATCCATCTATCCTTCTATCTGTCCTTTCATCCAGCGTGGGATCACGTCCCTTTAAACCACCAGCGTATTGTTTGGATGTGAATAATTGTGTCTTGTGGATTTACTGCAACAGTCCCCGCTGACGGACAGTAAGCACTCAGACACAGGCGTCCACATTGGTCTGCAGTGGTTATGAGACGCGCTGGGACATTGGCTTTTGTAGGTATTTATTCTGCACACTGCACCTCTTTGTTCTCCCTCTGACCTTCATACAGACATTTTTATTTGACAACAAGGTGTGCCCCACGCTGGCTGATCGGAGATGATGCCCCCATGCAGCCGCCAGGGCTGGTAATTACTACTGTCATAAAACAACCTTGGCTCTCCACCTCTCACCGGTGTATTACAGGAGGCAAACAATAGCTGGCACATGTGCAAAAAAGGAAGAGAGGAACAAAAAAAAAAGAGAGAACCAAGAATATGGCAAAAATTCCCCCTCTTGTTATTTAAAACTCTCGAAGCTAGCAGGTATTTCTCATGACTACCTTCTTTCTCTTGAGTATCAGGTATCTTTGGGGTGAGTCTCCAAATGTCTCCGTTGGAATGCAGAGAGTGCACATGGAAGCATTTTAGAAGAGTAGCAGTGGAGGAGTCGGCGCGAGAGATGGAACACCAAACACGGCTCTACGTCCTCTTCAATGTGTCTCTCGGAAAGAGTGTTAACACATGTTACGTTCCCAAGCGAACTAGCCCCACGAGTGTGTCTGCGTGAGGGTGGGGGACATAGTTACTGCCATGTCATAGCGGGGGTTGAAGAGAAATACGCCCCTGGGACTTCAGCTTTGGCTCTGGACCAACTTGACTGATACGTTAACAAGAAGAACTTGTTCTTATCAATGGTGCGCTTTATTCTGGCTGTACACACACTTTCCCCTCACACACACACTCACACCGAGACAGACAGAAACATCAGCAGGCGCGGACGAAGACAGAAACGCAAACTTCAAAGATTCCAATAAACCCAGACCGACACACAACACAGATGCAGTCCCTAACCGACGATGCGTTAAGTAAAAGTAGCCTCGTAGGCCGGGGAGGTCGGTAAAAAAAAAAGTCACACGTGTGTGTTCCTGCTCGCAAAAACAGCCTCTGGGTACAAAGGTGATGTTGACATCAGGAATGCTCTCACAGATCTTTATTGCACACACACAAGAGGAAGTGGAATCTTTTCACTAAGAGGTGAGAAAAAAAAAAAGGAAAGACAATATGTGGTTGTCAAGAGGCCAGGAGAGATGTGGGCTGCTTATGTGTGGGTGTTTTCCAGTGATGATGTCTGCATATGTAGTACGTAATGTAGTTGTCTAGATTGATAAATTAAGCCTGCACGGTCATGCCGAGACATATTTACAAGGATGATTGGGTTGCCATTAACATGCTGGTCTAGGGGAACTGGTACACAACCTGATTTACCCCAGGGAAAGCACACACCAGCATAGAGTTTCAGCTATCAATTTAGCTTAATATGACAATGAAATGAGTACAACACAAAGATGACCCTGCTCTTATCTAACCCCAAACAAACGCAACAATTCTAATCTATAACTTCGTGAAATAACAATCAAAAACAAGGCTAGCTCACAGAAGGACAACAGACACACTCAAAGCACATGGTCAGGTTCCTAGCAAATTGGGGAAAATGGCCGACATCAGCTGGTTTATATCCTGGCTGTCCACCAATCAACTTGCATCTTCTCACCCATGTGACCTAGCAAATCGATATGATAGGCCAACACAACACTGGCAAAAAGGAGGGAAACAATTTGCACACACTACACTTCAGAACTAGTTATATGAACCAAGGAAAAAAAAAAAGAAATCATGTAACAAAAAAGTTGTATCAGCCAAGATGTTTTCAAGAGCATAGTTTGATAAAATCCGTAACCAAGAGGAACCATTGCATCAGGTGGTGATTTCTGTAACGCAATTTGATTAAAAACACAAACGGACTTCAATGATTGCCTACTGAACACACTAAAGAAAACTGCTAACCGGACAAACTTACTACCAAAAAATAAGAACTACTTGCACGTCACGCCAGCCAAACAAGGAAGGACAACCCCCAAAAATAGTGTTACTAATTAAGAACAGACGAGTCCCCAAAACACATAGCTCCACTACAGGTGCCTCAAACTCCTGGCCCGTGGGCCATTTGCGGCCCGTGGAACATATAGTTTTTGGTCCGCACCCTGTGCCAACATTTACCAAGTAGAACTTTTGCATTTTTGCCGTTGCATACGATTTGTCTGAGTTTTGTGAATCTATCTGTTGCTAACCAGGTCCCCCTTAGATAGATAGATAGATAGGTAGGTAGGTAGGTAGGTAGCTATTTGTTCACTTTTATTGGTTGGCCATGGTAGAACTGTCTGTAGAACATTGAAAAGTTTTCTATCTTGGGACAGAAGCACAACAATGTTGAGAAGCAAGTATGCTAATTCAGCGCATTTTATTTTATTTTTTTCTAAATAATTATGAGGGCACTACATTATTGGGTTTTGAACCCTGCTACAAACCTTTTTTTTAAATTAGGAACAAAATGCTTTGATTGTTTTTACACTAAAATAACGCATTTGTTATATCTACTGTATGTTATTCACCACAACATTAACTTATAACACAAATCAAAACTGATATTGCAGAAACAGGTGCCTATTTAAACATTCACCAGACATCAGCGCTCGTTTAGAATTCAGCTCCGTCCCCATCTGGTGCTGTCTCTTATACACATCTAGATGTGTATAAGAGACAGGTCAGCGGTGTGAAGCAGGGACCTCAGCGGTTTTTCTGTCTCAGAGTAGTTCGGAATGAAGCTACGACAGTAAGAGAATAGACCTAAAAGAGACATCAGTTGCTTTGTCGTGACTGGTTTGGGAACCTGTTGAATGGTCTTAAAAAAAAAAAAAAAAAAAAAAAAAAAAAGGAAAGACAATATGTGGTTGTCAAGAGGCCAGGAGAGATGTGGGCTGCTTATGTGTGGGTGTTTTCCAGTGATGGTGTCTGCATATGTAGTACGTAATGTAGTTGTCTAGATTGATAAATTAAGCCTGCACGGTCATGCCGAGACATATTTACAAGGATGATTGGGTTGCCATTAACATGCTGGTCTAGGGGAACTGGTACACAACCTGATTTACCCCAGGGAAAGCACACACCAGCATAGAGTTTCAGCTATCAATTTAGCTTAATATGACAATGAAATGAGTACAACACAAAGATGACCCTGCTCTTATCTAACCCCAAACAAACGCAACAATTCTAATCTATAACTTCGTGAAATAACAATCAAAAACAAGGCTAGCTCACAGAAGGACAACAGACACACTCAAAGCACATGAACAGACACACTCAAAGCACATGGTCAGGTTCTCGGCAAATTGGGGAAAATGGCCGACATCAGCTGGTTTATATCCTGGCTGTCCACCAATCAACTTGCATCTTCTCACCCATGTG
Organism: Paraplagusia blochii; assembly: GCA_016785265.1. Lineage (NCBI taxonomy): Eukaryota > Metazoa > Chordata > Actinopteri > Pleuronectiformes > Cynoglossidae > Paraplagusia > Paraplagusia blochii. Next base: position 133,576 of record JAFBJS010005068.1, read on the forward strand.
ACCTAGCAAATCGGTATGATAGGCCAACACAACACTGGCAAAATGGAGGGAAACAATTTGCACACACTACACTTCAAACCTTGTTATATGAACCAAGAAAAAAAAAAAATATCATGCAACAAAAAAGTTGTATCAGCCAAGATGTTTTCAAGAGCATAGTTTGATAAAATCAGTAACCAAGAGGAACCATTGCATCAGGTGGTGATTTCTGTAACGCACAACGCCAAACGGACTTCAATGATTGCCTACTGAACACATTAAAGAAAACTGCTAACCGGACAAACTTACTACCAAAAAATAAGAACTACTTGCACGTCACGCCAGCCAACCAAGGAAGGACAACCCCCCAAAATAGTGTTACTAATCAAGAACAGACGAGTCCCCAAAACACATAGCTCCAGTACATGTGCCTCAAACTCCTGGCCCGTGGGCCATTTGCGGCCCGTGGAACATATAGTTTTTGGTCCGCACCCTGTGCCAACATTTACCAAATAGAACTTTTGCATTTTTGCCTTTGCATACGATTTGTCGAGTTTTGAGAATCAAGTCCCCCTTAGATAGATAGATAGATAGATAGATAGATAGATAGGTAGATAGGTAGGTAGGTAGGTAGGTAGGTAGGTAGGTAGGTAGGTAGGTAGATAGGTAGGTAGATAGATAGATAGATAGATAGATAGATAGATAGATAGATAGATAGATAGATAGATAGATAGATAGATAGATAGATAGATAGATAGATAGATAGATAGCTATTTGTTCACTTTTATTGGTTGGCCATGGTAGAAGAACATTGAAAATTATTTTATCTTGGGACAAAGGCACAACAATGTTGAGAAGCAAGTATGCTAATTCAGCACATGTTACTTTATTTTTTCCAAATTATTATGAGGGCACTACATTATTGGGTTTTGAACCCTGCTACAAACTTTTTTTTTTTTAATCAGGAACAACATGCTGGGGTTGTTTTTATACTAAAATAACGCATTTGTTATATCTACTGTATGTTATTCACCACAACATTAACTTATAACACAAATCAAAACTGATATTGCAGAAACAGGTGCCTATTTAAACATTCACCAGACATCAGCGCTCGTTTAGAATTCAGCTCCGTCCCCATCTGGTGGATTAAAGTCTGTTATTTATTCGTTCAATATTGAATATCATCACCGTCCTGACAAACCCTGAGTGACATATCTGGTTATTAAGCTGCTAAATGTTCCATTACCCACTGTAGTTAGTCCCTAACTGTATCCGTCTGCAATTTGGTGCTGGGCAGGTTGTGCACATCGGGTTATTGGTCGACTTTTCACGGAAAACAGCTGGGAGGCTGCTGCTGCTGCTGCTGCTGGAACCAGGGCTTGAAAAGAGCACTTAGACCTGAACCCAAACAACACACACTGCAGTTTGAGATGCCAAAACAATGAGTCGTAAGAGGCTAAAATGTGCAGTGCAGCTTTGGCGGGCGGGGGGTCTGTACTCCCCTGCAGGGTTAGCATCGTCAGGTTTAACCCCGAATCGGACTCGATCAGACTTTGCACTGCTTGACGGATGGTAAAGCTTTCTGGGTGTTGGTGTCCATCTTGCAAATGAGACAACTCCTAGAGTCGCATGTTAAACATCCACCCATCTTTGTCGGCTTGTTAGATCGTGGATGCAGAGGTCTCCACGACGGCTGCCCAAATTGCACAGCGCTGCACTGTACCACTTCCTCGGGAACCTTCCTGCCTGTGGAAAGCCTTGTAGAAGGCGGTAACAGCCCTAACCCGGATTCATTCTTGCAAATGAGACAAGTCCTAGAGTTGCACGTTAAACATCTACCCATCTTTGTCGGCTTGTTGGATCATGGGTGCAGAGGTCTCCACGACGGCTGTCCAAATTGCACAGCACTGCACTGTATCACTTCCTCGGGAACCTTCCTGCCTGTGGGCCTTCTAGAAGGCGGTAACAGCCCTAACCCAAATTCAATCTTGCAAATGAGACAACTCCTAGAGTTGCATGTTAGACATCCACCCATCCATCATCAACACCCATTCTTGAACTTTTCCGCAAGTGGAGAGCAATCTGGAAGGCTAACCACCTCAAAATTTGATCTTTCCCAGGAGACCCGTATTTAATGTCTATCCATCCATCCATCCATCCATCATCATCATCTGCAAATCCATTACCGGGTCCAAGGGCACTAGCCTTCATGGCCACAACCCCAATCATACTACACAGTACCAGCTCCTGACCAACCATCCTGTAGGTGCCCACAGAGCAGTCTCCCTGAATTACCACCCAAATTACACTGCACTATACTCTCTTATTAATATTAGTATAATTTTGTGAAATTTGGCCGCGTATGGGCACGGAGCCATAGTTTGCCCATGTCTGGGATGGAAAGAAATCTCCACCATATGGGCCATGAATACACCACCTCAATCAAAACATCTATACTCCGTACACAGCCTGTATTTCATCTTTTATTGGGTATCGTCGGTGTCCAGTAAAAATCAAGCCTCTGGCAGTTTAAGTCCTGAAAACCACTCTTCTCTGGATTCACCACTGGGAGACGGCAGTAAAAGGTGTAAAAGTCTGGGAGAAAAAATCTGTTTGGCTTCCATTTGATTCATACCAGTGATCATTTCATTTTATGGTCCCAACCAAGTTTTAGGTGCTCTTAAATGCAGCATGATTAACATCTAGCACCACGCTGCAGGTGTACCTGTTACCAGTTCTAGGTCAGACACCAGTCGCCACCGCCTTCGGATTCAGTTTTACCTCCACGTGGTTGTTTGCCAAGGTATTAAATTCAAGGACTTTAAATGGCGCTGGATGATGTCACGGTGGGTCGACACATGGTTAACACAGCCGTACCAGTACATTGAGATTGCCGACTGAGGTCACTGCTCATAAATGGTGATCGGAGTAACAGGAGTCATAGGAAAAGCAGAAGGAGAGAAAGGTTCAGACACCTTCTTGGCTCCTGTTCTTACTTCGGTTCAGCCTCCCCTCTCTCGATGCTCCCTTCCTGCACTCTGGTAATCTCTCATCGTAGCCTACCTTAAAATGAAAAGGCTTTTTTTTTTTGACAGAATTTAATTACCACCAGTATAATGTACAGTCCTGGCCTCCCCTATTTCTGTTTCTCTGTGTGTGTTTTTTTTTTTTTTTTCTTTTCCACTGCAGACTCCTTGTGCTTCCCCTTTCTTACCACAGGCCCACCTCTCCACTAATGGCAGCAGAAAGCTTTGATTTTTTTTTTATTGCCTGTATTTTTGCACACGTTCCGCACCACTTCCATTCACATGTTGTACCAAGGCCAAGTGCTGCATTACTCCTACTACAGTACGTGTCACGTAACCGAACAAAGAGTACAGGTCGGGGCGGAAGCAGAGTAAGGTATGGATAACTATCGTAAACAAAACCAAAAAAAAGACAAAAAAAGATTTTTTTATCTATTATCGATTTATCTATTACTTATTTTGACTATTATTAATTTATCTTACAGCAATGCCTTGATTTTTTTTTTTTTTTATCTTTAGTTCACAGTCATGACCATGAATTTACTGGCACAAAAAAAAAAAAAAATGGCATGATAGTTAATTACGATGTTTTGGTTTTCAGCCTTGTGTTTCTCATTGTTGGTTCCAGCGAAGAGAGTTATTGCCAAATTAATTTGGTGCGTGTCCTCATATATTTCTCTATATGTTTTGCTTATTTGTCTCCTGTGTTTTTTCTACTAATTTTTTTTTTTTTTTTTTTTTGGAGACAGTAAAGACAGCTCTCCTGTTGGCACCTTGTGTTTAGTGCTATTTTTAAATGCACACGATTTCATGTTTTAAGCTCTGACTTGGTTTCACTTCCTACGTTCCACGGAATCTTCCTCTTGTCGGGGGGCAAGGACAATATTAGGGATTTAGCCACAGTTTCTGGATACCTTTTGAAATGGGAGGGCGAAACAATGTAAACACAGTAAATGTGATATTACAGTGTGAAGTTATGCAGGGCCTAAGAAAACAAGGGGTTATAAAGTTGATGGATTAAGTGAGACATTTATTGAAACAATATTGGTTTTTCAACGGGAGTCTGGTTTTGGGGGAGGTATGAAAACTATTGTAAATACAGTGGTTTGTTTCTGTCTCACAGCCAACATCTGATTCACGCCTGATCATTCGAAGCAGAGGAGAGAAAATGTTATTCGTCAAATACAAAATGATTTTTTATTCTATTGTGGCTGTTGAACAAAAGTGCTCGACTGGTTGTTCCACTGTGAAGGTCTTTTAGATCGATTCTTATTTGGCCATATTTCAGTGCTAAAAGTTATAATGATTATATTACTTGTACTATAATACAAAACAGTAAATATCATACATTTTATGTCACCATCGTGTCTTGTATAAACGGAAAAAAAAAATCAAGTTCACAAACTTGGGCACCAGCGGTGGCTTGGTGGTTAAGGAGGCGGGCCGGGTCTACAAGGCTTAAGGTTCAATTGCACCATCACAGAGACCTGTGACATTAGTACTGGTCCAACCCACACCACAGTATGGAGCAGTATGATTTGGGTGTCAGTAAAATATGTGTAAAAATGTATCAAAATATAAACTTTTGACTTATTTTTCCTGGACATACGAGTCAAACTCAGGTCTGGGGGCCAAATCTGACCTATAGTGTGATTTACTTTGGCCCTTTAGATCATATCAAATATGTACTGGAGTTGACCTGTCAATATAAAGTAGCTATATACCACACAGTATTACCAGTGATTTGATTTTTTTTTTTTTAAGTTTATAAAAAAATGTGACGGATAACTAAAAAATCTATATATACTATCTATAAATCTATACTATACTATCTATAGTTTAACCAGTTGCAATGTGTAAGGAATATATATATATATATATATATTTGGTTCTAGTTTGTAAAAAAAAAATGTGTTTTTATTTTTTTGTAATTTTTATTTTTTTATCTTTTTGTAATTACAGGGAACTTCTACAGGGGATTATACAGATAAAAAAACTAAAATAAACTGATTTGTTTCATTGCCAATTTATTTTATCAGGTCTTTTAAATATGAAGACTTTAGTCCTCTGAGTTTAAATCTTAACACAAAACTTGTTTTATCTATTAAAATATATACATATATAAGTCATCCGGAAATGAGTGTATTTCTCAATAATTATTAACTTTTGCCTTGCGACTTCGTTTTGAACAACTATGATTTTGAGCCTAAATCCCTTTGTTTAAGGCATGTTATTCTCAACTGGTGGGATGGAACCCAAAAGTGGGACTAGGGACCATTTTAAGTCTCACCGGCTTTGGACTGGGAAATAAAACATGTTAGAAAGGGTAATTTTTTTTATTGCCAGAACAAGCTAACCAAATTTTTCTTGTGGCTTGTCTTTAGGATGTGATGACGGACCTTGAAGATAGGACCACACAGACCGTTCGAGACTGTGAGCTCACAAAAAATGTCCACTACCATTGGTAGTCTTGATAGAGCGCTAGTATTTCATTTTACGAGTGACGAGTAGCTAAGCTAAATGTGCTACAAATCACGTCAATCAATTATATCCCCCGAAGAGTTCGATATAGAAAACTTCTCACTTCCCTCCAAACTTTCCTCTCTCCGTCGCTACACTTTAGCAATCTCTGCAGCCGAGTCGATATAAAGGAACACATAACTTATTATTTTTCTTGGCCCTCCTCGCCTCGCGCCGCTCCCCTCCTCTGCACGCGATCCAATTTCAGCCCGACGAGAGGCGATCCTTCCTCGGGACTCGCTCAGATGGAGGCCGCCGGGCCGTTTACAGAGCACAAGCCAGAATGAGGGATTTCTAATGACTGTGCACTATGATAGTCTTCCAGTGGTGTCCAAGGCCTCCTGCCAAGGACCTTTCAACTCAACACACCTACTCATCAACCAGTCACATAATTCTAGAGTATAGGCAGAGCAATTGGGGCCTTTAAGTCCAGGAAGCGTGGTTGTGTAGAGTGTTAGCAGATGGAGTCACCGATTAGTAAATTTTGGGGGGTTTCTTTTACACTTATCCTTGTGCAAAGTCAAACATCCCTCAAGAGTTTTAATAGCAACCGTTCGGTCAACTTATCGCCGGCGTTTAACATCACTTCGGTGCTAAAAACTCACAAGGTTCAACGGGAAACTGTTTCTGTCTCACCGCCAAGTTCGGACAAAGTTAATGCAAATGCGTTGTCCCGAGGAATAAACGTCAAAAAAATGAAAATGATAGCGCGGCAGCCTTGTAAAGTTAAACAACCGGGCTGTGAAAAAGAAGTTCTGCAAGTTTCTATTTTTTTGTTCTTTTTTTTTACGAGAGCCGCACATTTTTTTCTTTCTCTGGATGTGTTTAGTATTTTGTCCCTAAAATCTCTGTTCAGTACAAAGACGGCAGAGTTATCTAAGCAGAAAGAAATGCTCATCGATTTATTTACAGTGTTCCGTCTACTCTAGAGGTCACTCCGTTTTATGTTTTATTTTTAAATCCCGACATGTGACGGCTAAAAATACATGCTGCTTTGAATGACAGACGACGGCGCCGCCGTCTGTAAAATGTTGTAATGGATGTAATAGACTACATATGGTAAAATTGTTTTTTTTTTTTTTTTTTTTTTTTTTATATCCAGCATCACGGAACATGACCTGACAGTGACTCAATCAGCATTGTACGTCAATCAAAATTCTTTTTTTTTTTTTTTTTCCAGACATGCTGCATTCAGGTACATCCTCATGTTAATTGGAGGTACACTGCAGTGATTTACTTCACTGTCTATAACAGAAAAAAAAAACACTTATTTGATTTACAGCCATTGCAATGCGGTATTATTCACTCTGACTGGTTCTTAGGAAACACACTCTGTAGTTTCCCCTTTTGGAAAAGTCAGCATGAAATGAATTCCTGAAGGGATTTGGCTCAAGTTAAATTTTTTTCTCACACTCATGAGTGCATTGTTCAGCAGGTAGGATGACTCAGGGTTTCTGTTTATACGCAGCAAAACTTTCTTCACGTGGAATCACTGTCTTTTTAAATCTTTGTTGAAACACATTTGTTACATTTTTTTTTCTTTGACTCGTGTAGAAGCACCTACAAAATAACCTGAAACTTCTCAAAAACCCAGAGAAAGTATTTAGGAGCATTTGTGATACAATAAAGTCAATATGGTGGTTATGCTTTATAAATTGTAAGGGCAGTTTTTTTTCTTAATAACAACAACTATTGTTGAACATGAAAAAAAAAAAAAAAATTTGAAAAAAAACATTTGATCAGAAACTTGTATTTTCTACTAATAACTAATATATACTGTACATATTAAAATAATTAAGAAAAAACAACAATCTGTATTTAAAAGCAATAATGCAATACTGTAGTATAGTAATAATTATTATGGTTAATTAATTGAATAATATTAACAGTAATCATTTAACTTTTTATATGTACATGTATGTATATATATGTGTGTGTGTTTATATATTTTTTTTTCTTTCTTTCTTTCTTTAAGCTACTGTTTAATACCTGGTTACCTTTTAACCTCATAATTTAATTTTTTCAGCCTACTTTTAAAGACTTAAAGAGTTGCATTTTTTTTTAAAAAATTCCATTTTTACACACTCTTAAAAGTGACAGCTGCGTAACAGCGACACCTGAAATAATTATAAGAAGCAAAGAGGATTTCACAGGTTGGACCTCCCTGTCGTCTTCCATTAGTCAGCGACCGCAGCGCTATGCAAAGCAGCGCACTGAAATTTACTGCAAATGTCACCGATTATTACCCCGACATGAATCAGAATTTAAAAGCCTCAGAGGGAACAATAATCCCACGCCGGACTAAATTGCGATCTGTCAGGCCAAATTGAAGGGGAGTCAAAATTCAGCAGAATAAGAAAAAAAAAAAAAAGGTCACTCCCAGAATTCGTTTCCTTGAGGTCCCATCAATCCTGGGACTGGTTGCACTTCCTGGCTTTCTCCTGTCAACGCAGGGGGAAGTTGGTTTAAAGTGGCTGCACAAGGCCAGAAACCCCAAACACGTGCCCCTGAAAGGGTGTTTGGTATTTGGATACGGGGATAATGAGGAGCAGTTGACCTCTATTGTCTCAGTGTTTGTTCCCTCTTCCCTGCCTTAGTCTGGACCTGAGCTAAACATCGTCGTGAAAAAAGTGTCAGAGAGAAATCATAACACTGGCAGACAGCAGCTGCACACACCCGCAAGGTCATCGCAACCGCGGCGCTGCCATCAAGGATTCTATGAGCATGCTTTTACAAAAAACAAGTTCTACCAGAAAGATAAAATTCTGTTTTTTTTACCTGGTCTGATTCAGAATAAAACAGATTCTCCTCCTTGGGGTTTTTCGGTGATTCTGTTCCTCTTTTGACATTTACCTGAAACAAAAACAAATTCCACTCATGAGTGCTTTTCTGGGAGTCATAGAAGAAAAAAAAAAGAATAAGATGAAGAGAGTAACAGGAGGATAAAATGTCCCCTGATAACTCGGGGGAAAAAAAAAAACATGCTGGTCCACGGACTTTTTGGTAAAATCTGTTCCTGTAAATGAGGCCATTTTGTTGTGAGTAACGATGCGGCTTCACACAGTTTACTGGTTAATTTGAACGGGGTCTGCGAGGAGGGATCCGCTCTAAAAGTAGGAGCTGGTGAGAAGTGAGTGGTTTCATTTCTCATCTGTGCTCTTCGTTCGAGAGAAAACGTCCTCGCTTAACCGCTGTTACTTTACACGTCTGGGTCCATTTATGTGAAAAGTCCCCGTTGGACAATTTCCCCCTCTGGCTTCAGCCTATTTCAGCAGCTCCCGCACCCCACTCCTTCCTACACCCCTTGCTGCAAATGATACACCCCATCCCTGTCCTAACAACAGACAGGAGGCGTATACACCGCACGTTTCAGGAACAGAAAATGGATTATAAGTAGATGATGCGGAGGATTCTCCATAATGGCGGGAAAGCGCTGTATCTGACGGTAAAATGTCACCTCGACGTCCGTCACCATGTCGGAACGCTTTGATGCGGCCTCCTGCACATACCGCTGGTTCAGAGACGGGTCAGCTAATAGGGACGAAGCCCTTTACAGGTTTCGCTTCTGTCGAAATGATAAGGTATTACTATTCTTTCACGACTCCTCTGTGATGACTTTCGTTCTCAGACCCGCAGATGGGGATCGAGCTCCGGTCGTCAGATGTCGAGAAGGGTTTTAAATAACCCGGCTTGTGGATTCAGGGCCAACACAAACTGAAACAGGTCTCGGAATATTCCAATTTGCCTATAATAAATTGCAGAAGGAAGCAATTGTGTTGCCGAGATGCTGAGGGGTTTGAAATTGAATCCCTTGCAGGGACCGTCACAGGCTCTCTCCCTGACTCTCAAAAAAAAAAAAAAAAAAAAAAGGACAGTGCTACGCTGTCTTCCTTTTGAGCAGCTGAAGAAATGGAAACAATTGCAAAGTTTTTTTTCTGTTGAACACAAAACATTCTCACGGCTGCAGTGAGAAAGCGGGCAGACACTAAGACACTATCTTGTCAAGGCAGGACGGTATACAGCGGGTTGTAGAGTTTCTCATGGTAAAAAAAGTAAAAAGAAACAAACAGAATTGGAAAAAAAAGAGAAAAAAAAAAAACATTGGCAAGAGCAGCAGTGGCAACATCTATGCTGGTGATTACAGAGGAAACATACTTAGGTTGTACTGCAAGTACACTACCTGGAGCACAAAGAGAGAGTTGCCTTACTGACCTGGGTCAGTTGATGTAGCAACCGAGCCCCCCTCCCAATGCTTTAACCTCCCCTCTTTTTCTGCTACATTAGTGTCCAGCTGAGTGGCAGTCAACTCTGTTTTCTCTGACTGCAGGTGGCATCAGTGACATGCATTAGTCCCCCTCTGGCCCCTCAACCGAGGAGCAAATATGAGCTTCCCAGGACGGCCCGGAGCTCAGACGTAACTGGATAAAAGCTGTCAGCGGGCCCCATCTGAGCCACAAGTGGAAACTGGGGCCAAATCTAATAGGAGTCTGCCCACAGCCACGCAGACTGTATCAAAACAGCAGCTCCGCATGCTGATATTTCTTTTTTGCAGGTAATTTGGTCTCGGCTGAACCCCCGAAACTGGCCTTGGACTTTTACATTCCGTCACGTTCCCTCCTCCGCTCGCTCCGACATCTTGTCTGGCGGTGTGATTTTTTTTTTAAAGACACAACCAATTTGCTGAGTTTGCAAATTGCAATCCGGTTAAGGCAACGTGCACGCGGCCGACGGCCTGAAACGTTTGCGGTGACGTCTTGTTCTTTCCAGGGCTGAGGTTTTTAATTTCGGGTTTGATTTTGGAGATGAAAGATTGCGATCGAGTGTGATTGACACTACCTTGTTTTCTCAAGAGCGCCGCGGTATCAGATTGCATCATTGGTGTTTTATTGGGTGACGGAGTGAAAAAAAAAAAAAAATGGAACGTGCAGGAAAAAAAAAAAAACGGAACGTGCAGGAAGACAGGAAGACAGGCAGCCCCTCTTCATCCATGAGTCATGTTTCAGCGGGGCTGCAGCGTCAGGTTGGACCTTAATCTCCTCCAGATGCCCTTGCAGGATAAACAACGACTTTGGCGTCCACTACCAGGACACAAGAACAGGATGTCAGATTGCATCATTGGTGTTTTATTGGGTGACGGAGTGAAAAAAAAAAAAAAAAAAATGGAACGTGCAGGAAGACAGGAAGACAGGCAGCCCCTCTTCATCCATGAGTCATGTTTCAGCGGGGCTGCAGCGTCAGGTTGGACCTTAATCTCCTCCAGATGCCCTTGCAGGATAAACAACGACTTTGGCGTCCACTACCAGGACACAAGAACAGGATGCAGCAATGATATAATTGATTTGCTTCTTGTAATATATTTGTTTTCACGCTGTATCTTCTCCTGGTTCTTGGAGCGTCCACACTTTAGTCCGGGGTCAAAACAACAGATTGTCTATTTCCACTTACAAGTAGCGACACACGCCAGGATCCTGAATGGGAAGAACAAGGGAAATTATATGCACAGCCCTGTGTGTTCTCCTCTCACAGATGCCCTGTCGGCCTAAGGTTATTGTCTCTCGAGAGAAGTTGTCACTCTGTCCTCCAGTATAAACATATAGACATTACTCAAAGAAAAAAAAAAAGAAAAAAGTTCTATTTCCACTTCAGGTGGCACAGATTCACAATTTCAATCAATCAGTTTGACAAGGATGAGGAATGAGGTTAGGGTCTTTTTATTTTTTTATACGGACTTAATGTTTTTTTTTTGCGTAAAAGACGTCCTCCGTAGTGGCGCCAATTTTTTTTTTCTAAATTTAAGAAAGAGAAATGTTTTAACAGTTGTTTTTGGGGAGTGTCCAAAAAAAAAAAAAAAAGTTGGTTATGTTTGACATGATTTTTCTCCTTGCCGTTTCCATTTTCAGTCAACGTTGGTGTAAATTGCTAGCTACAGAGCTCCATGGCGGAGTGAGGGAAAATTTGGGATCTGGACACTCAAATAAAATTAAAGAAAAATATATATTTTTTTTGTCTATATTACAATACGTTTGGCAGGTCAAAGCGAGGAGCAATGTCTGACGCAGTGCTGCTGAAATGGTGGGGCGGGGGCGGCCCCCCCTCCTATGAAGGCACGGTGAAGTGCCAGGTGGAGTGACTAATGTAGTATGGCATGCTGTAATGCATAAATGATAACAAGCCTCCAATCAATAGGTGGCAGTAATTTATACAGTGGATTATATGGATAGAGGTTCACGTCTTATTCATTTATTCCATTACCAGGTCACAGGGGGAACCAGCAGTCTCTTTGACCACCACTCAAGTCATTGCACCACGCTGTGAGCCTTCCCGTGGGTGGTGAGCTCACTGGAAGTTACAGTATGTGATGGCAACTTGGCAGCTGGTGGATTAGAACCTGAAGGCTAGCAGTCTTTCTTAACAATATACATCGTATCTGGAGGGATATGGCAGAGAAACATTAAAAAACCGCTAACGGAATGTTAAAGTGTTAAAAATAGCTTCATTATTAGATTTTACTGGCTGTTTTCCACGGCCCCTACTGTCATCTGGTGGGTTCGATCTCACATCAAACTCTGACCAAGTGGAAACCTTGAATTCCTGGTACCCAGTAACTAACGTGACGTGCGTAGCCGCCAATAAAAACCCAGACTTCTAACCCCCGTTAACACGACTCGTCTCCGTTTTTTTTTTTTCCAGCTTCAACACAGCGAACGTTCACATACTGCTGTTTCCAATAATTCCACCAAAGAACTGCAAAGGCGTTAGCGCTGCGTAGGCAAACAAATACCTTGTTAATTGCTGCATTTTCGTACCATGATTGATATTTACCGACACGGTAAATTGCCCTACTTTTCTCCTAACGCTAGGTACGGAGTCTGACACGTTTTCCCGAGCGAGTCAACACACGTGGAGCAAACAGTATCTAAATGGGAAAAAAAAAAGAAGAAGAAGCAGGGCTGCGGGCGAGACGCCGAGGCGTGAAGTCGCACATCGTGCTAATTTACATACAATATCCACGGGTCTGTAAATAAGTCTTCTAGGAAGTGGATGTGATCGCTTCCAGGAGGAATGCAATGTGGCGCCTTGCAAACTAACACCTGTGCGGTCAGACCTGTAGGGAGTCAAGCGGAGCTGCCCGACAGAGTGGAGGCTCTGTGATAAATTCCACTGGACTTAAAATGTTTTAGAGCAGTATCTGTACCTCTCCTTGTAAACAACAACCCTTAAGTACACACACGAGGAGGATTTACAAGTCAGATCTGGAGTGGAGTCAAAACCAGTAAACAGCACGAGGAGGAGTACGTTGGCAGGAAAACCTAAAATAAAAAAAAAAAAAAGGAGGCCTTGAAGTATCTGGGCCAGAGGTGTGGTCAGAACGCCGTGGCTCTCGCTCAGGGGCCAGGGTCTGGGAGAAGGTCATGTGACTGAGCTGCATCTTTGCCAAGACGCTGTGTTCAGTCGAGGAAGACTTTTCTTTCCCCAACCCGGTTGAGCAAGTAAAGAAATCCAAATGCCACCTGAGACAGATCACTCCTCTCCGTTCCCCCACCAACAGCATCATCTGAATAATTGGGTTTGTTGAAATGCGACGATATTGTTTTATGGTCCAGAGATCTCGTACGTTTCTGTTTTTGGATTTTTCTCTCCATGACGGTGAAGTGTTTTGACAAAAAAAAAAAACCCGGCAGACACAAAGAGAGGCGGCTGCATCACCGGACAAACAATTATCTCGCAATTACCGTGAGGCTTTGGAGACGGATGCGAATGCATCACTCAGCAGGCAGCTGACAATATGAGCTAACTCAGCAAGCGACATGCAAAATAGGAAAATAATAGCGAGGCAGTGCCAGGAGAGGAGCTATCCACAGACGTAGGGAGAATAAGTAAAAGGAAAGGAAACGCACAGGGGAGAGAGGAAGGGAAGAAAACAAAACAAACAAACATTTTATGTAGACAAGTATGTACACAAGCAAAAGACACATCCCAAGAAAAGTCAACACAACAGTGTTCACTCTCGTCGTCAAAGCCTGTACATGAAATGAAAGGGTCTGACGGGAAGCCTGTAAAGACACGTACGCTACAGCTTAACTAAAAGTATTTCATCTTACAATCGTTGAAGGTACGGATTAACGGAAGTTAATTACGCTAGCTACCGCCGTAGGGGGATGAGCTCATTTCATTGAATGTTATTGTGCGTTTGGTTGGTAAAGAGAGTTTTTTTTTTTTTTTTAAATCCAGAGTTGCGTGATATCACCGTGCTTTTGTCCAAACACAAGCCTGTCCGTCATGCTTGTTGGACGTTTGTTTGACTTCTTATCTGTTAGTCATGAGTCTGGGTATTGATGCAACAAAACTCGGGAACGACGTCATGATGTTTACTGAGGTAGGGAGGCTACGAAAAGGCACACAGGGAAGTAAAAATAGAACGTTTACGTTGCCGGCACATTTAATACGCCAATTACCCAGATGGAAATCGCGTCCCTCGTATCAACTTCGGATGCCAACGAATATGTAAAAGTCACCAGGAAGGCCGCGTGGAATCTGATCTGAATTACGTTTCGAAAGACTTAGCCGTCTGGCAACTCAGATCCAATTGCAAGCAGTCACTCACAGCACGTTAACGCAGAACACATGACGATGACATCACATGTTGTGGATGACTAGCGTACGGCGGTGTCCGGAGTGCATCGGCGTTTAGGTCGGAGAGTCGGTAAAAAGCCCAGCTTCCTGTGAAAGTTTGGAAATAAACATGAATTTAAATGTAATGTGACGAAACGTACGCTGTCAACAAATGTTTTTATCTACGGATACGTGTCAAGCGTTCGCCAACTCGGGAGTCAATCATTTGTTAGCCGATGGTAGAAATAACTGCCAACGTAACAGGTCTGGCCATCTGGGCATCACAAGCTAACTACTTTTGACGAGATTTATTCCTATAATTACTTGCGTTGACACCGTACGATTGTCGGTAACTGACGTGATATCATTACTGAAGGTTAATCAACATAAAAGTAATTATTAACTTAAATGAGATGTAAATGAAAAACTTTGCTGCTTTCTCTCCAGCACCTTGAATCGTAAAAGTATCCTGTTTCATATGACAAAGAGTTCCATTTTGGTCCTTGCTGCTGTAAACGGGAGTTTCATCCCAAATGGACTGCAACGATTCTGGAGACATAAACCTGTCAAAGCTAGAAGGACGATATGGGCCCCAGGGACCGGAGTGGAGCTAAAACAAAAAGTGGTAAACATTTGTTGGAAAAATTAGTTGCTACCTGTTTTCGGTCGTTTCTGTCGCTCCAGTCCATCTAAGACCTTCAGGTCTGGAAAGTCTCCTCAGTTATTCTTGGAATGTCGAAACGTGAAAAAGGTAACCCAGCTACCGCGCTCCTCTTCCTGCCGGCCTGTAATCATCTGGGGCCTAATTTGTCCACATTCTCTGGGTCTATTTTCTTATTAAGAATTAAGTGTTGTTTATTGCCTACATTCCAGAAGAGCTGTTTCACCACAAGGAAAAACTCGTCCAGCGATCTGTCAGCATCTCTAATCACAGTGGTCTTGACATAAGACCGTTTCCCTGATGCTTAAGGTTTTTCGGAAAAAAAGTGACTCCTAATGAGTTGGCGTTGCAGCTGCAACGCTACTGCTCACTTACACTTAACAAACAACAACGCAATTATGGGATTTTGGAGCTTTTTCTTGCGGGTTTTAAGGCTCGATGCGTGAAAAGGGTCGTGTGGTTAAGGGGTCAGAACGGTTAAGAGAGGACGGTCGTGTCTCCGGTGTGTCGGGGGATGGAGTGTGGTTGAAGCAGGAAATCAAGGGGCTCTGTGTGTTTTCTCCTGTACTTCTACTGGCAGTGACTCCTCCTGGCTCCGGCAGACGCTCTTTTGGCTTCTTTCAGACGGCTCCAAAGCAAACACAACTGGCACTGCTTACAGGCCATGCAACCTCGCCTATTCAATAATACACAGCCCTGTGCTTCACAGTACTGCCAGGGAGGTATTTACATGTTCTCCATGAAGTGAAGAGAAAATAATTACGCCATTTTAAAATACATATTGGTTATTTTTAGATGTTTTCTGTACGCTACGGGGCCCCGACGTTTGATTTCTTTTTTGAACGTTCTAGTTGAAGAAACAATGATGTAGTTCCAGATTTAGACTGCACTGTTGTTTTACTCATTTAAATCCCATCTCTGATGCAAATGTGGACCAACTCGGAGCTTTAGCTGCTAACTAGACATAGGTTTATATTACATTTGAGTAAAAAGGGTAGAAACACTGATTGGAGAAGTACAAGACACTGCTTCTTCCTCAAATAGCTTAGAGAAACTCATCTCAGAAACCTGGTTCTCCACCGTTAACCGCTCCGTGTTCCTTAATTTGACTGACTCAGGAGGCTAGGGAAGTAATGACAATGCTTTTAACAATGTCATAATCACGCTAGGCTAAAACACTCACTGTAATGGAATGTCCAGAAATGTGTGATTCAACATTTTACCTAATTAATGCTTACGGGAAGAGGGGAATAAAGAGAATGGTCATTCTGCAGATGTTCGGTGCGTGCAACCTTTTACTGGCTCACCGCCGTCTGAGCTAAGTACTGTAGCATGCCTTAATGCCTCCTGTTGTGCGTAGCCAACTCTCAAAAGAACTCCTGCGGCGTTCTCCTGCAGGACCGGGGAAAATACAAGACCGATACATAATTTTTAATCCCAGTCTTTCCATTTTTGTCATTATTTGGATTGCACGTAATGCCAACAACACAGCTGATAGTGTAAAGTAGATGTGGACACTGGTTGCCAGCCTAGAGTGCCCTCTAGCGGCAGTCAGCTTAAAATTACAAACGTGAATTCTTCAGCAATCAAGACGTTAGTTGTCGCAAGCTTAGAAGGCTTTCCACCCATGTGCAAAAATAACAGGCAACATTTTTGTGGCGCACTGACTACTTGCAAGCAAAGAGGCCCTCTAGTGGCAGTCAGTGTAAAATATACATGTAAACTCTCATTGATAATAGAATTTCGGATACTTATCGCAAGCCTGTAGTGCCCCCGGTGGCAGTCAGCAATAATAAATAATAAAAAAAAAAACAGTTTGAACTGGGAAAGAAGTGGTAAGTTGCTGACTCTTGTCGCAAGCGTAGACTGCCCTCTGGGGGCAGTCAGAATAGATACAAAAAATAAAACCAGGCAAACCTTTAGTGGCGCAAATCAGTGTGCAAATAAACATGCATACTTTTTAGTGATTCCAAAATGGTAGATACTGGTTCGAGGGCAAGAGTGCCCTCTAGTGGAAGTCAGTGTGAAAATAGCAAATGTGTAAAATTCTATATTTGAATGTATCTTAATCTGAACCCAAACCAAGCTAGTTGAAACTTAAACTTGTATATATAAAAACAAACAAACAAACAAACAAAAAAGCAATCTTGTTGAAATCGTCAACTAGAGAAAATGGTAGAACTTACATATATATTTTTTAAGATTTTTTCAAATGCATGTCACTGTAGTGTTCAAACTACGTTTCCTATAAGCGAGATCTGTACGGCAGGATTTTCAACTCACACTGGGTCAAGGTCTAGCGGCGAAGGTTGATGTTTTTGTTGGATGTCCCTTACCGTACCTTTCCCGTCCAAGCATGTAGAGGAATATTCATTAGCTCATACAGTTGCCATTAAAATACAAATGGTAATTTTTTTTTTTTTTTCTTTTAACTCGGGTTAATGCAAAGGCATGACCGCATCTGCTAAGAACATCTTAAGAGCACAAATCTGAGCTTAATAAAACAACAATTCAGTAGAACGTACAGCCTCCAGGCAACGTCTGGGTCTCTTTGCTATTTGTATCCTGATTTTATACGACCCGGGTCATGAGTTTAGAGTATATACGTTCGGGTCGCAACATTTAGTCATGGTAAATGTTTCCTGATTCGTGGAAGGGACGCTCATTGTCGTGGTCAGGCTCCGATTGAATTAAATGCGGTCTCGCTCATGTGCCAAAACCCAACGTTCTTCTCACATGTTTGGCTTGTTGCAATTTGTCAATCACGCTGCGATTCTTTGTTCTCCAGACTAAATAGTACAAAGACACAGAGGGCAAATTTGAAATGGCTACTCTGGAGTGTTTTTTTTTTGAAGGATCATTCAGGTTTGAATTGCGGTGCTCTTCGCAGGATATTATTTTCTGAGTCGTTAAAGCCGTAGTATCCCTTTTCATGCGTCCTATGCGCTGTAGGAAAAGCCGTATAATTAATTTGGATTAACCCGTAAGTGAACGAGGCTCAGCAGACCGCAATGAGTCATCGTCTTCTTTGAACCCAGGTCCAAGTAGACCACGTCAGGGATGATCTCTTGACGCCTCAACTCTTTTATTTAGTCCACTGGCATTGCCAAAAAAAAGGTAGGTCCCACATTAAAAAGTTGCGTGATTAGATGTTAACCTCACCTTTCCAGGTTTATTTTTATTTTTTTCTTTCTCACTTAACTCCAATTAACCCCCCCCATACCATCCAGCCTGTAATTAGCCCCTACTACAGAACATACTTTATTTTTCTCTCTATCGATGAGAGGCTACGTCCTCCTGCTACATGCCCTGAAAATGGTGCAGCGGTGTATGAACAAGCTTCTCCTTGTCCTACATCTCCCAGTTGGCCAGAGAACCAGCCTGTGGTCTGCTCTCCGTCTCTCTATCTCCCTCTCCCTTGCCCTCGGTGCACTCCTCGCGCTCGCTTCTCAGCATTCCTCTTTTGTTCCCTCGCCGCAATTCTGAGCTCTGCCCCCAGGGCCGCGTCCGGCGACAGACAACACCTGATTCATGCCGTAGCCGCTACAGTCAGCTGATTGTACAGTACAACATGAGCCATCTGGCTGAGTCACGGATTCGATATCCTGTCAGGCAGTTGATCAATTCTACTCCACAGTGAGGCCAAAGAAGAGGAGTGAATGACTGAGGATTGATGGACAGTTACTCTGGGAAACAAAGGAGAACCAGAATCTTAGCCGCTCCAGTCATTTCCGACTGTAAATAGTAAAAGCCAGAACGCTAAACATGCAATAGGAGTAACAACAAGTAATTGCCAAAATTAAATATTCTATGCATATTATATATGTACATATATGGGAATAAGTTAATGTCACATATACTGTTTGTGAATATATCACAAATAGCATCCATATGATGCTATTTATATGAATATATAAATCTAAATATATGAAAACATAAATGCATGGGTAAATATATGTGACATATATGTGTATTTATTTTTCAGACTCAGATATATCAGGCATATACATAAGGACACATATATGTGTGTGTCTATACAGATATATGTAAATATACATATATTGTGCATTCATAAAAGTATATGATACACACAATATAGTAAGAACTAAGTAGTTCCAAATTCCTTAATCAAAGTAAATACAGAATATATTCATTCATACTGTGTGTACATGTACACATATATGGTAAAAAAGTTAATGTTACAGGAACAAACCAATACATGTTCATATATAAACAGACATAGAGTATATGTATGTATGTATGTATGCATTGGTCAAGTATATGTTAACATATGAATATTTAAGGCTATACAAGATAATTAATGTTACATCAACCTCCATATATGTTTAGGTTGTAAGTAAGAAGGCATTTTGAGATATTTTTACAAATTTGTAATGCATTACAAATTTATATGTGCATATATGCTGTGTGCACACATGGGAAAAAATAAATGTGACATTAATATATGTGTATACATATATTTCAGAGACATACATGTCCATACATATATGCACATATGCATATATCTATATGTGGGATGGAGTTTTTATTCTGACTCTAGTCAATTTTACAAAACCTAATCCTAAATATCAAAATCCTAACTCCTAATCTGCCATAATCTGCTATATGCAAATCATTCTTGCCCCTGACTATTACTATTATTGCAATATTTCCTATTTTTCCCCCATAAAAGCAGACCTGCACCAGGTTCACACAAACACAAAAATACAGAGGTTATGGCTACACGTAGGGCAGACTAAAATACCCCGTGAGTCCCTGCCAGAGTAACGTCAAATAATCTTAATTATTGCTACTTATTGGCTCAAAATGACTTGAGATGAAGAGGCTCAAACAGATTATTCTGCCATCTGTGCTGCTCAAAGAACACATTCCAGCTGTCACCCTGATGCATCCATTCATTCAAGTCCATGTATCAAACAGTTTTGACCCCCTGCCTATCGCCCACAGCAGTCGTACTCTAGGTGAAAGAGTCCTACGGTCAGCACTGGAACCAACAGTAAACGCCTCAGTAGAATACTGACAGGTCAGTGATATATTTACAGACAAGCCGCCTAAACTGCAGTGCGCGAAATTGGCAGTAAGGCAGAACAATTTGGAAATGTTACGCCGGACTAACTTATGAACCTCGACGTCATATCAATTTCACAGACTAATATGTTTTTCCATTTTTGATCCATTAAGTCAAATGCAGAATACCACATGTTTTTCATGTTCTAAAAAAGCCCTGAAATCATCAGTCATAATGTAATGAACGTTATAATTGGCTACTTATGCAGAGTTCACCTTGATTGTTGTAAATGTATGTGGTATAAATGCATGCCACGCTGTACGCTATTTATATATTTTATTAATTTAGTAAAGATACGTAGATCTAAATGATTATTATTACTACAGTACATATCACTATGCCAATACTACTTATGAGTTAAGAAAGTAAGTTATTATATGTTGTGTAAACATATACATACATATATGTGTATATGTATATACTGTATATATACATATATAGACATGCATACTGTATGTATGTGTATACATATATGCAAAAATACATGTAAACATGCATAGACACAATTATATTTACACATGCATTTAGCATATATATTATATACACATATACATTTACAACAGTAAAATAGTAATTATGGAAGTATTATGGTAAATTGAAATATAATAGCAACGTAAACCAAGAGTGTAGATTATTGCACTTCGTTGTTATGGGGTTATAACACGAGTGACATCTCAGCAAAGTATAACAGGATTTATAGTAAAACTTAGTACCTAGCTTAAGAGATCCACTATTTGCACTTTCCCTACTGCAGTGTTTACTCACTAATCTTACACTTTGGCAGTCATGGTAAGGGGACTTGGCTTTGAGTAAAAAAAGCTAAAGCTGCTTTTTAAGTGAAGTAAAAAAAACCCAGAGAAGCGTTCCTGGCACAATAAAAAAGTAATAAAAAGTTTTTCCCCTCATACAGTAGCCACTGTTGGCCGAGAAGTGTGTTTTGTTTACCTGTGAGGAGCACCGAAGCACTTCACACCCATTTAAATAATGAGGCCATCGCCAGAGATGTTAGAGATAATTGTCGGTGTTTAACATCAGACACTTTCAGAGTTATTGCTGCAAACGCTCACAATTATCCGAAATTACTTTGCGCGTCAAAAGTCGAGAGCAGGTGGCAGATTTAAGAATAAAAAACGAGCCCTTTCTCTGCACTGAATATTTAAAACAGCCCTTGAGAGAGGAAGCCATTGTACAATTTTAATATTGTAAAAAGAAAAAAAAGGAGTGTACTCAACCTTTTATTTAGTGTCGCCTTTAGAATGGCCATTAAAATAATCAAGCCTGTTAAAAACTTTACTTTGGAGGGATTTGTCACGCGGGGAAGCTGACAAGACGAGAGCACGAGGGTCAGCCAGAAACACGGAGAACAACAGGCAGTGAACTAGAAAGAACCATGGCAGCCATGAATAATGCAAGGATAAAAGGTTCGTCTAATGGTGTTGATAATAACTTTAAGGAAAAGTTCGCCTTCGCCTTCTGGCGAAGATGCTTGTCGGATAGGAGGCTTTTCTACTGTAACTCAGCGTAGTTGGCATCCATGCTCAGCTGGGGGGCGGGGACGCTGATTGGTTTAATTATGTGTGGCTTGATTAAGCATCGCAATGATGCTCTTGCAGAATTCCAGATATGAATCCCAATCAGTCCCAATATGTTTTTTTCCCCCTCCATACAAAGACACCCCGCAGTCCATAACCATCAAGCTGGGCACTTACCATCTCCGGACTCTTGGTGGTCACGGCAGGGTCAGGGAAGAACACAGACGCAGAGCGGAGAGCGTAACCTCGCCGCGTTGCACTCACATCCCGGCGTTGCTCACAGACACCGGGACGAGACCATCGGGGCTCGTTAACTTGATAGCACGGATGGAGGTCGGCGGGCTTGCTGGAGTGTGTCAAGAGGAAACTGCAGGCACCAGCCAGTCAAGCCAGGGCGCCAAGAGACAGACAAAAGCAGAGATAATTCAGAGACGCCAGCAGTTTCTTCCTCCTTTTCCTCCTTGCGTTCTCTGGCGTAACTCAACCCCCCCGGAGAAGCCTCGGCGAGCAGACACATAGAACCAGTTCCAGACCTGTCCTGCACCAGCGACTGCCTCTCCCCCTTCTGTCTGCTTTTTCTCTCCTCGCAGTTTTTTGGTATCATTTAACTCTTGATTCCGCGGCCCCGGCGATGAGCTCACCAGGGGCTCGGGTTTCAGCTCTTTTACTGGAATGTGAGGCCAACGAGCAGAGAGGCAGAGGTGCTGGGAGGTCAGAGGCTACTGGGGTAGCGGGGAGGAATGGTGAAGGGGACGGTGTCTGTCATCCGGGGGGGAGATAGTCTGGAGGGATATCTGAGGGGCCTGGAGTGCCGAGAACAAAACGGGAGTTACAGAGGTTAGGGGTTGCGGATGTTGTGGGGCCAGACTACGTTTGAGGACTCGGCAGACTGTGGACACTGAGTACATTGACACGCTCAAATTCACCCAAACACATGGACAAGCTCCGCTAAGTGCTAGATTTATTGCTCACTTACAGAGCGGAGTGCTTCCCTCAGGGAAAGTGTGTTTCTTTTGCCTTTGTGGGGCTGCTGTTGTATGAAAATATAAACAGATAAAAAAAAAAATATGTGGGGAAAAAAAGACAAGATGTATTACAAAAACAATTTCCAATATAAGATTTTTTTGTGGGTGGATATTAACAATGACACAAAGAACTTCTTCTTAGTAAGAAGCATAATTAGTTTGAACAAAGGAATGGAGCTCGCCAAAAGCTATGAAAAGCATGAATAAAGATTAAAAAAAGAAAAATTTGAGGAAAAAAAAAAAAAACAGTAACTAGAATTGTATATTGGTGAGCGAAATACTAACAATAGCCACTATATAAATGTATATATATATGTAAAATGACATCTTAAATATATTTTATTTGTTCAAGGACAGGTTTTACTTTCTAAGTATAATTGAATCCTACTAAGATGGTCAACACTCACAGTCCATTGCTGGGTCTCAGGGGCTGCAGTCTCCACCACTACCACCCAAATACCACTACCCCAGGTTCCTCTTTGAGGGAGGTGAGCCCACTGGAAGTTAGGAGGATAGGGGCACTGCTATCCATCTGGTGGATCAGAACCCGAAACTTTGTCGACCCAAATCCCCTTCCTTAACCGCTAGGCCACCACTACTGCCAGGAGGTTTGGGAAACGCTGCCATTTATGACGTCTGCTTTATATTTTAGTCATGTTTCAATAACAATCATAAAACTGACCCAGTTAAATCGTTTTTTGACCAATCACAGCACAGATACGATCCAACCCACC
The DNA here is from genome assembly GCA_016785265.1 of Paraplagusia blochii. Lineage (NCBI taxonomy): Eukaryota > Metazoa > Chordata > Actinopteri > Pleuronectiformes > Cynoglossidae > Paraplagusia > Paraplagusia blochii. Next base: position 156,758 of record JAFBJS010005068.1, read on the forward strand.
AATCGATGCACCAACAGTACAAACAGTCACTTTCTGCGTAACAACACGTCCACGACATCACTGCCAAAGCAAACCTGTCCTGTTTCTATTAACGCAGGCTCTTTAATAATGCGAAACGACAAGCCAGACCAGCTGATTAGCCCGGCATGCAGCAATGCAAATTAAAGTGTTTGACGCGCATTATTCCGGGGATTTTTCCAAAAAGCCAGCCACCCTGATTAATCCCCCAAACACAACACCCAGCGGACGGAATCCGTGTAAGCAGTCGAGAAAAGACAAATATGAATAAGTACTTTTTAAGAGTCCTGAACACGATGAGTTTCCCACATGGCTTTTAACGCAGTCGTTCCGTAATTACGCCTGATTTAACTGTTTACGACAGAGTTAAATTCCCCGATTACGCCGCTCCGTCTGTTCCTTAAACAAATTCCAATGTGGCCATTTTTTATTTTTCTTTGTCATTTAAAACAGCTGTAAGGTAATTAGTTTTGTCCTTCTGTACACAATGTTGACGTCAAGTCATGAATTGCCGGGCCTTTAATTGGAAAAAACTTACAGACTTCATTAAATATAATTGAATTCATGTGCGAGCACAACCGTGTCACCCCGGTGTTATACATCACAACTACAGGCGATAAAGTGACCTCAGATGTGACTCAACACCTTCAAATACTTCCAAAAAAACTCCCAACATCCTACTTTTCACCAAGACGGGATTTACGGCCACATTTCTCAAAGTTAACTTCGGGATGAAAAGGGCAGCTGTTTGTACTTTGTTGGCTTTGTGTTGGCATGGACTCACAGAAGTCTTAAACACACTGTTGACCAACTTTATAGGAGCCATTTATTTGGCAGAGTCACCAACTTCCAGTGGAGACTGTTCACAGTGTGGACAGGAGGCTGTCCAGAAGAAAAAGAATCAGTTCTGGAAAAAATATATCCGATTTTCTTTTTTTTTTTTCTTTTCAGCGACAAAATTAAATGCAGCCCGGCTTATGACATCCTAGCCATGAATCTTGGTATAAATATGGAGGGAAATATTTTCTCGTTTCATACCATATGCATAAATAAATTATTTTCCTTAGTGGAGACATTACATCCTGTTTTGTTTATTATCGTCTTACGTGAGTTATACATGGCTCCATGAATCTGAATGTCTTATGTTTCATATTTTGTTGGTGTAACGATATATTTAGTCACGATAAAGCTATTTTATGCATCCTGGGGTCTTAGCATGAGCCTTAAGTTAAAGTCTTTATTAAAACACAAACAATATGGCAGAGGAGGCCTAGCGGATAAGGAATGTTGGTCCGAAAGGCTACAGGTTGAAATCCACAACCTGATGGAAGGCTGACAATATGGAACAGTGTGATTTGGGTGGTAGTCATGGAGACTGTTGCCCCCGAGACCAGATAACGGACAAGCAGACGAAGATGTTCCAATTGCACCTACCTAGACGTTACCAGGTGCAAGGCTCACCGCCTGAACCAGGATTTGGTTGATCCTGGACTTGACATACTTTGTAAACATATATGTCTCGGCAAGTTTGGAGTGCCCGGATTACAGAGCAAAACGGGCGACATATGGCCCCGAGGCCTTAGTTTGCCAATGCCCGCATTAGTATTTAGAGGTCTCATTCGAAATCCCAGTGGACTGCATCTGGTCCACAAGCCATAGTTTGCCCAGGTGTGCAGTATTGGAAATTTCTAAATATTTTTACTGATCATGAATTCCTTTTCCTTTTACAGGTTGATCCTGGTCTACTCATTGGCTGACCATTGTTGCTACATAATAAGCTAGGCCTTAAGCCGTTCATGCGTCATCTACAGGAAAACATGGGTATTGCATAAATAATTAAAACCAATCACAATACAAAGTAATTGGATAATTTTGTGATGATTGGTAGATCGGATTACATATCTAAACGTACCACATCTGGACCCCGGGCCTTAGTTTTACCATGTATGTGCCAGTGTTTGGAGGCACCAGTCCTAAAAGGCCTAAAGTTTTAAGCCTTCCTTCACGCCATCTATAGAGACATATTAGTATTGCAGGAAAAAGGCATAAACTTTATATTTTTTTGGCGATTTTGAGATGTTTGGTGGACCCGCTTACGACACTGTACGAAGCGCATCTGGTCCTCAGGCCACAGTTTGACCCTGGTAGTTATTGCGTTTAGATGCTCCAGTTGATTCCACTCCACCTATTGGCCAACCAGGATGCTTAAAATGCAGTTTGAGTGACAGCAGGTGTGATGTCTGAGACGGTGAACTTGATCTGGAGTCCACAGTCACAAAAACAAGTGAAAACAAACCCTGGGCCTTTGTTGTAAAGATGTCATTATTAAAGTAACTCCCCTCTGCAGCAGAGTGTTTGAAGTGGCCTGGCATTTATTTGTTTACTACTTCTCCAGTCGACTTTCTGCAGTTTACCCCCCTCCTCCACCCCACTCTCTCCCTCCACCTCTTCTGCGGCTCCAGCTGGCTTAGAATCTCAGCACTCCGCTGGCCCAGCGATGCTTAGGCCCCTGGGAATGTGTGGTCTTTATTAAAGAGGGGAAGTGTGCGAATGAGCACTGCAGGGCCCAGCGTCTCAGGAATCTTGATCCGTTTTCCCCTTGTGGCACTTTTCACGAGCGCGGCCAGCAACTTATTTGCACAGGAGTTCTGTACGAGGGTCTATTTTCCTTTTTTTTTGGGAAGAACAAGTCTTGGCCAATGGAGGTGGGGAATATCTTGCATACTGTTTGTGCAGATGAGCGCCGGCGCAGCAGCACCTTCCGCAGATCTGTTCCCATGGGAACCACAGCCGTGGCAAACAGCTTGTTTTTTTGTGTGTGTGTGTTTTTTGGCATTGTTGCCACTTCTGGAGCGCTGACAGGCACCGGGGAGGTCTGATATGCTAAGCGTTGCCAGGTAGGGCTTATAGTTAAAGGAATGTTTTCCCTTTGACTTTGGCCTGTGTGTTTTCACATCCATGCTGAGTTTTTGGGTTGTGAGGCTTCAGCGGAATTTAAGTGTTTTTCACCTCCGTTCGGTGCGGGGAACGTTGTTCAAACAAAAGTTCATATTCCGGAGCTTAGACCGCGCTGCAGTGCCGAGAGGCTGAACTTGTTCTCGGGGGTTCACAGTCCTCGGGTGGATCACGAGATCCGTCTCAGTCAAATGACTTCTGGTTAGTGTTTCACGTCCACATGCTTGACCGACATACACTTGGCTTTGGCGTTGACCTTTGTGTGTTGCTGCAGGAATTCCACACCGCAAAACCTGGACGATTAGGGGAAAAAAAAAAAAAAAAAGGAGGAAAATCTCCTCTTTCCTCAAAATTTGAAATGATAACATCAGCTTTTCAGGGTTTGCTGACTTCATTAGCATTTCGTAACAGTAAACCCCGCGTCCTAATCTTGAAAAACAAACCTGGGACGGGTAAAGAGCCAGGAAGTCAAAAGGCCTATTTTCTCTGGCCTCCGCTCCTGCCAGTGATGATCATGTAATGTGCTGTTGCACAAATGAAGGAAATTCAAGCACAAGAGCGATGGCTAACAATATTTCGTGGTCAAACTTCCAACAATCGTGATGAGACAAGAAAATCAATATTCTCCATTTGTGTCGAGAAAAGGACATAACTTCACTTCAACTTTACGATTGCGACTACTTATGTGTTGATGAATGTTTCTGTGATGTAGAAGTTGGATAATCGTGTAAACAAATATTGATTTTTGTTTTTTTTTTTTTTTTTTAAAACAAAAAAAAAAAAAAAACACCTAGGATTTAACAAGGCCAAAAATAATAAAAATCAAAAATCTGGTGTGTTTCTTATAACATGAATAAATAGTATAGGGTAAATTATTCAGAAAATTTTCCTTTTACTTAAATTAAAAGACAGTATTACAAAAAACAGTGTAAAAAAAAATACAAATTTTGTCCATCTGTCTATTTGTTATGGCAAGGAAGTCATCAAGGCTGAACTAGCCTTACGTTCGTAAGCTTAAAGCAGAGTTCTTTTTGAAGATGCTTCTTCAAAGCCAAACCTTTAGCCCCTAGCCTCTTCATAGCCGTAGGATGAAACTGTACCAACGCGCGCCAATGTCTCTCTACTACACAACGTTAAGATCAAAAATATAACTAGTTACCTTAAGCTCACGGCAAATAGTTAATCACAGATAATCTTCGCAAAACATTTCATGCAGAACTCCTAGGATTGATGAGGTTTTGGTTCGTAAGCGAAGGTGCGGTTTGACAATGTGATCGTGTTTGACCAATCCGGTAGCTGATTGACGACAAAAGTCCACCAACATGGCTAACTCGATGGTTTTACTTAATGTTACCCATACAGAAAACAAATTCCATGTAGCCTTCTACAATGGAATAGATGAAATGACTAAGCGGACCGCAGGTGGTCCACGTGCCTCGGGTTTGACACATGCATTCTAAAACATCAAAGGAAATACCATTAGACGCACAACAAGTGAGGAGAGTTAAAAATAAAAGTACAAGTCGGATTTATTGTGTTTGGATTCCTAAATGAAAACATACCAGATGAAACCCTTCACACCAGGCGTCTCGCTGAGAGACTGCGAGGAGAGTTGGACCCCTCTCTCCGTCTCTCCGTCTCTCCCTCTCCGCCCTCGCTGCCCCTCATGCCTGGAACAGCAGGGTAATTACATAATTGTAAGGTGGAATAAAAAGTGCTTTATAAGCAACAGAGGGCGAATTTCTTTATTGCTCACTGAATTGCCAATTAAAAAGCACCTGGAAAGCGCAGGGCCCCCTGACGGGGCAAAAAGAAAGAGAGAAAAAAAAAAAAACAACCACTCCCCAGGCGCAGAGGCCCCTAGAGAATGTTTTTCTTACTGAGCCCCTCCGTCCTCTTTTACACCGTCTTTATTTGTGAGAAGTTGCCGACAATGCACCTTCTCACCGGCTTAAACGGCCCATATTAAGTAAAGCCCGCTCTTTACCGTAAAGCCCATTTCCTCAGCGGTGAGCAAGGCACCGTTAAAAACAGAGGGAAAAAATGGAACGGCATTTACTGAAGTCTGTTTCAACGTTCGAAGACCAAGACCAAACGAAAAGCAGGAAAAATGATAATAAAAAAAACAAAAAACAAAGAGAATGAGAGAGTGGGCGACAGACAAGAGGTGATACTTCATGTGTGAGCCAATCAACATTGAGGACAATAGTTTGTCACGTTTTTGGCGTAGCAGGAAGCAGGTAGGACTTGGACTGAAGTAGCTTGGCAGAGCGTTACAACGTTTAAACTCAAGAAACACAAACTCACCGGCAAAAAAGTCGGGACCAGGAATCAGGAACAACTGAGACCAAATCCTAGGAGTTGTAACTCACCAACCAACAGGACTTAACGGAACAAACAATGATCCAATGAAGACAAAGGAGGAGGGTTCATACACTGAAGGCACCAGGTGTCCAGATTAGACGCAAATTGACAGAGACCCAGGTGACTGATCATACTAAGAAAACAGAGCAGAGACAGGGACAGACTTTGCTGTGTTTTTAACATATTTTTTGGACAAGATATTTACATTTTATTTTTAATAATATTACACACTGCATCCATTTTCATTTTTGTCTCCTACATTTCTAGGATCATTATGTCCCTCCTCTGAACATGTCCAAACCATCTTAAACTGGCTTTTCCAGCTTTTTCTCCAAATTGTCCCACACACTGACAATCTCTCAGTCAGAATCTGAGCCTCTTCAACTCCTCCCACTCCAGCTCTGTCTCCTGTCTAGTCCTATTGTCTCTAATCCATCCACCATGGCTGGTCTCACAACTGTCCTGTAAACCTTTCCCTTCACCTTAGCTGACTCGCTTCTATCACAGATCACTCCTTACACTTTTCTCCAGTTCTTCCATCCCCCCCTGTCTACTTCTCTCTTCCACAGTCTCCACTGCTCTGAACAGTTGATCCTCTAAACTGCTCCTTCTCCACCTTGGTAGCCTCACCATTCCACTGTTCTCCTGGTACGACTAACCTTTCTCCCTCTTCTCTCTCGTCCACATCTACCTCTCCAGGTTCTCTTCTAGCTGTTGCCTGCTCTCACTGCAGATCACAATGTCATCTGCAAACATCATCGTCCATGGAGACTTCTGTCTGACCTCTTCTGTCCGTCAAAAGCAAACAAGAAGGGGCCAATCCTCCACCTTCAGCTTTAAGACTTCTGTCCTTCCAACAGTACACCTCAGTACTGTTGCTCCTTCTGACCTTCACTGTTCATCTCAAAGAACCTCAACAAGGCAGATATTACCTTTTTTAGACACAAAACTAGAATGTTGTTTAATTATTAAAAAAAATCATGATGCATATTAACTTTTTGACTTGTTTTTCAGTCATTAAAACAAAGAAAGACAGAAAATTTGTAAAATAATAAAAAAAAAAGTTTGGATCAAAAAATGCAATCTATGAAAATAAAGTAAAATATGCAAAAGAAAAATCAGACATGGAAGTCGGAAACATAATGTGATACTTCTACTTCATTTTGGCACAAATCCAAACAGGGGCCGACTCCTTAAAGTCCCACGGGAATTCTGCCGCTGCCCAACTGCAAACCGTTTTGACGCCCCCACAGGAAATATTAGCATCAGGCCCGCACTGCTATGACAACGCCGGTGACAAGGATGCTGACAGGTGATGCCATGGCGACTGCGTGTCGCGGGCGCACGTTTGTGGTGTCAGGAATGAGGCTTTATTTACTTTGCAAATGTCTTCAGCAGCGGCGCTGGCTTATTACTTCAGAGTCTGACTGACAGCGTCTCGTGGAAAATAAATTGGCAGAACTGCACGTGATGCATGGAATATCACTAACATACGTTGCTGCTGTGGTCCCCAAGGAGAGGAATGAAGGGTGGAGGGGCCTGGGGGGTTGGGGGAGGGTACTCAATGATAAGATAGATTGTTATAAATAGGAGTGGGAAGGATAAGCAAAACACTGATTCAGGCCTGGAGCCTCAGTGAAAGTGTCAATCGGAAATCCAGAGCCTACGGCTCGAGGATAACGTGCCTCTCATGTCCAAATAATAATCGCAGCGATGCTCCACACATCCTTAAAAAAAAGAAGAAAAAAAAAAACAAAATCCTAGCTTTACAAACGTTAGGCCTGCACAGATTTCAAGGGTTTATATAAAAGCACAGTGTCACGTTTCCTCATTGTCCATTCTCTTTCATTAAACAGCACCGGGGGAAGAACTGAGCCCTTTCATGTGTAGGTTTACGTCAAAGTATTTGTGTGGCGACTGGTTAAAGGCGATTCCTGTGCTCAGCTTTATAATTGTGGGAAGTGAGCTCCTGCTGAAACGTAAGCATTGTAAGAGGAGCTTATATTCGGCTGCTGAAAAAAACCTCCTAGGTGACACGTTAGATGCTAGGAGGAACCTGAAATGTAAGTCGCGGGTATCCATGCCTACTCCACGCACATTATGTAAATCACATAAAGGCGGGCAGGGTGAATGGGGAGTGATTTGGAGCGCTTTATCAAAAGGAGAGAACATCTATATTTAGATCAACCAGTCTAAGGTTTGTCGATGTTCATGGGGCAGAATCCTAGGCAGCGCTGCCTAGCATTCTCAATCTAAAAGCCATCATGTTATCGTTGAAAAATGAAAAAAAAAAAAGACCTAAGTTGGATAATCCCGCACCTGTATCGTGGGACATCCTCCTTGACATGATGAGGACTGAAATATCCATTGACACACCTTGGATGTACCAGAGGAGCCAGGTGGATGTCAACCAAGGATAGGAAAAAAAAAAAAAAAAAATCTGCACTAATTTCACCTCCTCCGAGATGCGGGTTAATCAAGGTCAGCTGTTGCACGCTCACAAACAAAAGGCATACCCTGATCTCTTATCCCTACCTCAACTTTTGCAACCGCTTCTTTAATTCCCATCAATTTTCCATGTCTACTCTCAAAATCTTTCGGTCTAGATTATTATGAAGTCATTTACCCTTTAGCCTCGCTCCGAAAATGCAGCTTCAAGCTAGCGAATGAAAACGAGAAAAGAAAAGGAATCAGTACGGCTCTTCCAAATGCAACATATTTCACACATAATTGGGTGTCAAGGTATGAAGCATGCCACAATAGCGCGGTGCTGTCGGTTGGTATGAGGCTAACTCCCAATGTTTAGCATGAGTCACTGATTAGAGGCCGGGGGAGGCAGGCCTCGGCTCCAGGAAGCTTCTCCAGAAGTCATTATTTTTTCCCTTATCTCCGGGATATGTTCTCTCCCTTCATGTAAGCTGAGAGTAAAAGGAGCCATGACAAAAAGCCCACTGTATATACATTACTAGCATGACCCTAGCTTATCATGCTAGGGGTTTAAGTGATTTTTTTTTTGGCAATTGTTTAGCCACATATGGTATGCTTATCTCTAATGTCCACAGCTGGACGCTAAGTGTATAATCTATTTCGCCCCGTTTCAAACAAATGATCTGAATATTTGACTCTTGGACAAGTTCCCCAACATTATACACACTAAGGTACATTTACGTTCTTCTGTGCTTTAGTGTGCATTACGGTCAGATTCCAGTCACGCTCTAGTCACCATGTGACTATTCTTAACGTTACTCGACAAACAAGATCCAGTTACGGGGGAAAATGTAATGACCTGAGAAAAGAAGCAGAGATAAATGGTTCTAACCGTGTCCCGTTTCCTCCTGATCTGATGTTTTCTCTGCATGTTTGATCGGTCTCCTCTTGCCCGACAGCGAGGAAAGTTGGCTAGCTGTGAGGGTCGCGGGCTACATGCCGTGGTATAGCTGTGGCATTGATATGCAAAATATGCAGATCTTACCTGTGTGATGGATGTGCCGTGATTACATCAGTGAGCAGAGTTGTCCAGAATTCACCACAAGGTGCAGTATCATACTGGCAATGATATGCTAGTATGATGCTAATATACTATTGGGTGGGTCATGGCTTTACAGTGTGCCTTTGATTGCACTTATTCCTTTGATCGCACTTATTCCTTTGATCCTTTCTGTCTTTGACGTGACAATGGAGCCTTGATGCGAATGGAGCAGCCGATGGAACCAAACCTGTTTGAGTTTAAGTCTCTTCTGACCCACCTGAGGATTGTGATCCAGTGTTTGGTAAACAACTATATATGTTTTTTTTTTTTTTTTCCAAATATATCTTTTCTCTTCCCTGGCCAAGAAGGCTGCAGTCTCTACTATCACTACCGAAAACACATTGCACCATCTAAGCCTGTCGTGCACCTACCCGTGGGTGGTGGTATCATTTAATCATACCTAGAAAGTGAACCTTCTACTTTTAAGTTTTCTTAAAATATTTATAAAATATACAAAGTTTTTCATATATACAGGAGCACAACGTTTGTATCATGGGTATTGTAAGTATCCTGTTTCCAACGTAAAGTTTTAGATACTGAATCAAAAGTGTGAGTATTTACAGTTTTTTTTTTTTTTTTTTTAGCTCTGTTCCTGGGTGGCGGTCGTGGAGAGTACTGTCCCCGAGACTCGGTAACAGATAAGATGAATAAATTCTAATATCTACGTAGGTTTGGAGTACTGGGTTAGCAGTTTGGAGGCAGGAATCGCAAACTAGTAAACATGAGATTCACCCGTTTCCTCCTGATCTGATGTTTTCTCTGCATGTTTGATCGGTCTCCTCTTGCCCGACAGCGAGGAAAGTTGGCTAGCTGTGAGGGTCGCGGGCTACATGCCGTGGTATAGCTGTGGCATTGATATGCAAAATATGCAGATCTTACCTGTGTGATGGATGTGCCGTGATTACATCAGTGAGCAGAGTTGTCCAGAATTCACCACAAGGTGCAGTATCATACTGGCAATGATATGCTAGTATGATGCTAATATACTATTGGGTGGGTCATGGCTTTACAGTGTGCCTTTGATTGCACTTATTCCTTTGATCCTTTGTGTCTTTGACGTGACAATGGAGCCTTGATGCGAATGGAGCAGCCGATGGAACCAAACCTGTTTTGAGTTTAAGTCTCTTCTGACCCACCTGAGGATTGTGATCCAGTGTTTGGTAAACAACTATATATGTTTTTTTTTTTTTTTCCAAATATATCTTTTCTCTTCCCTGGCCAAGAAGGCTGCAGTCTCTACTATCACTACCGAAAACACATTGCACCATCTAAGCCTGCCGTGCACCTACCCGTGGGTGGTGGTATCATTTAATCATACCTAGAAAGTGAACCTTCTACTTTAAGTTTTCTTAAAATATTTATAAAATATACAAAGTTTTTCATATATACAGGAGCACAACGTTTGTATCATGGGTTTTGTAAGTATCCTGTTTCCAACGTAAAGTTTTGTGTAAAGTGTGAGTATTTACAGTTTTTTTTTTTTTTTTAGCTCTGTTTCTTTGATCAAACTCAACATGAACTGGTCTAACTGTTATATATTTATTTCTCAAAATAAGTTGTCACATTTTATGATAAAACTTTTTTTTTCATTTCATGGTAAGTATTCAAAAAAATAAAAGGTTTTTTTTTATTTGAGTTTTTATGGCCTCCCTTAGATGACATTATTCCTTTGATCTTTTGTTTATTTGACTTAGACATTATGATGAACATTAAGAATTTCAAGATACTAATATTTTAAAGCACAGGCCTTGCACTGAAAGTGATCTTGAGTCTGAAAGGTTTCAGGTTCTAATCCAAAAGCTGCCAGGTTGCCACTGAAGTGCTCTGAGCATAGCATTTTCCGGACCCACATACCTTCCAGCTTGCTCACCACCCACAGGAGTGCTGACAGTATACAGTAAAGCAGTGTGATTTGGGTGGCGGTCGAGGAGAGTACTGTCCCTGAGACTCGGTAACAGATAAGATGAATAAATTCTAATATCTACGTAGGTTTGGAGTACTGGGTTAGCAGTTTGGAGGCAGGAATCGCAAACTAGTAAACATGAGATTCATTAATAGATTACACTACAGGACTACAGAATTATCTCTTCAATCCAGTGGCGGGCCAAACTCAATTTAGCAGGCTGCGTTCATTTTGCGGGCCGCCAGTTGATCAACACTGCCAAAACATTTTTTCCCAGTCCAGTCAGGGCATTTTTGAGACAAACAAACATTTGTTCAGTTAAAAGTCGAAATAAACTAATCCCCGATCTGTGTGTTTTGGAATTATGAGAAATATGGAGAAAATCTAACCACAAGAGAGAACATGAAGACTTGACTGGTTGGTGTTTATTCTTTTTTTAAGAGCTCTATTTATTTACAAATATGCAGGAAGTACACCCAGTGGATACAGATACAAAAATCAGTAATACATATTTTCTTCAAATCCATTTTTTTGGGGGGCAGATTGATTTATGCCAAGAAAAGGAAACAGGAAACTCCAGGTTCATGTTGTGTAATTTAAATCAATGGCCTCCAACCAAGCTACGAACAGGCACTGGGCTAGGGGTTAGGGATTGGTACCATTGGTCTCCACAACTGTCACCCAAACCACACTACACCATGAGCCTCCTTCTGGCTGGTGAGCCCACTGGAAGTTATGTGGGTCAGAACAACGTTAGCCTCATAGCACTTTAGTGGAAACCTGGCAGCTTGTAGATTAGAACCTGCGGACCCAAGTCTGCATCTGTAAAGGCTAGGCCACCACTGTCTCCAAAGCAGCATATTTAGAAATAGAAACATGTTCAGACATTGTATCAATCCCTAGTGTGAGCCCACTGATATAGACCAGTCCAATCCTCTGCGGGTACTAGTACACTTCAAGCAGCGCTAGCATGCCAGAAAAGTGTGCTTTGAACATCTGGATGAGCATGGGTATTGTGGTTAGAAGATTGAGTTCCAATGAAGTGCAACGTAGGGTTGGGGATATTTTGAAACAAAAGTCTTCATATCCTCTTGTGTCTGTAAACACACAAAGCAGTGGAGCGTTTTCCACCACCTGACACCAAGAAGGTTGATTTTGTGTAAACACATCCTCTGAATGTAATGAAAAATGGAGTCCCCATCAACACCTTCCCCAAACTCTTAGCGAACCGATATCACAACAAAATAGTCCACAACTATCTCACCACGTGACCCCGGAGAGGGTTGTGTTCGTATTAGCATAGCATATGGCGAACATGGAGTGACCTCATGGCAGACATTACACTAATGTACTGTACACCCCTTTCTGTGCCTTTGTAGGTCAACACTCTGTTCTCCTCGCAGATTTTTTTGCCGGTTGGCTACACGCCCGTCGCTAGACACACTTCGTGTTGCTCGCGTTAACAGACAGACAACCTCGTGCCCCCTTCCCTTCTCCTCTTCTTACGCTCACCCTGGGCTTGGCACCACCAGCTGTTGAATGAATCAGAACACAAACTGGGTTCTCAGCAGCTGCCGGCGTACGGGCCAGAGTAGTCTGACAGACGGAGCAGCTGCCAGGTATGAACCGGGCAAGGTCATACTTGGAACAACATTTTCAACTCTGGAGTACCTGAAAAAACATTGCAGGTAGTTTGAAGAAAGAACAGAAGTACTTTGAGTACTTTGTTCTTGATGTTCTTTCCTTCAGGACTTTAGGTTCCACAAGACATATACAACTGCTGATTAGATTGATGTTATTATGACACGTGGCATTTGTCACTTCCCAACCCTGTTAACTGCCCGGGCAGTGCACAGATAAAGAGGTGGCGGCTGATTTATTGCTGCTGTTCGCACATAGTGAACGCTGCCCCGCGGCGGTATACGGTTCCTTCACCCCTCCCATATTAGACGGCTGTGTCTAATAAACCAATCAGTGGTGTCGGGTTCTTGAAGCATGTGGCATGGAGCTATTTGATGTCATCACTGTTTGTAGATTCTCCCACAGGGTGAAGCTACGCGTAGCGCTCAGTTTGCTCAGTTGTTGGATGGATCAGTGATTCCTAACTGAGGGTACGCCCAAGGGTGCAGCTGCCTCGGGGTATGTGCTGATCACGTAAAAGTAGAGCCAATCTATTTGAACCATGGTCGCTGGTTATGCTGCTACACTTATTAGTGTACTTTATGCTAAATTTGGTTAGGCTAGGAAATTGTGTGTCCCACCTTTACCTAAAGACATGCATTTTGGAGGATTATAGCTTTGTAAAATCTGAAAGTTCCCTTCGCCTTTATTTAAGACGAGGAAGAAACACTCTTGTATTGTAATTACACATACTCATACAACACAATTTGTCTTTGTCATTTTGCTCCTTTGGGTTGAGTTAGTGCTCCTGTTTTATTCTGTAAACTGTTCGCAGACTATTAAAAAAGGAGCAGGGAAGGGAAAATCCCCCAACATTTATTCCTTAATTCATTGCATGTAGCTGGTACATGACGAATTACCTCAAATGTATTATTTGTTGCTATTTTGTTATTTAATACTTTATATGCTATAGCATGTTATATTTTCGAAGTACATGCTACTGGGTGTATGTATTTACTGTACGTGCTGCAGGACATAGATACATTGTTTTAATTGCATGTTTAGGTCCGCATGTGCGCATGTGTACATATGTGCAATTGAGAAGCATGTGCCTGGGCATGTGGGTGTAGTATATGTTTACCGTATGCACTTGATGGATATGGTATATGTGCAAATGAATGTGAGTAAGTATGCATCTACGTTTGTGCATACATAGATTAAATTAATTACTACATCAACCTATCTGTTACCAACCCATTGATCCACTTACACCAACTATATATATATATATATATATATAAATATATATACATATATGTGTGTGTGTGCGTAGATATATACATTAATAAAAACAAACATAGACACACTTCTAAATATAAAGACATATATACTACTAACACTACATCAACCCAATATATACAGTATACTACTTACCTACTGATCCACTAACATTGACATATATAAATATATAAATAAACATACACAAATATATAGCTGGTTATATGCTTGTGACTTCTCACAATACATCAATACATGCAAACACATTTCTTAGATATAAAAATAAACACAAGATTATATATATATATATATATGCATATATATATATATATATGTCTGCATACATTGTATTTGAATGTTATTGTATTTAACTGTATTGCTGGCGCTGCCTTAATTTCACAAAGGATAGTTCCAGAAGGATTGATAAAGATCAATTTATCTATTTAACCTTTTGTTTCTTTTTTTTTATTATTTTGTATTTATACTTTTATTTATACTATATTTGCGGTTCAGTATAAACATCCAAATATAAACAGTATTAGCATACTACAGGACATTATTCTTCAGCTACAGTAACAAAGATAGGGCAAGTTCGTTAAGCTACGCAAAAGACGTAATGGATTCGCGAATCTTTACGCCAACTAACTGCTGGTAATGAGCATTAGCTCCCGAGCAGAGTGAGTGTTCACTGTGGGCCCACTTCCTTGCCAAGTCCACTTGATTGACTTCAGCAACTCCTTCTCGCCCACCCACTCTACCCCGTCGGTGCTAAAAGGGTGTTTCCTGACAAGTCAGGTCGTTTTACATTTATGCGTTAAGGTTTTAAGGCCAAGGCTTAGGTTCAGAATTTATTGGCTATTGTATAATGTTTCACGCAGGAGTCTGGGCGACTTCGCCTTGTGTTTGGCCGTTGGCGCACACTCAGGAAAGAGCCAATGTATTTTGATAGCAGTGAGAGTTGAAGCTGTCAGAGAGAATGCCTGAGGGAGACTCACCTTTTTTTTTTGCATTTCTGACTGATTGCGTAAACTGCTGTCACACAACAAAAGCCACACTGTGAGCTTCGCCTCGCTGTAATTAACTCGGATTTGAACTGGCAGAATATTTCTTTACACCAACTCCTGGGCTCTGAATTGTAAAGTATCAGCGTCCTATGTGTTTACACACCGCTAATTATTGGGGTTTTCATACAGTTGAAAGTTGAGCGTGAGAAAAAAAAAGTAGAATTCTTCAAGAGGATTTACGGGACTGTGACTTGAGCAACTCTTCATTCTTCCTCGGACGTCTTTTCTTGATGAATTTGAAGCTCACCTATCGTTTTGTAGTATATCACTATTCCCCCAGCATTATTGTTGACAGGGATCTGTGCTGAAACTATTTCCTGTTCTAGCCTGGTCTTGACCTCACTCAGCTCTCAGCTTGTGTTTCTTACGGATGTCCTTAAACACAGCACATGTCAACACCAACTCCTATGACTGTCCTATGTTTTTTTTTTTTTTTTTTTTATTACTAGTCATCAGTTGAACTATGAGAGAATGCCCTGCAGGGCTTCCTGTGCAAGTGTTCTCACAGTAAACCTGGACAGAAATGCAGACAAACAACCCCCGTGCATCTTAACGCACTCATGAGTGAACAAAGCCCTGAACCCCTTGTGACACAGACACACATTAATGAGTCATATGACAGACAGTGTCAGTGTGTTTGGGTGGAGTGGGTGGGGGGGCGATGGTGGGAGGGTGAAACCGCACAGATGTCAGGTCAGAAAAAGTTCAATGAAATATGGACTTGAATGAAGACACAGCTCTTCCCTTATTCGGCCAATCTAGATAAACAGGAAGTACGAACCTCCAACAAAAACTGAGGTGAGCGCTAATTGTGATTATGGTCGGTATGTGTTGAAAAAAAATATAAATACACACACATACATATAGAGAAATATATACACATATATATATGTGTATATATAAAAACACATCTACATATTCTTACATAAATAGCCATTATCAAATATATATGGTTGTGTGAATATATGGACAATGTGACACATACATAAATACATATTTATGCATATAGATATAGACACACATATCCCTCATCTTATATGTATCTATGTATATTTAACTGTATACATATGCATATATGAATAAATGTCCACTCACACATCATACATAAGTGCGTTTGTCTGTTTTGTTCGGAGTTGTAATTCATATTAATGTACTTTATTCATTATAAAGCACAAAATAGAAATAAAAATATAGCAAAATAATGAACGTAAGAGATCTACGGTATCCTTGTTCACCTTGAGGACATTTGAACCCAGTGTCCATCATGCTCATCTGTCCCTCTCTCTGAATTGTATAATATCTCTGAATTATTCTTCTATTTTTCCGTTGTACGTCGTGAAGTCGTACAATGACATAAGTAAATGCGCTGCTTTTGTTTCACGGTGCAGAAAAAAAAAAAGACTGTGGAAATTGAAAGCAGCGATGGTCATGTGATTTTAAGAGCTCTCCTGTGCAAGAGAGGAAATGACTGCAGGTTATAAAAGCTGTAAGCGCACTTGTAAAACAATCATGTCTCCTGCATTCAGTCTCCCTGAAGCGCAGCATAATTGCACATAATTGACAGACGCTCTAACGCTGCGTGACCTTCGTGTGTTTACCATAGGATTCCGTGTCGAGTTTCTTTAAACAGTCAACAATTACTTGACTATTTTTTCTGAAACACCTCGATAATGTGTACAGTATGTACACAAAAAATACTTTATTTTGTAAATAACAGCTAAAAAAAAAAAAAAAAAATGCATCACAAATAAGACGGTTTGTTGCCAGTTACGAGCTACAAGCTCTGCTGCCATAATCTCCGTCCAGTCTGGGAGTAAAATGTTAGAGTTCCCCTTCTCACCTTTGCTCCTCTCTGTGCTAGCCTTTTCCATCTTTCATTTTTTTTTCTCCTTCTCCTTCTGTTCCCCCTTTTTACCTCCCGTCTGGTCTCTACTCAACTCATTCCTTCTCCTGTCCTTCCTCGTACTTTGTTCTCTTCCTTTCGTCACTCCCCGGGATTTTTAATGCCTCTCAACATCACTTTTCACTAACCTTCGCCTAAAACCGAATAATAACGAACAGGATGTTCCCGCCCTCTAAGCCCCGGCTCTATTTTATTCTCCTCTTTTACTCCACATCAATCCGATCTAATTCATGTATTCCATACAGACAGTTCTCATTCAGCTCTGCTGCATTTCCATCATGGCAAAGATCTCCTTCCTATACTTTTCCTTTTGAGGTTCCTCATTTAGACTTAGTCTCTCTTACTCTACAGACTGTAAAACCGAAGTGACATCTTAGTTGTGGCATTTCAGTGCTTACATAAAAGTTATTCTCAATTTTTTGGATCCATAGTATTTATGTCCCGACATATGAAATAAACAAGGACGGCATATAAATTGTCATTTGCATTAATGCAGTGGAAATACATTATGGTTTAATAGACGTATATATATATGTGTCAAAATGAGGGATGTCCGATAATATTGCTGGAATCGCACGTATCGGAATTGGTCGGTATCGATATCAGACAATTATCTATTGGACAATACCGTCAAAGTCGCATATCACCAAAAAGTAATATTGAAATGTTTACGTGTCTTCGTTATCATCAAGGACAATGTCTTCTTCTTCTTCTTTTCCTTTTGGCTTATCCCATTTTTCAGGGGTTGCCACAGCGAGTCAATAATTTCCATCAAGGACAATGTATCGATAGATATTTGTTGACATTGGCATTATGTCACGATGTTGGTAGGATTGATTTAGATTAGCTAGTGATGTGTGGTAGATAGTGTTAAAATTAGTTATGCCCGGGTTTTACTGGAATCACGCATAGGGAACTGATAAGTATTCCTCAGTTTTGAAATTGGTATCGGAAAATTACGCAATTGGACAATATTAGAATAATCGGATATCTGCAATTGAATTTTATATGTACCTTCATAGGATATCATCAAGGATGAAGAATCAATAGCTTTTTTTTAAGCAGTTGGCCAATATTATTGGCTCAATATTAGCATATTTTTTTCATAAATATCAGTTACCAGAACACAATGCCTGGATTTTGCCAAATTTACTTCAGTTTTGGGGGCAAACAGCGCTATACATCAGTAGTGGTCGATATCGGTATCAGACAATTACATGTTTGAACAATTTTGGCGAAATCTGATATCGGTGAAAGTTAATATTAGACATCGCTCACAAAAATACATAGTGCTAATCTGAAAATAACTAGTTGCTTTCGAGGACAGTTGAGCAGCCCTTTTTTTGTGTGTGACTGACAGTAATGGAAATAAATACATGGAGTAGATCACACGGTGACAAAAGTACAATGGGTAATTATATAGTCTTGCAAATAATGACCGTTTACGGAAGATTAAATATACACAGCACCAAATGCCTTCAGAACAAGCAGCGTATCAGAGAGATACGCGTGGCTTGAAGCAAACAATCTATAACGTCTATAAATACAGACAACGTTTCCGTGACCCGGGGTCAACGGATTTACCAGCAGCCATCTGTTCACAACACGTACAGTCCAAATATCAGAAGAAATAAATATGAAACGTAAATAATAAACACAAGTTTTAAGGAAAACAAAGTATGCCTTAATTGAATAGAGTAAAAGGAAAGTTTTCAACGTCAAATTATTTACGTAATCATAAGCACACAGATCGAGGTTTACGTCCCC
Organism: Paraplagusia blochii; assembly: GCA_016785265.1. NCBI lineage: Eukaryota > Metazoa > Chordata > Actinopteri > Pleuronectiformes > Cynoglossidae > Paraplagusia > Paraplagusia blochii. The sequence goes on from JAFBJS010005068.1 coordinate 175,159, forward strand.
AGTTGTCGCTCATAGACTGCTAGTAGACAATCGACTTTTTTGCTATTTCATGTACGCCATATATTGAGTCATTTGCAAAATTTTCGCCCTTTATTTTTGCTATGTCACCTATGCCACCACTCTGCGAGTTTAATGCTAGTTCCGACCTAGCCCTGTTTATCCAAGAAATACCATCGAAAAATCTTACGAGATTTGCTAACAATCTCGTAAGATGTACTCTTCTCAGAATGTTCTTTTCCATGGACCCATTCACAGTTTACCAGAAGCAGGTGTGATCCGTAACGTTTTTTTTTTTTTTTTTGCCACACTTGTCAGACAAAGTCTATGCAGTCATATATAAGTCATCACATCAAATCTCTGCCAAGGCATCTCATCCTCAGCAACAGCTGTGGGTGAAGATAGAGATGACATGTCCTATAGGGGGCTGTGGGTCATGTGTCTTAAGAGTTCCCCTTAAATTTCACTCAGCACAAGTTTGACGCTTCTAGAAGAAAACCAAGAGAGGTGGAGGTTTGCAGTAGAGAGAGAGAAGAAGAATGAAGGTCAGTCAGTGCAATACGGAGTAAATGTGTGTAAGACAAAAAAAAAAAGAAGACCACTGGAATGATGAGGTCACAAAGAGTGCAGGTGGAGGAGTTTAGGTACTGAGGATCAACTGAGAGGAGACATGATGTCAGGATTTTAGACACCACCAATAGGCAGAAGACAAGAGGCAGAGCTGGAGGCGGCAGAATTCAGGATGCTGAGGTTCTCTTAAGGAGAGACAAGGATGGACAGAGTCAGGAATGAGGTGATTAGAGGGACAACACAGACAGGAAGGTTTGGAGAGAAGACAGATTGAGATGGTTTGGACATGTTCAGAGGAGGGATAAATTGGTAGAGTAATCATCCTAGAGATGGAGCTACCAGGTAGGAGACGAAGAGGAGATTGCAGGATGCACTGTGGGAAGTTGGGACATGGGACTTTCATTATGTTATTTTTTATTAATTTCAGTAATATTATTGTGGTTTAACTAGCTCACGGATCAATAATTAAAAAAATAAACGACGTATCGCTGCTTTGCCAGATTGCAGTTTCACAAATCTGTTAGCGCGCATTCATTATCGTACAACAGTATTCCCAATTAATTCCATTTACTTAATGAGGATTCATCCGCTCTGCAAACACAGCTAATTTGCTTATTTGTGAAGACGCTTTTCTCAACAAAAGTGATGGAAAATCTCCTTGTCACGATGCAGATGTTCAGCTCTTTAAAAAAAACGTAAGATCGTGCATCATCAAAATATAAACAAAAGAAAAAATCTAAATACGAGTGAAGTGTATCTGATTTGTTGCCAAATTTCACATTAGGGAAATATTTCATGCTAAATATTCCCCCCCCCGGTAATATTTTATTCAAGCACTTCTCACAGGTCCCAACTGTGCGAGACCTTGACTCTCATCATTTCTCCTTCTCTCTTTGAGCAGACCTTCATGAGAACATTATTATTAATTCATCATGCTGCCAGACTGGGTTTTAACTTCAATACATTCAGAGATTGAGCTATCTTCAGTGGTAAGGCTCAGAGTGATTAATGATTAAGTGGAGGTGAGATCATCTGAGTTGTCCGGGACGCCGGCGTTGGACTCAAGGGGTCTGAGGGAGGGAGTCAGGATCAGCTCCGGCGTCTCTCGTGCCGCCCGCATTAGGCGGAGGCTCCGACAATGCTGCGGGATCAAAATCTGGTTACACAGAGCTCTGCGCCGATCTCGTCCGTGTGATGCCTGCTTTTGTCTCCCCTCAAAGCCTCGCAGTCGCACTCAAACACAGAGGGGTGGTGGGGATGGTGGAGGAAAATCTCCGGAGGTGAAAGAATGATATCAACATATGCACAAACGGAGCCAAAGCCTGCGAGGATTATTTTGGTGCGAACACACGCTTCCTTTTTTGATTTTGGACACTCTTTGAGTTGTCCCGTTTCATCCGTTTCAGCTTCTTTTAAAAGGCACACAGTCAGAGACAGACAGAGCCGCAGCACACGTCTGTCCTCGCTGCCACTGCCAGACACTTTGTAGACAAAAGATAAAACGGGAGCTTTTAAAAGGTGATGGTGATAGCAGGTGAGATGCATGGGGCCTCTAAGGTGCGTTGGATTTATTGCTTGCGTGAACCTGTGTCTTTTATCTCTGGTGTTGTGATCCTCTCATCCTGCTCGGCCCCTATGTTCCCACCTGCACTTTTGATGTCTTCACCTCTCGTTCTCTGCTGGTGTTGGCCTGGAGCTAATCACCGGGCTGCCAGTAATATAATCTAATATACAGAGCAAACTCACGGTCGCAACCTGAAGATTTCCTCACAGCTAAGTCGAAACCTGCCTCGCAAAACCATAACTTTTCGATTTTGACAATATTAAGTTCCACTAATGTCCATGTCCAAACAGAAGATTCTCGTATTTCCTTGCGAACGTCAAAGAGAAGACAGGTAGGTTTTCAAAGCCTGTTGAACCTGAATGAGCTCCTCACTGAAACTCCTGACCTTTATGCAACCTTTGTTGCAAAATGACAATTTCGACCTGGTTGTTGACCTCTCATTGCGATTGTTTTTTTTTGTTTGTTTTTTTCCTTTTTTTTTTTTTACTGTGGGTGTAAACATGTAGCAAACACTGTTTTCAAAAAATAACTATTGTAAAAACAAAATATATATTTTGAAATTTTTTCAAACATTGTGATGGAGCCTCTCGATAGCAACTGTAACAAATAACTGTGGCAAGGAAAAAAAAGAAACAAAATGTTTAATTGCTCCATATAGAAATTCTTCTAATATATGTATATATGTTTGTCAACTTTTGTAAAATATGTATCATCTTTTAAGATAACACAAAAAAAAGTCAACATATTTCATGTATTTATTTATTTTTGTAAAAAGTAAAACCAAAGAATCTGATTCGTAAAGAAACTGTGTTACGAAAAAAACAACAACAAAAAAAGCTACAAAACAAATTATTTTAAAAGCATTGAATTACTTTATGAAATAATTATACATAAAATAACTGTAAAAAAAAAAGTTTTCTTTTTCCGATGGTGTGGAAACTGGGAATGAGCGAAGGATTCAGCAAATAAAAAAAAAAAAAAAAAAAAAAAACAACTTTATGCTATTCAATCCAAAAAAGGTGAACATTGTATTCATTCTTGAGTTGCCAATCTCTGCAAATTAATTTTTTGGAGGCCGTAATGATTTGTGTGAACTGATTTGGTAAAACACTCTAATAGCCTAAAGTACAGTCCAGTCTGTAAACGTCTATTTATTCCTCTATGAAAGACCCAGGTTAAGTGCCCTTTAGAATGCAGGACAAAAAAAAGCACAAAACAATACTAATTAGGATTTTAAAGATGAGTTTTACCGCCTATTTGTGAAAGATGTAACTCCGCAAATGTAGCGTTGCTAGGCACTGGCAGAACAGGAGGCCTTGAAGTAAATTTTCATTTATTTGTGCCTAAGATTTGATCGATATGGACATAAAAACCTAACAAAAATGCAGCTCCAGAAACTCCAGTAGGTGGAGGTTTGTGCTTCTCCAAGTCATACCCTGCCACCTTCATTCCTGGTCCATTCGGGTCCATTAAAATGATAGGCAGTGAAACTAATGGAAGGACGGATGAGTTATTTCAGCAGCTAATTGTCTCCGTTACAACCAAGCACGTCACAGCTAAACAATTGAGTGCGTGTCATATTTTGCAAAGTAGCAATGAGTGACAATCCCAACCATTAAAAGGGCCGAGATCCATTAGTGGCCGTGTGTGGAAGTGTTATAGGCCGGGCTGCAGACGCATGAGCGCCAACCTCTACCGGGAAACTGAGAAACATTTACTCTGCAAAAATATCATTTCTTTTTTTTTTTAGGCTACGGCATATTTACTTCTGCGGACAAACGCCCGCTGTAAATAGCAATGATGTTACGACGGCGAAATTTAGCCTTCACTGCCAACCAAACATTCCTCATTACTGCTAATGAAGAAAACGAGCAGAACGCTGCATGCACTCTACAGATTAAAATGCTTTATTGACTGTTACGGATTCAACCCCTATCCTCTTAGTGGTAGCCGTTTAGCCTCCTTAAGTCCTTCTCCTCACGTTGCGATTATTATAAACGCGCAAAGGGCAATTTATCGCAACAGAAGCTCTTTCATCTGCCTTACAAATGGAATAGTTTATGTTAAACAGCGTTCACTGCACTGTTAAGATTTGTGTCTTCGTTTTTTTTTTTTTTTTTAAGAATAATACCACTTCGTAAAGAGACGATGACAATACAGTAAGCTGTGGATAATAAGTAAATCCACCTTAAGGAGGTAGGATTAGGGTTCCTTTAATAAGTGACTTCCACCACATTAGAGTCAAAGTCGCCCAGTGAGATTCTTCAATGGGAGGCTTATGCTTTCATGGAAACGCCTCGCTCTCACTCTCTGTCTGCTTCACACGTATATTTCTTGAAACACAACCTGTTTGGGCACATATCAGGAGCGACAACAACTTTGTATTTTTTGCTTAGTTAGAAAGCAGAATTGCAAAAATCACCAAAATGTCAGTACCAAAAAACGGCCAAACCAAATTATTTCTCCAAGACATAGTGAGCGACAGAGGTATATATACCCTGGTCACCAGGTGACACCAGTGATTAGCAAAGGACCAGGTGATCATGATGACACTGATTAACTCAGGTGACTGACAGACCTGACAAGTCAACTCTATACAGCACGACCTATTACCAGCACAAAGGTTTTAAGGACATATTTATAGATATGTGTCCCTCTTTAAGGGGTATCAATAATTTATTTGTCTATGTACTTGATGTCCTGTTAAAAAGTACATGCATGTCCTTTAAAACTTTCAACAAAAAGAGGTTGAGTGTCACCAAGGAGACATAAAGTAGCCTTGAACATGAAAAATTATATAATAAAATAAAAGTATCACAACAGTGGGTTTCAACATTGGGGTTGGGGACCACTCGGGGGCGCATAATTTACTCCAGTATGTGTATGTGTATGTCCAGTATTGACAATGTGACATTAACTTTTGCTGATATTGTCCACACCCTTCCCAATACCGATATCGGCTAATACCAATATTAGCCAACATAACGACGAGAACTGCGAAAGCGAGTTAGCAGCATCTGTAAGTTTTGCTTGTATCTCAAATATTCACTCGTATCTCAAAAGGAAATTTAACTCACTGGCTGACTGGTATTTTGGAACGCTTATACGTTAGGTTACTTGTATCTTAAGTTACTTGTAGGTCAAGTTACTTGTATCTGAACTGTACACCAGACATTAGGAGGGCGGTCATATCTAAAGGTGTCCTTAAATGAGGTAGGCTGCCACAGAAGCGTTTTGTTTGGAAGACTTTATAGATTTTTTTTTTCTCCTCTGTGGCTGTGGCTCAACTAAGCCTGATGATCCCCCTCCCACTTCTCTTCTTCTCCGGATTTTAATGGCTCCTCCGCATCCTTTAAATTGGATTGCTGTCACACATATGGTCCAGATGCAAATAGAGCACAGAACGAGGAGTATTGTCAGATGAAGCATGCTGCATTAGTCTCGCTTTCTCAAAGGCTCTCTCTTTATATATGAATGTATGTAGTACTTTCAGAGTGAGCCCCGGCTCCAGGGGAACACAGTTATAATTGCGCTGAGCCTCGGTGCATATCACGTCCAGATACTGGTTCTCAGCCCATCCAAAGTTCATTATTTTAAGACGGACCTGCAAAAAAAAAACACATGGGCTGAACCCTGTGCTCAAGTCCAAGACGGAGTTCATCTCTAGACATTTCTAGGTTTGGTTTGTAATCACAGTTGAGACAGAAATGATTCAGCAGAAATGACGTTTTAGTAACCCTTCCCCGTCTCCCAAACAACATCGGTGATAAACGAGCAAAACCTCCACTGCTTATTAAGGAACTAATCCTCCTGACCTTTTGGTCTGTCAGTGCAAACAGACGAGGGGGGGGCGGCCAGGGAAGAGTCTCCGTAACAGGTGTTGCTTCTCAAAAAGACTTAGAGTTGGGAGTCAGATGAGAACGGTGAGCAACCGCAAGGATGTCCGCCCATGTTCTGAGATTTAAGACTGGATTTTCCTGCAGGATTGTTATATTGTGATCTGAGACGGAATGACTCCCCTTGCTTGGTTGGTAGGAAGGTAGGTAGATATATACTATGGCCATTCAGGGGGGGTTCCGCAAGAGGTATATCAACATGTATCAGATAGATAGATACAATATTATTTATCGCTTGGGAGTATTATTTGGGAAATTAGGGGAAAAAACGTTCAGAGCAAAAATTTCAAATCAACCAATAATCAGCCTGGGTCGTTTAAAGCATTCTACTGTACATGTTGATATTCTTGCAGAAAAACACCTCATTGGTCGTAGTATCTATCCATCCATCCATTAATTCATCCATTAAATACTATGGTCCAAATAATTAGCATGATCATTTCACAGAGTTTTTCAATTTCCGCCTTGGTTTCCTCGTTTGTTTTTCTAATATATGGTATATCCTAACAAACATACCACACCGCCAGACTTTTTACCCCTAAAACATTTCAACCGACAGATAAACGGCGCATTGAATCAAACTTAAATGTTCCGCCTCTTCTCCTTTTGTTCTACCGCAGCTCTCCGTGATAAAGGCAGTTCCCATACATCACCAGTGAAGTCAAAAGGGACTATTACTCGCCCAGGTTGACAGACAACGGCGATTGCTGGCGAAGCCTTGATTGTCACAGGGATAATGTTTCATTTCTTTTGTTGCGGTGCAGTATATGCCCTCTCACCTCCCCAAAGCCCTCTCCTAAATCACTGGCTGTGATGTGGATCACATTCCTGGATGTTTACATTACCCTCCCCCCCTCCGGCGACCTCCCATCCCAGACACTGCCACCAGGCTTTTACACCTGTCCCGTCACGTCCTCGGAAAAGAAACTGTGATACATTTTTTTCGAACGTGGAACAGAAAGATCTTTGTGTTTGTGTCTGTGGGAGAGAGCAGGGAGCTTAAAAGTCCTTCACGCAGACAAGTGCCTGCCTGCATGTATAGACTTGCTCGCAGCTGAGAAATGGCCCACACAAATACACGCAGCAACATGGCGAGAAAGCCGTTTGAGCACACACTCATCAGGCTGTCACAGCGTCACCGGGGGTGAATTATGAGACTGGGGGATGTGTCTGAACAGCCAGTACAGTAAGGTGTGATAAATGAGGAGTAGAGGCTCTGTGTTCTGACTAAGACGCCTCAGTCACTCAGTGGACGGATCAGGAAAGCTGATAAGGGCTGTCACTTTATCACCGTGCTTCCTTGGTTCTTGCACGTACGGGCAAAACACGAAGAACATCTGATTAGAAGCAACATTCTTCTAAAATTCACATGCAGGCCTGCAGAAAATTAACTCTTAAGTTGTTATTTTTAAAATCCAGACATATGTTTAGTATATTATTCTTAATTCTAGGGTTGGTGAACAAGAAATAAAGACGTAAGCAAATCAGCTGGCTGAAAAATACTTCAGTGTAGTTAAGGGATGTCAAATATACCCCGGGCCAAAAACAGCCTACATTTTCAAGGTAAAGAAAAGGTTATGGTCCCACAGCATGTTATTTAACCTTAGAGATCCATCAAAACGTCAGCGGAAATTTTGCTAAGATATATATTTCTTTATTTATTTTTTCTCCTTATGGTAAAAAGAAATGCAACCACTGTGGGTTTTTCTTATTTTGCTTCTTCTAAAGCAACTCATCTGGCAAAATTTACACGCAGCTTAGTTTAGTAGTGTCAAATATATGGCCTGCAGGCCAGAAAAAAGACCAAATTTTGTAAGATAACACATTTTTTAAAAACGGTAAAACATTTTTGTTGTTTCAAACTTTCGCTTGGGAATTGTATTTTTCAATTATTTTCTAGGGTTTACCAACAATGATTTAAAAAGAAAAAAAGAAAACACAACTTGTTAGCTAACTGAAAATACTGCATCTTATGTAAGGAGTATCCGATATGTGAGCCAAAAACAAAAAAATAAAAAATAAAAAATCTAGTCTTATGTTGTATTTCCAAGACTCGTCATCTAAGTTAATAGGCTGCATTTAGCTTTTTTTTTTAATGTCTGCTGTATATTTCATCTTCCACTTCTTTTTTTCTGAGGGCAGCTTATTTGTGAAAATATTTTAAAAACGCTCTTATACTAAAACTATCTAGTGTAGATGTTACCCACTGAAGAAAGTTACGCCCCAAGTCTTAAACATATCTTGCTGAGTTGTGAATCCGTTTGACCAAGTCATCAAAAATTCAGTTTTTTTTTTTTCATGCAAATAAATCAAAATCTGTATTTGTGAAAATTAAGCATCACATTTTTTTTTTTTTTTTATTGGATGTTTTTTTTTTTTTTTTTTTTTTTACTGCATGTTGGTAGCATAGGCTCTGATTAAGTGAACCTACAGCGGACGCTTGACTAAATAAAAACTTAAGATCGATGAAGCCTGAGGTTGCAGACTTTTCCGAGAACAGCCTGTCTAGAAGAAGTGAAAAATTATCTCTCTGAACTACCAGTAAAAAATGGTCCGGATTAAAACATGATTTTTTTTTTCCCCCTGCCCCTACTGACAGTAGCATATACTTCACCACTTCTGCTGCGACTTTACTACACTTCCCGCACTGTAGTATCTCTTCGCACATTTTTAATAATATAAATCATATTAAGGAATTATCTATTTAGTAATGGTGGATTTTAGTTTGTTTTGTTTTTTTTCAATGTGTTTAAATGAGCAGAAAGTGGCAAAAATACACGTTTGTCTTGGTTTTCTCAGCCGGAACACAGCGTATAAAATCCAAACTATCGTTCCAAAGAAGCAATTTCACAAAGTGCCCTCTGCTATTTGGTATCGTTCTGCTGATATCAGGTAATATCCACCAATCATTTTAAACATAAACTTTTTACTTTACAACAATGTACCATTTCAAAATAGCTCATCAAGTATCATTTCAACGGGAAGGAAGAAAGGCATTTCATTTCCCCCTCTGTCTTCTCCGTAATATATTGTCTATAAAATAGGCGGTGATGCCACATTTCCTCCGCAAGTGTTCCCCCTGCTGATTATTGCTAGATAACTTATTTTTCCTGCAAATTTTTTTTTCAGTCTTGTTAGAGCCGATGATTGCAAAGCAGGAGTTTGTATAAATATTACGACGTTATCACCGGGGAGGAAGTGTGCGTCGTCGCACAGATCAGCAAAATGACACTCACGGCACCAGGCCCTCGATGTCCTAATGGAGGTTTCATCCATGTGTAAAATATTATAAACAAGGGAACTTTTGCGAGTTTCTGTTGAAAAGTGAGAGGCAAAAAAAGTCCTATAAACCAAACACAAAAAACACCATTGACAGCAAAACAAAAATAAATAAAAAAAAACCTCAATATTTTGCATTTTTTCAGGGGGCCAAAACGGCAGCAGTTACAGCCCAGTGGTGAGGGATGCCAGCAAAAAAAAAAAAAAAAAGTCAACAGTCAACATGAGCTTCAATGAATGTGCTAAAACATATTTCAATATATTGCGCTATATATTTTGCACAGTACACAATACAATGTTTTAACTTCTAATGTTCAATTAAGAAGGATTAAGAACTTGGGCAAGCCAGTTAAAAAAAAAATAAATAAATACTGCATCCTAGTTTAGCGGTGTCAAATATATGGCTCACAGGCCAAAGGAAGTCCAAATTTTATTAAGAATGTTAGGAAACAGACCTCAGGGCTTCAGTGTCTAACCCACCAGTTGCCAGGTTGCTAAGCATCGCACCATCCTGTCCTACATAACTTCCAGTGGACTCACCACCAATGGGAAGGTTCGTCCATTCGTGCATTTGTCAGCTGAAATTCTATAATAGTGTATTAAATGCGTTGAAAGAACGACCGGATGAACTAAAAAAAAAATAAAAAAAATGCAAGACCAAAAAAAACAAAAACATAGAGGGCAGAAGTGCAGGAGATATGGAAAGACATGAGTGAGAAACCTGATGCTAGAAGATACAGAAAGAGCCCAGGATGACAGGTCCGGGCTGTGAGGACATGCCAGCAGATGGAACACTTGAAAGTGCATTTCACTGTAGACACAGAATGTCAGTGCTTAGCTGTCACCAACCCGGTGTGCAATCTAAACATCCACAGCCTTTGATTGTGACATTTTTGTTTCTACGTGCCTTTTTGTGTGAGCTCAAAGTCGGGTAAAATGAAAGGGAGGAAAAAAAAAAAATCTTCTCGGCAGCTTTGCCGAAAACGTAAATATGTCTGGTGTCCTGTGATCACAAATCGATCCTCCACTAAAAAAAAGACATTTTCTCAAAAACTGCTGTTACATTAAATGTTGCTATTGATGTGAAATGAATGCCTTGTTTCTGTTTTGTTCCTGGTGCTTTTGTAAAATACTAACTGCTCAATTAAGATGCTCATCGATGCGATATTCCTCAACATTTCAGGATTAAACGCCGCTTTGAAAACAACTATCATTCATCTGATGCCCAGATACTAAACGCAAACATTTTGCCACATGACTGAAGAAATCGCACTGACAGAAAAGGTTGTACCACCTCGAGAAAGATTGTTTGTTTGTTTTTTTTTTATCCTGTAAATAACAGTAATTTCTAAAGGGGGGAAGAAGTGCAACACAGGGGTGCTTTTTACCTTAATTACCGTAAAACAAAAGAATCTTATTTTGGTGTAACTGCAAGTTTCCAACGCACTCTTCTGCTATAAAAACACATTTCCCAAAGAGAAAATTAGAAGCGTCTCATCTTTTTCGCCGCTAACAGCCATTTATTAAAATGTACTTTATTTAGATCTGAACTCCGAGAGCAATGGAGAATCCAGCTAACGGAATCTTAACTAATGCAATAAAAATACGGGATGAAAACACAACAACATCCAAGTGCCCGAAACCTTACACGCCGACTTACTAACAAATGTCTTTTCAGAAATAAATTATTCATGCGAGGCCGACTACGGCGGCTACGTGCGCAGCACTGCTTTTTAATCTACCCACACAAATTCCCAGATAAGGTTCCAGCTTTGGCCTTAATCAGCTAATGTTAGATCATTTTAATTAGCCAGTTCTTGCCCACTTGATTTCTATCACTTCCAAACTTTATGTTTCTATTTACCATTCCACCGTCGCTGTTAACACATCAGCATAATGCAGTTCTGCAAAAGGGGTTTGGGGTGAGGAGCAATTAATTAACTTGCACGCGTCTAATTAAAACCCGCCGTCTGTGCTCCAACTACAAATGGCGGCTCGGAACAAGCAACGGAAACAGAGGCCACGCATAGATTTTAATTATATTTTGTTGCTTGTGTGCATCCTTCAGATTGTAAACCTCCCCATCTTGACAGGGTTGTATAATAACAGGAGGTAGCTTAAAAACAAACACCTAATACAGCAGTGACTCAGATCCAATGATGGTCGACCCAAACTTGGGCTCGGGGGCCCAACTCTGGCCCACATTTTAATAATATTCTGCCCACAAGATCATATCAAATGTGTACTAGATTTGGCCCCTCCACTGTGGCCCTTAAATACTGGCAGGTGTTGTTTAACCAATGTATGGTCTTTGTTATGGCACAGACAATGGGCAGAAATCAAATTCTGGAACTGATGAAGTTCCTCAGTGGAGGGAGGACATGTCAATCAAGGTACAACACTAAAATATGTAGCTAACAAATAATAATTTTAATAAAAAAGTTTAGTTGTAGAAAGATGTGGTTCAGTATCTCGCTTTTTTTGTGAGTGATTTCAAAGTACAGTCACATGTTCTATAACATTTCATCACCCAGTGGTTGAAGGTGAAGAGCTACACAAGGCTATACTTAGTCATCCACCCATACCGTTAACCCCACCAGCTGTCAGTTAACCATCACTGGCTTTGTCTCCTTCAAGATGCCCCTTTTTCAACCTTGTGAGATTGAAGAAAAATCAACCACAACAACACGATACCCTTTTTTTCTGGAGTTGAAGGGTGAGGTCACATGGTCGGGAAGGACAGCCAAACATTCAATGACTGAAAGACGGACAACAAAACAAATAAAAAATAACTGCGAACTCTGTCGTTGAACTGTGGCTAAGCGAGGCTAAAGGACTTCACCAGGGTCAGGTGTGTTGGAGTGGATCCAGGCAGTCGCGAAGCGAGGGGTATAACACCCTGGACACATCAAGACGCAGGAGCCAACGGCAGTTGACGGTCTATGTCATACCTCTGGACAGTTCAGCGAGCCATTCCAGTTGACTTCGAAAAATTCGAAGGCGTATGAAGCCTGACAAGCTGAGATCTTAATAGAGCAGATTTGGGCAAACTAAGGCTCGCGGGCCGGATGCGGCCCCATATGGCGTTATAATCCGGCCCACCAAACTTGTCCAAAATTGATATTTATATCAATTTATATCCATCTATCTTTCTCCCCCCAAATTAAGTACCACCTGTGGTGCTAAATCTCCACAACCAGCATTTCTAAGAATATTAAATATTACGATTTTTAGGTGTTCCTGCCAGAGCAACTAACGCATTCCACCTTTGAGAATATCAGCAAAATATCGGATTTTATAGTCGCATAAGGCAAAGCTATTTAACCCAATGCACAGACAATCCGCTTATTTTGCATTCCTACCCAGGATGCGCTAACGCCAAAGTAAATCAGACGATTTACTCTAAATTTCTAAAGACGATGTGTATGTATGTAATAATGTTCATTTGCCTGGCTCGGTTTCGTAAAAGAAATATGTTTCTTTCAGGAAAGCTCCTTGGTATTAGCCTCGCAAATGCTTCAATGATATTTTTCTCTCTTTTTTTTTGCTGATTCATTTGGATAAATATTCAGCAGTTGTCGTAGCGGTTCATTCAGTTTCAGGTCTGCGGGGATGTGTGCTATAATAGACTGTAAGAGTAGCTAGTGGAGCAGAGAGAGACATGTTCCACTTGAGGCTCTACTTTAAATTGCTGGTATTCATCAACTTAAGTGATGAGTATGCATAATGAATAGTCTCTCATTAATATCATTATGCTATTAGTCTTTGTCTTTCTCACCACGGCGTTGCGAGCGTGGGCATGCGTAGCGGCAAGGTGTGATGCAGGCAAACGAACGGAACGGGAACGGTATTGTTGGTTTTGCCTTTTGTTTCGCAGATCCCTTCCTTCAACAATTACATGATCCTATAAGTCAGCGTCCTAATTGTGAGTTAAGGCTAATGTGTTCATGTGGACTAAATGCTGATGTCTCACAGAGAGTGCTGAAGGCTGTAATTCCAAGGATCTGTTCGCAATAAAAACCCACTTCAAAGTCAGATGTTACTTAAGCCTCATACTGTAGACGGTGTGAGCTGAAGACCTGAGGTTCATAATGGAGCGGTGAGGAGAGAAGCTGTCATGTTGTTTGTCACCACCTCCTGTTACGGCTGCTGGGAGGAAAAGTATGCAACAATGTCCGCCTGCTGGTTGGACGCTATGACCTTTTCTTTTTTTTTTTTTTTTTTCCTCTGATTAATGTATTAGGCTAGTTTATTGCGACACCAATAAGATAAGATTGTTTTGCTACAAAAAAAAGCACCAAAAATATATATTGTGTGCTGTTGTGTTGTCCCTGACCCTCAATTGTAATAATGCACAGTTTTCATTTAACCTCAGCTAGCTTAACCCAACCTGAAGTATAACATAGGTGTGGAAAAAAAAAAAAAAATGAACAAGAAACTTTTCTTTCTTGGCTACATTGCAATACTATTGGCCCGATTAAATATGTAATGTAGGTGCTAAACCGACATTACCTAGTGCAGTTCTTAAATGGTTAGCATCAGGAAAGTCATTAGCATAAAAACCTCAGCGGAAAGAAATATATATTAAAAAAAACAAACAAACAAACAAAAAAAAAAACATTGCCATACCCAATCGATTGGGGCCGTATAAAAAAATTACCTACAGTTGGACTACTAAACTTTTTTTTTTTTTTTTTTCCAATTATGGGGAAAATTCTTTGTTTACCTCAATTTTGAGGCAAATGGCGGCATTGGTTTTGTTTGGTATTGCAACCGGATGTGTTTTTTTTTTTTTTTTTTTTTGTTATACAATAGCAGCATACCATCAGCAATTTCAGACATTGGCATAAAGTTAATGTCTGACATACCTCTATATATTACCATTAGTTGTAGTTATAGAACATAAAATAAAAGTTAGCATTAAGGAATTGGAAGCTTTGAGAATAGGAAGAGCCTCCGGGTGCTGGTCCGTTTTACCCAGCGACAGATGATAAAATATGGAGCGCTCTCAGGGAAAGAGTTGTCAGCCTTGTGAGAATGATGGCAGGGCTCAGAGGTGAAATGCCACTTCAGTATTTGCATCATGGGACTGAAGCCAGGCCGTGAACATTACAACTCAATTTGACGCTAACCTCCCAGACAAACCATTAGGCCTGGGGATGACTCAGCTCTCTATCTGTCCACTTAGAGATATGCCTGCTGCCTCTCACTCGACCAAAAAAAAAACACCAAATATACCCATCAGAGTAGATTTATCCACGTCTGACACCTCACCCGTAGACTCTCCCAGCTACGGCCGTCGTCCTGCATGAGCACTTTGACCAGATGTTTTTGATCCTTGCAGGATGATGCCTCTATAATTACGGGTATAAACAGATTGTCCATGTGGCGTGAGCTGCCTCAGCTGATGAACGCCACATCAGGGTTAACCCCATGAAGGAGGTTTAATGAGGGGCAACATCAAACCACTCTGGGTGTCCATCCGTCTGCTGTCTATTTTTGTACATTCATGTGGTTACATGTTACGTCTATGCAGTCGTCCAGTTCTAACCAGTCCATGGAGGGTACTGCTGGTGTGGACACAGCTGAAAATGACTCTCAGACCTTTATAGTGACCGTAGGTTTCGGGTAGGAGTCAGTTTGAGGGTGGGTTGATTTGCACACATTGAACAAATTAATGTCTACTCCAAAATAAATAAAACATAGACATGTTTAGCTTGTTTACTGACAGAATTCTGCTTCATTTTGTTTGGCCCTTTTGGTTTCTACAAATTTTACAGAGAAGTTACATCTCATTTTTTTTTTTTTTTTTATGTCTGGCATGTTTTTTTTAAAGATTCTGTCTGTCATTCTTTTCTACTCATTACTGTAGTGAGTTGACAGCTCAACTGCCAGGAAAATAAATATTCTGGCAGCAGAGCATTTTCAAAATACTGCTATCTACCTTATACACATGTGCATCCATCCATCCTTCATCCATCCATCCATCCAGCCCTCCTTCCATACAGCTTTCAAAGAATTCAGCTATCGTCCATGAAACAATCCTTCTTTCCAACCATCCATCCTATCATGTAGCCGCCCATTCCATGAATCCAGCCAAGAATCCAACCAACATCCATCAACCTATGCATCCTATGCATGTCCACCCATCTATAAATTCATCCATCCATCCATCTAACCATTCTTCCATCCCTCCATCAATGAGACCACCCACCTGTCCATTTCTTCCCAAAAGCACCAAATAAAATAATGAAAAGAAAAAAAAAATAGTGTTCATTTCTCAGAGGGCCAGGAGTACGAATAAAAACAATAACATTTTATTATTTTGTTTTAGTCAACATATAAAACTAACAATTAGCTGCATATGCTGAGGCAGGAACCAACCAGGTGTTCCATTTACAAACACAGCAGTTTTAAACAACATAGTGTAAATCAGAGCTCTAAGTGAAATTGACACGTTGTCTTCTTCTCTTAAAGGCCTGACAGAACTCTTCTCACCAAAACAACCTGGAGGACGATGATATATTCCAAGACCGCTTAGTTACATTTGTGCAACATTTAAAAAAGCATTTAGATTCATGCAATGTCTTAAAGCACAATGTGGTAGACGATACATTTTTACATTAAAAAAAAAAAAAAAAAAAAAAAACACTTTCTGGGAAATAAAGTACTCACACTTTAGAGAAACAATTTTCCATGCACCTCATTCAATCTGCATTGTCATAAATCTGACAGTTAATCTAATCCTGAAGCTGTTTGTTTTTCAGCAGGGCAACAGTGAGAGTTTTTTTTTTTTTTTTTTTTTTTTTTTTTTTTAGAAAAAAAGATTCAAAACCTTTTTTTTTTTTTTTTTTAAGATAAACAGTTGCAAAACAACATTTTCTTTTACATTTGCTGAATTTTTACTATGCTATTATGATGCATTAGTGGGAGCAGGAAATGACTGAAAATTGCACTTGGTTGCATTACATGCGCATGGGCTGAAAGCCAGCGCCGTACGCGCATGGACGGCTCACGTCGAAAGGTGAACCTGTGGATAGAAAACACGGAAAGATCTGGAACATAACTGGGAATTTTTACGGCAAATGATATAAACAGATGTAATAGTAACAGTCGCGTCAGCGGCAGCAGTGGGAATATTTTTGTTCAGTCTTAATGGCTCACAAAGTTCCGGGCAGGGAAAACAAAAAAAAAAACAAAAAAACAAAGAAAAAATGACAACAACAGAATCATATAATGATAAAATGGATCTACAGCTAACAACTTGAAAAGTAGTAGAGGAGGTCGTACATGACGGCGAGGGCCTCTGCGGTTCGAACAAGCGTAGCCCGGCTGTATTCCCAGAAGCACTGAATGAATACAGTGAGCGAAGACGTGAACGCCGACAGCGCTGTGTGATCTTTATTAGGAGTCTGAGGATGGACCTTGCAGCCGAGTCCCCGCTCTCCGTCTTATTTTATATACGGCCAGAGGTCATGTGACATTCCTCAGGGCCCACGGCTGACATTTGGAGGTACAGTCTCATAGACGGAGAAATAATGTCACCTCAGGTTGTGTTCTGGACTGAGAAACCTTGCAGTTACAGCAGAAATATAGACGCCGTTGATGAAATAGTGTCGATAACGCCAAGGTTCACAGGCAACATTTTGGAGGGAAAAAAATGCTATAGTTACCAAAAAATGCTAATTGTAAATAATTAAAAATAATAGTACCAAACATAATGATTGTGGTGGCAGTTGTGGACTAGTGTGTGAAGAAGCAGACTTGGGTCCACAAGGCGTGAATCCACCAGTTGCCAGGTTGCCACGTGAGTAATGGCAAGAGTCCGGCAACAGTTGACACTGTCAATTCAGAGAGCCATTCCAGGCAATTCATTCCAAATCTCAAAAGTAAAGGCTAGTTGTTTGTAAGATGTTTTAGATCAAATCCCAGTAGAAGGAGTGGTTATTTGAGGCCTAGCGGTTACCGTCCCATCCCACATAACTTCCAGCGGGTTCACCAAAAAGGAAGGAAGGAAAATAAGGCTTACAGGATATGTGATTTGGGTGTCAGTCGTGGAGACTGCTGCATCTGAGACCTGGCGATGGATAAATATCAAAATATTCTATTATTAAAAAAAAAAAATGTTTAATCCAACAAGGTGGCTAGATTGAACACTTTAGCGTACCGGTATTGGCCCCGAGCCATATGTTTGACACCCCTAACCCTATATTAAGGTTAAACAGAGACACAGTGAGAAAGACCAAGAGAAAGTTTATCAAAGAACCAGCACAGAAGTCATTAAGACCAGGAAATGAAAGGCACTTTCCGCAGCCTCCGGTGTCGTGTCTCACAATGCACCCAGACGTCTCTGAAGTCCGCTGAGGAATCCGAGCGAGTGTTTTGTTTAAATCTAATTTAATGAAAAACAAATCTGCCAGTCATTATGCTTTCTGCCAAATTAAAATAGAAACCGTCTGAGTTTCTCCAAAACCTGATGGTTGCCGTGAACGGAAAAACACACACACGGAACTTTGCTTCACACTCCTCTACGGAATATTAAGCTGCTGTGATCCGTGTGTACCCAGCCATGGTTGATGTTGAGACGATGTGACTGCTCCTCTTTTCTTCTCCTCCCCCAGAAAACACAGTGTTTGGATCCAAACAAATTGCAAAAGCATTGTCTTGCGGCATAAGACGAGTCCATAATGTCCTGTCCGAGCATGTGAGCCAATTGTACCTCGGTGCCTTGTTTTGCAAAGTTGTGCGTTTAATCTGATCGGAACCTAAATGATGTCATCTTGATTTTCCCTGGTACTATCCCTAGTAGTGGTTTGGTGAGCCAGATTTGGCCCAGGAGCCACAGGTTGATGATCATCACTATATCTATATTGTTAGATGAATAGTATGCAGTTGCATATATCACTATAGAGTTTTTCCCTTTCTACGTTGCGATTTTCCTTTAGCTTCCTCAGTATATTGCGATATTTCCTGTAAATCCGATCACGCAACACTTTCACAATACATACAAAAGTGTAGGGTTAAAGAGGTGGATTCCCATTTTCAAAACTGAGATTAGCACATTTTCGAACGATTACTGCTAGCATTGTGTCTCCCGTTGAGATCGTACAACATGGCAGGGTTGTAATGAAAAACGCAACGAAGTGGCAAAATTTTGGATTATTATTTTGAAAAGTCAATACCAACGATGCGTGCGAAACCAGTCTATAAATGGGGAACTGGAAATTGTACAAAGTACAGAATTGTTTTTGTCATAAACTTTTTTGTCATTTCAAACAGTCGTAACATGCACGCAAAAATATCAATGCTTCACAAATGATGTGGTTCGGATAGAGTTGCTTGCAATTATACACTTGGCCAACCGGTGGTGTCGTGCGCACATGGAGTTTCAAAACATCAACCATTTCTTGAACCACTTGGCCGAACCATCAGAATCGTAATGGTTTGGATTCTTCAGCCCAAACCCTCTTAACAACAGCAAAACACACAAGACACAACAACTCCAAACAACACCAGACAACAATCCCACTCAGTATGGGTGAGGAGTATTATATACTAAGGGCACCAGGTGACATGAGTGAGACTAATTACAAAGACACAGGTGAGTGCGATCGCACTGATTAACCCACACCAGCAAACAGCAGGGAAAGGGAAAGACACAACTCACAAAAAATATACATAGTCATGGAAGAAATGGTTAGTCCACTCTGCTGTTTTCTTCAATTCCTTGTTCATCTTAATGCCTTGTTCCACTAAAGGTTTATCACCTGGGGGAAACAATGAACACAAAACCATGCAATGACTAAAAGCACTGTATTTGTCAGTACAATGTTATTGCTAGTGATGTAGGAACAGAAGTGATTTTTGTCCCGGTCAATAAAACCATGCAAAATGGACAGAAATCAGCTCTGAAATTAAACTGAATTATGAGCCTTTTTTGTCCAGATTATATTTGTCCAGATTAATGTAGATTAAGTGGAAGCAGACTTTTAAATGGACAAGAAATTAAAGAAAGAGTGGTCTAATAATATTTTTCCATGACTCTAGGTTAACAATACAATAACTATCTTGCCTCTAGTTTGCCATTTTTCCAATGAGTACACTGGTACACTGGGAACCCATAGTATGGTTTGGGCTCAGTGACGAACCAGATCAGGGAAATGAAATGTTTTAGGACGGATAAATTAACCGTCTTCCCTCGGCAGAGACTCCAGGTGCAGTAAATCAGAAATGAGTGGCCATGAAGCACAGAGGAAAAAGAACTTGGTGTTCTTTGTGGGTGTTCCCACGTCTTCTCTGTACAGGTGCTGCACGCACGAAGACAGGTCGTCCAGTCTGTCCCCCCGCAGGACGTGAGGGATAGAAATGCGCACGTGTTGCCGTCAGTCGGAGTTGATGAATGGGTTGGAACGCGGTTTATTGACACGACACCTTAGCGTTTTAGAGCACCATCAGTCATACACAGGGGCCATCTGCTGCTGTAAGCATGACCGCACACACACACGCAGATTGGAAGAAAATGAGAGACGAGGGACGATATGGAGACGAGGAGACACTTTTAGCGGTTTTTCATCCCAGTCGTCATGACCTTCAACTATTATCGTCACCATCTCTGTATTCTCCAAGGAGATCCTTTCATGAAGTCTTGGGTTCAAGAAGCATTGAAGCAGATCTTTAAAAGGATTTTTAGAGCAAAGGAAGACCAGGAAGATGTAGTGTCAAAGGAAGACCAAGCCAGGAAGATGTAGTGTATATTTATATAATAAGAACATTTTTTTTTTTTTTTTTTTTTTCTTAACAACATGTCGCTGCTTCTTTAATTAAATGCACTGTGATTGCACATTTTCAGGTCCATCAAACAATCATTTTTCAACCTGGCATGAGCTTTTATTGGAATTACGGTTCGATGTAAGTGACCCCAGAGGTATTGAGCCAGGTGATGATGAGCATAAAAAAAAAACATATATTGGCTACAGTGCAGACACATATAAAGATGAGAAAACGCGTCCTGTTCATTTAACCTATTCATGGAAAACACCTGGAACTGGAGGAGTATTTGGAAAACGTTCAAGGAACATCAATCGAGTCAGGATCAGTTGGAACTGTGATCTTTCTTTAAGAACTTCTCAACAGGATGAGAGACCCTCGAAAAAAGACTCATAAAAGGTATTTAAATTGAAGGATTTACTGTCCTGCTGACATTTCATTTTGTTATATTGTCATTTTTAGGTGGAACCTTATCAAGGAATTAAATTTAAGTTTGTGAATGCTCCCAATGATGTCATCAAAACGCAACAGAAAATAAATCGGAAACATTTTTTTGTAATATCGGTTTTATTTCCTTCGCAAGAAAATCCTGTGGGGCCTATAATCAAAGTCACTGGTCTCCTTAAAAGTCTACAGTAGGCTACATCAGTGTTCCCTAGCCTTTCTTTTTTGCGCCATGGAAGGGTTAAATGTCTCGTACTACTGTCGTGGACAGGTCGTTAAGTTGTGGCCAATAAAAACCACTTATTAAAAGTATATTTTCCGTGTTCGGAAATATTTTCCTACCTATAAATTAAACATTATTTATCTGCGACCCGACACCAATTCACTCACAGACCGGTACCGGACCCCGGCCCAGTGGTTGGGGGCCACTGACCTTCATGACCAGATGAGATTCACTTCCTGTGACATTCACTGACTGAATGGAGAGAGTGGGTGGAGCATCGGACTATTTGGGGAGGACTGGCTACCAACTACTGTCCCTAGTATATTTACCAACAATTAGAGGTAAATATACTGGTGTGTCACTGTGTAAAATGTCAGTCAGTAGTAATTCTATTGTATTGTATTCTATTGCAAAAACAAACTATGTATATGCTACACTTCTTGTGATGAGATCTGAAAAAAATTCTTTGCATCCCATCCAAAATTTTTTCGTTTCATCCGCAACAAAAAAGTCTTAATGAAATCCTTTTTTTTTTTTTTTTTTTTTAATTTTCATTGTTAAATTCCCACTGAAAGGTTGCAACAAGTATTTTAAAAAAAAAAAAAAAAAAAGTTAAAAAGAATAATAAATTAATGCCATAATAAACTAATCCCTTTTCTCACCAAGGAACACAAAGATAAAAAGTAAAAGATTGAAAGTACAACTCCCTAAAAAACATAGCTGTCAGTCTTCAGTCAGTACACTCATCATTTTTTATTACCATTCACATTTTTGGAAGCTCATAACCAGAAGTGTTTTTTTTTTTTTTTTGTTTGTTTTTTTCACTTCCCACCAACCCATCAGAGTGAGACAAGGGAACAGCATGAAATCTGCCTCATATTAATCTTAACCTTTTCCTCGTCTCCTACTGTTTTCTTATTGTTTTTCTTAGCTCTGTTGAACCTCTCTATTGTTATTCCATTTATATCAAACAGACAGCAGGGAATATTTCTCATTTTCAACTCTATATGTATAGGATTTCTCCAATTAATGAAGTGCGTCAGGTTGCTGGTTGCCTTACTTCGTGCTTTAGCGCCTGTTTAATGAGGTAACCACATTACACACACTGCATGTCTGTATCATATATGTAATCCAGATTAAAACGCACGGTTGATTTCACTACACCGAGGCTGTCCCATCAGGACGTCCCTTCGCTTTGCTCAGCATCTTGTCCTGGCGGTATATAAAAAAAAAAAAATTACAGGCAACCAGGACAAATGCTGTGACAACATGATGGACTGCATTTTCCTGGCTGCTCCGTGCCCCTGTCAGAGAAAAAATAGAGGCATGAAAGTACAGTATGGGGGTGGAGGAGAACGGGTGACTGCTACTCAGACTCCCCCTCCATCTTCCCCCCTGCTGTGGTGCCCTCATTACAGTTAATTCAAGGCAAGTGGCATGAGGCAGTGATGCCGACGGAGAATCTCAAGGGAGTAATGATGGGGGGGCAGCGGCCAAGGGTCCCTTGAGGGGTGTTTGTTGCTGGTGATTCCCCGCTACTTATGTAGAGGCCATAGAGGTCATCCTCACCCGGAGGCAAACACCGATCTCCCTCTCTCACCCTCGCTCTCTCTCTTCCCTGCTCCTGCATTCAGACAGCCGTGGCATGCTGGATCCTTTTTGCCCTTGGGGGAATAAAAATGGGTGGAGGGAAGCAAACAGAAGGGAGTGTTTGCCCAGACGTGCACCCCACCCCATCCATCTCGCCGTCCCCCATCCCCTTTCGCCACATATGTTGTGAAGACACAATCATTTCTCCCTCTCAGCCGTTCCCCCCGCTCCCTCCCTCAGGTGTATTGGTCCAGTCTCGGTTCAGTGCGAATATAATCCTTTAACGCCTCTAAATGATCTAGAGGTTGACTGCTCCTCCCCGATGCCAGTGGGACCTGCTGAGCTCACACCTGCTGGAGCAGGTTAAGATAAATGCCAGTAGCCATTCGGGCATCTGGTCCCGCATTAATATTAAACAGGCTAGCACTCATCGCCTCCGCGAGAAAGGTGTGAAGGTGCCAAACCCTAAAGACATATCACAGCTTAATATGGATTTGTGAAATCCAGAGAAATGGAAGAGTGGTGATAGCAATGGGAGATTCAAACTGCATGTTAAGTTAGCCGTTGTCCACACATGCTAACCTTATCCCTCAAGGAGGAGATCGCAGACTTGACGAGACTTCGATTCTGGCATCTGGGCGGTTTTAACCTGGCACACCTCAGACTTGGAATCATCCAAATTTTTGTCTGCGCTTTTGTACGGACTTCTCTTTTTCTGCAGTAAAACTACGGACGTGTGTATTTATTTTTAGGGGTTACGGCACCGACAACCCATCTGTACTTTTAGAACAGTAGCTAAGGAAGTATCAGCACAAAGTGAACCTTGTTAGGAATCCAAAGTGACAGTTTCAACCTGAACCCAGGTCAGCTTGTCTCTCTGAATTGCCTTCTCTCTGGATGTGACTAATTGCCAGTTCTGCTGAGAAAGATTTTGACCTTTGCAATGGGGTTAAATGGTTCACATGTTTTCTTTAAGAACAGCTGTAACAAGGATCAGGTGCGGTTGACCGGTAAACCTAACCCCTGTTGCAAGTGTAGCTTAACCACAGGAAAGGAATAATTCCTTCTGTTTAACCCCGGAGTGAAATAAAACATGTTGAAATCCAGGATTAGTGAATGTATGA
>JAFBJS010005068.1:198765-209737 GCA_016785265.1 Paraplagusia blochii
GGTGACATATGTATGTATTTCCATGTATAGATGTGTCAATAACCTATATATATATATTGTTTGGACGTATAGGTGCCTACATATGTGTAATATAATAATGTATTATTAATGATAGTAAAAGAAAAGTATAGTAAAAGTATGGTGATAGTAAAAAAAAACACATGTACTTGGACTTTATAATGGTGTTTTGTGTTTGTTAGTACTTAGTACTTTCTTCTAAACATGTTTTTACAACACGTGTAATACATAAATTACATACTCTCATTTTTGGTTCAGTTCTTCTTGCATATTTTATTTTTTTTTTTATATATTGTTTTCTTGTTTTCTAACTTTTACTTTTGAGTTCTGTGTTGTTTCAGACAGCAGTTGCACAAATGGACACAACGGATCACTGA
This sequence comes from Paraplagusia blochii, assembly GCA_016785265.1. Lineage (NCBI taxonomy): Eukaryota > Metazoa > Chordata > Actinopteri > Pleuronectiformes > Cynoglossidae > Paraplagusia > Paraplagusia blochii. The sequence continues at coordinate 199,161 of JAFBJS010005068.1, forward strand.
CCTGGTTTGTCCTGGTCTAAGAGCTTAGGGGTCAACAATGGCACCAGCCGGTCAACCTCCTGCTCAGAAATAATAGAGATGTTAAGCTGCCAGAAGACCCTCACGACATCTTCTCACCGTCCAATCACCGTTCTGACCATTTTGCCAAAGGTTGTTCCCGCTGTAGCTACTCAGACCTCAGCAGTGTTCTTAATGGATCCTCCAGGTGGATCTTCAATAAGTTCTCCAGGTGATCTGGCTCTATTAGCTTCTAACTTCTACCAAATGGTCACCATTACCCACATTTTGGAAAATTAGCCCTTGCAGCTAAAATCTAAAAAAGATAGATACATAGGTGGGTAGTTAAGCTGGTTAAATTGTTGAGTGGACGGTAACAAAGACGAATTATTAGGAAAAGGTTCCCTTTGAGAAATTGAGCCATTGCAGCAGAACAGGGAAAGGGAACAAAACATATAGGTGTGATGCCGTGCGTTCCTTTAAAATGTCCAAATTTAACTGTGCCGATGTCAAACTGTCCATTCTAGACTCCAGGTTTGCCTGCGCACTAAAGGGGTCTGTTGAGCCTCACCTGTCAGACACACTTCAACCGGTCTCCAGGTCATACTTCATACTGTCCCGCTGATTGATTTGGGCTCCAACATTAATTTCATGGACTATGCCTGACTACGGTCGAGGTACCCCAGATGGATGCCTGTCAGTCTCGCAACCTGGACGGACCGTTTTTTTCCTAACCATTAGACAGCTACGCTGCATCGAAGTACCTTAGTAAAAAAAAAAAAAAAATAGACCAGATTCCTTAGCTGTAATGCGAAAAATTAGCATAACTGATCTAATGACTTCTTTGGCACTGATACTTCAGGTATCTTATTTTTAAAACAATATCTTGACTCCAGGTTTGCCTGCGCACTAAAGGGGTCTGTTGAGCCTCACCTGTCAGACACACTTCAACCGGTCTCCAGGTCATACTTCATACTGTCCCGCTGATTGATTTGGGCTCCAACATTAATTTCATGGACTATGCCTGACTACGGTCGAGGTACCCCAGATGGATGCCTGTCAGTCTCGCAACTCGTACGAACCGTTTTTTTTCTAACCATTAGACAGCTACACGGCTTCGGAGTACCTTAGTAAAAAAAAAAAAAATAGACCAGATTCCTTAGCTGTAATGCGAAAAATTAGCATAACTTTTTATTCTTATTTTTTATTATACTTATTATATCTTATTTTTAATACAATATTTTGTAACTTTATATTTAGTATATTGTGATTTGGGACAAACACTTTTCAACCTTTTTGTCATCAACAGTATATCAATACCTAATTGCACTATATATATATATATAATTAGACGTTAGACGTTAAAAGAGCAAACAGGGAGATACTAGAGAGACAGAGACCTAGTCCAAGAGAGAGAGGACTCATATTATGTTTATTATTAAAGCTGAGCAGGACGGCGTTATATTGAAGTGTTTCAAAGGCCCAACTCATTTTCCAACATCACAGACGGATAATATTGGAAAGCACATTTCAAAATAATAAAACCCACTAACTCAGTGCCTCCAGTCAAGCCGTCCTCTGCAGACACAGTCAAAGTCACACCTTTATGACAAGCGTCAACAGAAACTAATAATGACTGTGGCCCCATGTGGAGTTTTATTTTTATCGTTTGCAAAACTTATGCATTGCTGTGTGTTGTTGTGTTGCGCAGTAAATTTAAGCCCGAGTCGAGATTCTCAAAGGCCGACGAGCAAATTATACCACATTCTGTAGGTTTTGTTGAATGACATATTTTGATTAATTTCACGGACAAAATATCGTTGTACTTTATTCATTTACAATTCTGGAAACTTTTATGTTAGTTGTTCTAAGTGTTGTGAAAAGGCTACAATCAATTTTTTTTTTTTTTTTTTTTTTTTTTTTGCATTGAGAACACCAAGTGCTTTTTATTTAATAAACTAAAAAAAAAAAAAAAAAAAAAAATTACAATTGTTGCACTAGCTAGTAGAATTTAGGAATCTACTTTAGAGGTCGACTCAAGTTGTCGTACTATCCACACAAAGGTTCTCAAGGTCAACAATGGAGCAGTGTGCCTGTTTTTTTTTTTTTCTACTGATCCAATGACCCAGTAACGAATAAGTGGATGAGAGGCGTTAACTGAAATATATTGTTTACAATATTTTTTTTTTTTTTTTTTTTTTCCCAAAGACCAGGTTGCAAGAGATTCTTTGGACATCCTCTTGCATCCTGGTTACACTTGTTTAGAACCTGAGTGAAACTAGTTGTTCAGATATCAGTGAGTCAGCAATAAAATAAAGCCATTAATGATCAAAAATGTCCATTGTCTTTGGTCAGAAAAGATATGGACAGATTTTGGGGAAACATTGAATCAGGTACAGGATTAAGTGTGGTTTTCCTACTGTATATTGTTGTAAGATCTTGAGTAATAAATATTGGCATGACTTTTAAGGTGGATCATTATATTTCCATTCTAGTCCAGTAAATATACTCTTGTTTTTGGTGGTGTTGCCCCATGCTAGAGCCTTCTGGTGGTTTATTATATGTAGCCCTTGTACATTTTTTTATTCAGATTTGGAATCCACTTCCTTCACGTAAAATTAGAGCAAATTCATGTAATTAATTGTGGCGTTTTCCTTCTTGTCGAAGCAAAATGTTTCTTCCTGCTGATTGCAGGAACGTCCCGGGTGCCTTTTAGCGGCACATCACAGCCTTCCCTCCTCTGCCTTTTGCATGTCACTGGCCTTTTATGCAACGCCGTGCCGCCGTAGCTCATCCTTGGGTAATGGGTAACGGCCTCGAAGGCATTCACAATTGAGATCGCTTTGAATAATTAATGTTCGTTCTCCACAATGGAGTAGACGGGGCGGACAACCCCTCTTGTCAACGCTGCCGGGTGATCCGAGGATGTCTCCGCGAACGGGAGTCAAGCTGTGAACTCCACTAACAGACATGGAGACTCACAAATTAGGCGTGAGCACAGATGACCTTTCCCGGCTACAAACAGAGTGTGACGAATGCGACGCTCAACGGAGGTTGCAGCTCACCCGCATGGACCTGGATGCAACCCACGTGACCATCGTGTCAGTCAGACGTTGTTCAAACCCAGGCTTCCATCTGTTGATAGAACTCTGTTGACTACTGCTGTAGTTGCTCAAAGGAAGCAATCTTTTTTTGAGACCAAGTGACACTCAGTGATACAAAGAGCTACTTGTGATGCAGACCTAACAAAAAAAATGCTCTGGGACATAGGAAAGTGACCACTTGTCTGACCATCTTGATTGCATCCGTTAGAATATCATTATAAGAGTAACCTCTGGTCGAAAAGTAAAGGCATGGTACCATTTTGACCCTTTTTTGGACTTTTTTGGCACACACCGCTGGTACCTTAGGTGGGGTTGCAAGAAGCAGAGGTGTTGTAGGTGAAGCAGTTTAGATACTGGTCGAAGCGATGGAGACTGTGGAAGAGAGTAAGAATGGCAGAATGGAACAGCTCGAGAAGAATGTCAGGTAAAGTCAAAGGTCTACGGACAGTTGTGAGACAGGGATGATGTGTGGGTTAGACACACTACCAATAGGCAGAAGACAGGAGGCACAGCTGGAGGTGGAGGAGTTGAAGATGCTGAGATTATCTTTAGGAGAGACAAGGATGGACAGGATCAGGGATGAGGAGATTAAGGGGACAACACAGACAGGAATGTTTGGAGAAAAAGCTAGAGAAGACAGATTGAGATGGACATGTTCAGAGGAGGGACAGTGGATGCAATGATCCTAGAGATGGAGCTACCAGGTAGGAGACAAAGAGGAGATTGATGGATGCAGTGAGGGAGGACATGGACGTAGTTGGAGTTAGAGTATAAAAAGAACAGGGTGAAATGAAAAATGTTGATTCACTGTGTCAATCCCTTAAAAAGGGACAAGCCAAAAGACGAAGACGACCTTAGGTCCACCATGGGGTCTGCTGTACAGTAACAGTGAGTTCCAAGTGCAGCAGCAGGAAACAGCCAGTACTGGCTTCCTGCCATAATAATCAGCCAGACCCGGCGATGATCATATAGGTCTTGATTTAGCGCAAGCGTTTATCTGCGAGCTGACAAGGAACCTTTCATCTGTTTACCTAAGGTTTTAGCAAAGTTTTGTGGTGTGTGCACAGAGTTGACATTTATATTAGTCGCTAATGTTTTCCTTGCACTCACCGCGCGTCACCCCTTATTTACAACCGCGGTAACCCTCGCTTCCCTTCACCCTCGGCTGCTCGCACTTCTTTTGCTCCCCTCCCTTGCTTAATAAAAAGCCTTCTCCAGGTACATAACTAACGGTAACTGCTCTGCCGTGCGGCTTCAACTCCCAGAGCGTGAATATATCATATTACAAATGGACGAATCACTGTCCGACTGTCCCTCATTTCTCACCAGCCCCGCGTTCAATCAACTAAATCCTTCTCTGAGATTACCGTGACTGCCTCGTCTATTGTAAAATTGTTCATCATTTGTAAAAAAAAAAAAAAATACCAAAAACCCCCAATAAGTTTGGATGGTAACCATCATCAGTTTCAACACCAGTGTGTAATAAAAATGTCCATGCCTGCTCGGGAAATGGGTTCTCCAGAAAACAAGCTAGAAAAAACAACATTTTATACGGGGTCAGCTAAAGCGTGGGATTATTTTCGAGAAAAAAAAAAAAGTACATTACTCGGACAAGGTTTCTGCAAACAGTACAATGGTCACGTTGCTGAAATCGCTGCATGGGAATGAAAAAAAAAAAAAGCAACTGCATTTGGTTTCTGCTTGGCTGCTTCAATAGAGATGTTCCGTACACAATGTCCTGTTAAAGATTGTTTTTTTGTCGGACATTTCATTTATATTCGTCCAATATTGCTGGAAATTGTAGTCCCATATTGAGTTGCCTTAAATATAGATCGTTATCTACCAGTGATTTGCAATGGCAATTGGAATTAAACATAAATTCTATCTATATGTCTTTCTGGCCGTCTACCTATCTATACCCACCTATCTATGTACTGTATTTCCATGATTTCCCAAGGGATACTTCCCAGGGACTAATATAGTCCTACATGTCTATTTACCTACAGCAGTGGTGCACATGTCTCTACAGTTTATTATTATTTATTTATGCAACACATAATGGTGTAAAATATAATTTCAATTTTTAATATACCGGGTTAAGAAACTAAAAAAAATGGCATTGATATAATGCTTTGTTAACTCCCGGGGGCCATGCAAGATGACTTGGCGGGCAGCAGTTGGTCCCCGGGCCTTGAGTTTGACACATTCGACCTACGGTATACAGTATATTTGGCTTGGTAGTGACCTACCATTCTATCAATATGTCTATCTATTGACCTACCTTCTTATATGCACACATATATCTACATATATACATAAATATACACATGCATACATATTTATATACATATATTATATTATGTAATATTTATTGTTTATTTATTTACAAATTAACAGGCAAAAACGAACATTGTCATCGGATACCTCGTGTTTGTACAGTTTTCTGTAGTACTATAGTTCTGTAGTACTAAAGAAAGACAGGTTGCGATCATACACACTGTGATATTACTGTTTCATTCCACAGGCAGCTGCCATTGTGTACGACCGAAGACCTACTTCAATGGAAGGATGGAGGTGTGGTCAGTGAGAGTTGATCGGTTGCCAGGTCAGAATAAGTCTTGACAGAAAAGGCCATGGAAATAAAATAAAAAAAAAAAAACGGCACAAACAGATGGGACCTGACTTCCTTTTATCGCCAGGAAACACTCTTCATTTTGTTCTCTGCAGGAACGTGACATCAACAGGCGGCAGGAAAACCCCTGCTTCATCTCAGCGGGGCGGCGGGGGGGACGCGCCGGGTATGAGAAACGTAAACAACGCCTGTTGCTCACCTGCACAGACTGGATGACACAACAAACGCAGTTGTTTCATAATCCCCGTATCCCACCAACCAGACCTTAATCCTCAGATTTGTCCTGTTTGCTCACGAGGATCGCAAAGTTGTACGATCAGAGCGTTTCGGTTTTTGCCCGTTTCCTGTTTTTTTTTTTTTCTACAGTAACAGCTGAAGAGCACAACACAATATGAAGCAGTGACTTCATCGTCTTTGGAAATATTTGACATTGTTCTATTGTCTGTGAGGTCCCTCCTCCCCTGACATTGCGACGTCAGGGCAAAAGGTTATACCAGGGGTGTCAAACATAAGGCTCGCAGACCGCAACCAGTCCGCGAGGGTGCTCAATTCGGTCAAAATTTTGATTAACAAAAACAATAGCATTAATACAGTTCAATATAGTTTTCTATATTTGTGGCATGACATAAATGGGGAAAAATATGGACTTCTATTGTCAACGATGCTCCCTCTCCTGGCTTTTCGACATCAGGGCAAAAAGTTATACCTGGGGTGTCAAACATAAGGCTCGCAGACCGCAACCAGTCCGCGAGGGTGCTCAATTCGGTCCAAATTTTGATAATCAAAAACAATAGCAATTGCATTAAAACAAATAGGGAAACCAGGACTTGTACTGTTAGTGTTGTTCTCTTTCCTGACACTGCGATCAATGGGTTATCCCAGGGTAGTCAAACATAAGGCTCGCAGAACAAATCCAGTCCGCGAGGGTGCTCAATTAGGTCCAAATTTTGATTAAGATAAATAATAGTAATTATAAAGTTTATTGTACTTCCCTTTACCTTTTGCTTGACAACAAATAGGAATAATATGGACTTATGGTTATTGATGGAATGATTGCACTGGTCCAGTCCACATAGCATCTAATTAGTTTTCAATAAAATCTATGTAAGCATAAGTGTAACGTTGTTTCTACCTCCCAACAACATTGGTATTTCTGCACATTTCTAACTTATGGCAAAAGTAAAGAGAAAGAACTGTGTCAACCTGAACAATCTTAAAAAAAAAAAACAAGAAAAAATTCTCAGCAAAAGATGAAAACACGACATAAAGCAGTTGTCAAATGCAAAGAAAGTAAAACAAAATCTAGTGTTTACAACAGAAATGGATCAGGAGTGGCACAGGTCCTGCATTAGTGTCGCTGTGCTGACTCACTTTGGCAGAACTGCAATGAGAACTGCCATGTCACCGCGACAGAAATAGCCACATCGACGTTCACGTTCTAATAAAATACTGTAAAGTCATTCCGGCTGCGGAAAACCTGAATGCTGCGTCCAATGATCTGTTAATCCCACCCATCCCAAAAAAAGACAAAAAAAATAAACATATTATTTAAGATTAAGGGTACTTTTCTAGATGCCATATGAGAAAAAAATATATAATTTATTTTGCAACCAAATCCTGTCACTTGTAGTAAAGACTAAATCAAGCCCAGCAAAAAAATATATATTGATATTTATTTCTTTGTGATTGCACAATAAAAAACTAACCTCCATGTCCTCCCTCACTGCATCCATCAATCTCTTTGTCTCCTACCTGGTAGCTCCATCTCTAGGATCATCTCTTCTACCAATGTCTCCACTGTCCCTCCTCTGGACATGTCCAAACCATCTCAATCTGGCTTCTCGGGCTTTTTCTCCAAACAATTTCTCCTCCATCCTGTCTGTGTTGTCCCTCTACCTCATTCCTGATCCTGCCCATCCCTTTGGGAATGTTATACAAGTCAAGTCGGACATTTTTGATTCCTGTCAATAGTTGGATGTTGCTGTTCGTAGTTTTGACACGTTAATTAACGTTAAAAATACCTGGTTTGTGTTTTATTTGAATGAACAACCAGCAGAGCAGCAAAAGTTATTTCAACATTGAGGAAAATTAGGACAAACTCTCTGGTAAAATTGCAGCTCTTATGGTCCTCAGTTTGCTAGTAAAAAAACAAAAAAGAAAACATTGTGTAATTAAACGAAATGTGAATGTGACCCAGTGGTAAACGTCCCTCCAACCTGACTCTATCCAGGGCTTTAACTAATTACCGATTTATTTTTTTATTTTATTTTATTTTTAGGAAGTGCACCATCCCAGAAATGGCTTTGTTAAGTGTGAGTGTATTAAATTGAAAGTCTAACAAGCCTTGTTGCATGCAGCACAGTCCGTACCGTGCTTTGGTTTGTCTCACTGGACCGGTCATAATTCTGCCGGGGAAGCGGAAGGAATGGTTAATTCAAAAAATAGTCCACAAATGGAACTTTTACTAACTATAAAGCCCTGGTGGGTCGGTTCCAGCCATATTTTATAATTAAAAACTCAATTTAGTCACAACTCGGCGCAAAACATGTTGAAACGCTGCATTAATTCCTGAGTTTGTGACTGTCCTCACGGCTGCGACTCACAATGGCAGCTTGTTGATGTCGCAAGTCGCTCTCCTCCGCGTATGAGCACTGCCATTGTCTGTGGAAGTCAGTGAGTCATGTTGGACATCATCGTCTCCCAAAGTAGTTCTGTTGTTGGAGTGTTGTGCGCGGAGATGATGCATGCTGGACAGAGGCATCCCAAGAATCTCTGCGGAGATGGTAGCATAAAAAGGAGGTTCACTTTGTATAGTCAATACCGATAGATATGGTATTCAGTCAACGATTTATATCAGGGGTGTCAAACATAGGGCACGGGGTCCAAAACAAGGCTCCTATGGTGATAAATTCTGGCCCGTTTCATGAATTTTGTAAGTAAAAATAAATGAATACACTCCTTTTACACATGTTTTGTACAATAATATTGCATTAAATGACACAATTCTGTATATTTTAATGGTATAAAATACTACTGTACTTATTTCCAATAAAAGTAATAATATTCCGATGTGGCCAACTTGTCTCACTAAAGTCTTTTGGTCGAAGTCAAGTGCCTGACTAATGTCAGTCGCAAATTTCCGCACTTTGACATAGCATACTGAACGCATTCCTCTGGTGCTCACTGGTCATCCATAATGTCCATCGCTGTCCTTGTACTAGGACATAAATGGATTAGGAGGTAGATTTTAGTACTGTGTACAAAATCTAGATTTAAGTCCAATTCCTTATTTTTTTTGTTCAAATTGTCAATTAACATAGATGCATTACTACGTATCGTTAAAAAGAATAATGTTACTTTTACAAAATTAAGAAAAAAAGGAAATTGCAAAGCTCCGTTGTTTTTCAAAATATATAGTAAATATTTTCCTCCAAATACAAAAAGAAAAACAACAATATGCAATGACATTTGGCAACAAAATTGCACCACGTTTTTTGATTAAAATTCCTTTGTAATTATCCTGGCCCTTTGACATTGACTGAAATTGAATTCACAGACGCAAAATTAAAAATTCTGATTATGTCTATTTGTTTCAATCTGTATTTGTTTTGCAGCTGGTGTTGCTGGAATTTTCAGGGTTTAACTTTAGTCCGACTTTGTGCAGATGACGCTCTAACCGTCAAGGACTTTTCACTGGTGAAACATAAGGAATGTTCGTGTTCTATCATTTTATTTTTATCAATAATGTTCTGCTCCGAGTCACTCTGTAAGGCACACTCAGAAACAGATGTCCAATATGCTGCAATGTCGAACAGGGAGCTCTCTGGATATCTGCACCCTTCCAAGCCTGGGACCTGAGACACAGTCCCCCACCCTTGGCATGGCTGCCGACCAGAGCCTCAGTGCCCTTAGTGCGCCCCCTTGCTAACGCCACTCGGAAATTACTCTGGATCTTTCAAAGAAAAGAAAAAAAAAATGTCCAATTGCCTGACTTTTGGCTTGTCCCTTTTGTGAATGTCTCCTACAATATGTTTACTGTTGCGCTATACTAGTATATATATTTTGAGCAGATTGAAGGACATGTCATCACGGGATTATCTTGGAAAACTGAGGTGTGATCTGGTCTGTTTTGGCTTTTTGACCTGGCCCGGCAGACTTGTCGTCCTTCTTTGGACTTTTTCAGGGGTTGCCAAGGCAAGTCAACAATTCCAGTCTCACCCTGTCCTCTGTATCTTCAACTCCAACTACCTCCATGTCCTTCCTCACTGCATCCATCAATCTCCTCTTTAGCTTTCCTCTTCGTCTCCTACCTGGTAGCCCTCTAGCATTCTTCTACTAATATAACCACTGTCCCTCCTCTGGACATGTCCAAACCATCTCAATGTAGCTTCACTAGCTGGTCCAGCGGCCTAACTGAACCCTTTAAACTTGAACTGAGAACCTTCATCGACAAAGAACAGAAACCGTTCTCAACAAAAAAAAAGACAGAGGTTTATTACAGCACGGAAAACAAAGTCATTGACAGAAGAGTAAGTGCAAAGATCCAAAGACGGCTGGATCTGTGGAAAGGATCTGACCCCAAATCAGTGGCAAACCGGCCTCTTATAGACTGATGACCAATTCCCATCAGCTGTGCAGAGCAATCAGCGCAGATTCATCTGTCAGAGCCCGCATTCACACACAGACTCCAGGGACGTAACTAAAAAAAGAAAATAATAACAACAGACCAAAGCAAACCCTGGCATATCCCCCTCACCCCGTTTTTTTTTTTTTTTTTCCTAGCACGTGAGAAGCTCCCAACACCCTATTATGACCATTTTTTCCGGAACATGAATCCTTTCTTG
>JAFBJS010005072.1:0-17697 GCA_016785265.1 Paraplagusia blochii
TACTGTCTAAATAATTGTACATATGCACACCCAAATGTATTTATATAATAATAATAATAAGAAATTTTATGTATATTGCATATGTATATTTGTATAGTATATGTGTATATATGTATAAATATACATACAGTATATACGTGTGTGTGTGTGTGTGTGTGTGTATGTATAAATATATGGCAACTCTCCAGTTCAAATACACATTGCTAAGCACAAACATAAATAATTATATATTTATATACATACATATTTATATGAAGATTAAGATTAATTAGGAACTGTCTAGTTTTTGCCCCGTATCAAGTTCTTTTCTACCACAAACATCCTGGTTTTTACCCTTAATCCAGTCCAGATCCCCCTCTGACAGCGCCACAGCTTGAGTGTGCGTCTTACTGCAGCGTGTGGAGACGAGCGTCCTCGGCAGCAGAGCAGAGTGGTCCTCTCCACAGCTGATAAAGGCAGTAATAAAGCCTTCTGCAAGAGGTCATGAACGCTGCTGCTCTGTGATTGTTTCCTGAGCTGCAGGGCAACAATCAATCCACTCTGTTTTCACCTCATACTTTTCCGTCACCTTATTTATGTCCCTCGGCTTCGCCTGCTGCTGCGTCTCCACACCGCTGTCTGTCCTGTCTTCATCCTCTAACCTTATTTGCAAGTTTCGCCAGGAGATACTAAATCAAATAGGTGAGATACTGTAGGGTTGTTCTGTTAAGACATGTGAATGGAGGATTGTCTTGTTGACACGTGGACAGTCCTTCCTCCAGTCTTTGCCTCAGTTTTTCCCACTGCCAAACTTTTCAGGAAATAAGTTCTACCAGTATGTTGCAATTTACTTAAATTTTTTTTTCCCAAATTTGACCCATAATAATGGTCTCCATGATGCATTTTAAGGAAAGGGAGTGTTTTTTTTTTTTTTTCTTTACATTTTCAGAAATTATTTTTTTTAAGAATTTTAATTTTATTTCTAATTATTGGTTGTTGTTTTTAAGCAATGGTGAACAACTTGAAAAATAAATAATTTCTGAATTTTAACCATAAAATAAATTCTTGATATGCATTTTCAGGAAATTAAAACAAATTTTAGCTTTTTTTTTTTTTTTTTCTGATTTTTTTTAACCACAATTACCATTATTTTTAAGAACTATTCATTTTCTCATGACTTTCTCAGGGACTTCTTGACAAAGCTTGCTTTTCATCAATGGTCATACTGAAAAAAATATTTTTCTTAATTTTTTTTTATATTTATTATAATAAAAAACTGTTATTGTTCTGTATCTTTAAGCAAAAGAGTGGATTTTAACTCGTTCTTAAGAAACATATATTTTTTAAAAAGTTACAGAATTCCTATAATAGATTGGTGCTTTTAATCAATATGGACAAAAAAAAAAAAAAAAAAAAAAAAAAATAAAAAAAAAAGAAATACTAAATTTTAACCATCAACACAGTAATTTGTATGTTTTTTTCAAGGTCAAGTCAAGGTACATTTCAACCAATTTAATTAATTTTATATTCTTTTTTCTTGAGTTTATTATGGGTTGTTGTTTGATCAATAATAGAGGTACTTGAAAAAGTAATATATTTCTTCCTTTAATTTTTTTGTAACGGGTTGTTGCTTTTCCTCAATAGTAGATGTTCTGAAAAAAGTTGTTTTTTTTTTCTAAATTTTTATCATAAAAACATAATTTTAATGCATTTGAGACAAATTAGTAAAATTTAATTGAATAAAAAAAAACTTTCATTTTTTTTTAAGACAAAAAAAAAAAAAGAACCATAAAACTTTGATCAAATATATTTAAGCCGAACCAGGTGCAATATTGTTCATCTTCAAGAAACATTTTCTTATCACAGCCTGTTGCTTTTGATCAATATAAGAGGTACAGACCAATGACTTCACCTCCAGTCATCCATCGGTCAAACAACTAAAGTTTGTGGACGACACCACCCTTATTACGTTGATCTCCGAGGGAGAAGAGTACCACCACAGGTGACCACCTTGTGGAACGGAGTCACAATAACAACCTGGAGCTCAACGCCACTAAGGCAGTGGAGATGACCGTAGACTCTAGGGTGAGCATAGCTACGTCCATCTCCATCACCCTCCATGACTCTACAGTGGACACTGTGGATTATTTTGTTTTCTTGGGACCATTAGCTACCTCATCAAAAAGCCCAGCAGAGGATGCACATCCTTAGGCAACTGAAGACGTGAACCTGCCAACAAAGATGATGATACATCTTTACACCTCCATCCTCGCGTCCATCCTCACCTCCTCCACCTCTGTATGGTATGCTGCTGCTATGGGATGCTGTAGCGCATCAGCATCTCATAGCATAGGGATGCTCTAGCGCATCATCCTTTGCCAAGAAGGTGATGGGTTGCTGTCTCCCCTCCCTTAAGGACCAGGCCAAACGGGGGACATGGACCCTCCCCTCTGGCAGGAGGCTGTGGTTTGAGGTTCTTAGGAAATTTGACCAACAACCTCATGACCCAACTGATGGATAAAAGTGTCTAACAACGTCTACTCAACGAATGAGTAGCATTCGTTGTAACGCCAGGGAATGACCTTGTCCGGGAGGCTTCAAGTTTTGTTTTATCTCGTACAATATTCGCACAACTTCACCTGCACTGTGAGCAACACAGTTCTGCTGTGCCTAACGCTGTAGCCCTTATGTTAATAGGAGTAAGCGAAACGTGATTCCCCGAACACCTTTACGGCGGACGAATGTGATGACTTTTCACGGAGATAGTGATGGTGCTGAGAGCACAACTTCCCTCATTACTGCCAAGCCCTAGTTTTCTTTGCTTATCTTTTGTTGAACGAGCTTCAATATTTAATGCAGAACCCTATGTGCAATATAGACGACGCAATATGTTTGCAATATATTTACATATATATTACAATATGTGCAATATATTTCAGAAACAACAAAAACAAATGAATTTTTCTTTCATTCTGACTTAAGATGTTTCTTTTGATACATTTTTCATCTTTTCTTCATGATAAAAATATTTTCAGTTTTAACAAGAATTAACACTACTGAATGCATTTTAATTTTATTTTGAATTAATTTTATATTTGAAACTTTTTCCCAGCCAATTGTTAGAGCATAGTGTGTTGCCTTAATTGCAACCGTTTAGCGGTCAAGGCACCAAAGACGTAGCAGAAACTTTTGTTTCAAGACTTTTATCATGAAATTTTGAGTAAAGCATGTAACTTTTGTACAAAAGTTGAAGTACCAAAAAGTATTAATCTGAAAAATTCAACCGGTTGGTGCTTCATAGTTGAGGGAAAACTGTTGCATCTGTATTTATTTTTGTGAAACGTTCATTTTTCAGGTTTACTATATTGCTTTTTGAGGATTTTAAGGAACATATATCGTGTTTTTTTTTGTTTTTCTTTTTGGAAATTCAATGAAAAATCAAGGAAAACTACTGCCAAAATGATGTATGAACAGTAAAATTTTCTGTCGATTGTCTTTTGGCGCGAGTCAAGAACCCGATGTCCTTCACGGCTGGTGAAGCTTCTAGAACGGCAGCAAAAATATTGTTGGATGTAATGAAGTAACATCCAATTTACTGATGTTACAGAATTCAGACTGGACTGAGCCATAATGATTAAACGGTGGACAGAAACTTGGGACAGTTTGTTAATTGAAAATGCAATGGCCTGTGAAGTTGGGGATGAGTGGTGGCAAAGCTTTCAGTGTCAAATTCAGAATCAATTTATTGATAGTCAGAGTGGAAGACCTATCGCGTGCGGAGTGAGGACTCTAACTGATGGAGGAGACAGGAAGGTACAATTAAAGAACTAAAGTTTTTAAAGAATAACATTTACTTTACGAATAAAAAAAAGTAGTACATTCTTTAAACTTTTTCAGGTGTTGCCACAATGAATCAACGTTTCCCATCACCCCGTTTTCTCCATCTTCTACAACTACCTCCATGTCCTCCCTCACTGCATCCATCAATCTCCTCTTTGTCTCCTACCTGCTAGCTCCATCTCTAGGATCATTCTTCTACCTATGTATCTACTGTCCCTCCTCTGAACATGTCCAAACCATCTCAATCTGTCTTCTCTAGCTTTTTCTCCAAACCTTCCTGTCTGTGTTGTCCCTCTAATCACCTCATTCTACCAAAACAGGAATCTCTTAACTCAACACAAGGAGTTACAATCAACAGGTCTTAAATGCCATAGGAAATATGACACTTCTGTAGGAAACTGTTATTTTTCTACTCTTACTCTTGTAAAGTAATAGTATCCGTAATAATAGGCTTTAACTCTACAGATCCTTACAGTAACGTTCAAGACAGTTTCAGATGAACTGATGTTTATCACCATAGAGATTGTGTTTCAGCAACACCTCAGATTTCTAGAAGTAAAGGCGAGTGAGTCGCTTATTGTTGCAGGAAATGTATGTTCCACCAGCGCTCATGCTACGCCTTCAACTGTTATTATTCTGTTTCTTGGCGGTAACTGCGCACCACTGTCTGTCAACGCCGTGTGACCACAAACACAGCGGGCTACGCTAAGTGCCTTGCATGTTAGATGGAAATATGTGTTGTCGGGGGGGTGTTGCGTGACATTGTCTCTGAAGAGGAAGTCGAGACCAGAGCGTGAAAGGTTGCCACCCAGGAGGTGACAGACAGACCATCATCAAGTTGACACCCTTACTGCGATGGACGGGAAAACCTGTAGTGTGTGGAAATATCTGCTAGTGTTCTGGTAAGATTACGTATTGTACTTGTTTGCGTCACAGTACAAGAAGTTTAGGAAGAGTTTGTAAGTCGTCACTCCTGGCAAGAACTAGCCCTACTAGCAAGACCAGATTAACAGAATGGGCTAAAGGGGCTTCAGCCCAGGGCCTCACCACCAGGGGGGCTTCACGCTAATGTCAAGTGACTAATATCAGTTGAAGTGACCTACTATACTCTAATTCAAACACCCCACAAAATGTATCTATATTCTCTTTTGAAGGTGTTAAGCAGATGTAATGGGAAACCAGCCACTAGGGGGCACAAGCTAGTGTTTTTTTTAGTGCAGGTTACAAGCCCAGAAAAATGGTGAGGGTTGAAAATGCGGGGCCCGGGTTAACAACGATCGCCTACAATACTGTTAGCCTACAGCGCACTGTTGGGAATTGGACAACTGTTGGTGTAAGACAAAGAATATATATATTGTGGGTATATGCTACCATCTTTAAAACAGAGGGTAGGAAAATAATATGGGTAGGAAAAAAACATGAACCTCCTACCAGGCACCAGTAGGGGGAACAGTCTGTTTTGGGGTTGAGTTGGAAGGGAGTGAGCCTGGGAAGCTCTGGCTATGCAGGGTCAATGTGCTATACCCTAGATGGGAAGGAGTGGGGGCCTGATGATCTTCCAGTCAGTGGCTAGTAGGCCTGTCTATTGTACTTCTGTAGAAGGTGGAGGAAGTGGGGGTGGGGGTGGGGGGTGGGGTAGTGTGAAGGAACCACATGTTCTGTCTGTCTTATATTTTCATCCTCTAACTCTACCATTAGGCAAGGATCTAGAGTCCAGAAGTGTTGGAGACCATGTGGGGGAGGTTTGTAAAGGGTACTATCTACTTTGTAGATATTTCCTTCTCGCGGTTGGTCTTGGAATCCATTTGCCACGAACCAGGTGGTCCAAAGATACTTTGGTAGGGATGAAATATCAGGATGAAAAAACAGTCCTCAGCTGGTTAGACAAGTCACTGACAGGATTTTTTTGTCATCAGTATGCCGGGCTGCCGCCTCAGTCTTTGCCGTAAGGTGTTTCCAAATGTATCACGCTGCGTTTCAAGGTCTGTATTCATTATTTATGACCCCACGCTGCCTCCGCAGGTGTTTCATTGTGCCGTACGTTCCGCAAATAAGCGCGGTGGAATGATCTGGATTCCTTAAAGTCATTATATTTCCTTTACCCCCCGTGCGGCTCTCTGGGGCAACATTATTCAACAGCTTCATGCTTCTTCAATGTCTCAAAGACCTGCACTGCCTCAGATAACCACAAGGTCAATATCCACTATGTGTTGATGTGACTTCTTCCAAGAAATGTTGCCTACAGGAAATGTATAAATATATTGTGTTAAAGCTTTAACTGAATATGTGATTGAAAGTTGTTGAATCTTGATCGTCACGTTATTTCCTGGCCTTTGTCTCAGCCTTGTTTTTATTCCTTTCTCTATTTTCTCCTTTTACAATTATAGAGAATCTGACATCATCAGTGGAAAAACAACATTTTAATAATGTATATGTCAAGGACAATACGTATAAGTGAATCCAGAGAAGAAAACTGAAGTTTTTTGAGGTGAATGTAACACTGCAAAAAATCTTGCAGAGGGTACTGTATATATGTGCATACCCATGTACATACACATATCACTATCTGGGTATGAATATACATATGTATGTATGTTTGTATATGTGTATGTCAATATGTATGAATGTATGTATTTATTTAGGTTTGTGTGTATGTTTGTTTGTATGTATGTATGTATGTATGTATGTATGTACAT
Source organism: Paraplagusia blochii (assembly GCA_016785265.1). Classification (NCBI taxonomy): domain Eukaryota; kingdom Metazoa; phylum Chordata; class Actinopteri; order Pleuronectiformes; family Cynoglossidae; genus Paraplagusia; species Paraplagusia blochii. Next base: position 6,516 of record JAFBJS010005072.1, read on the forward strand.
ATGCACATACATATGTACATACGCACATCGCTATGGGGGTATGTATGTACATATGTATGTATGTTTGTATGTATGTATGTGCGTAGGTATATATTTATGTATTTTATTATGTATTTGCATGTATGTGCTTATGTATGGATGCTTGTCGGTATGTGTGTATGTGAGTATGTATGTGTGTACATGTGAATGCATATGTGTATATGTGTACATATGGGCACAGTCATGTTTATATAGTATGTATGTGTGTATATATGTATGTACATATGTATGTACACACATGTATACGTATGTACACACATGTATATGTATGTACGTATGTATATGTATGTATATTTATGTACAAATACTGACATGTCAAAATCTGAACAAAAACAAGGCTGTTTCATGGAAGATTTATTGACTTAACACCATGAAAAACACTGAAAAAGTCAGAAAAAATTCAACCTAATGACCAACATGCTGCCAACTGAATAATTTGCGCTAAAAGTCCAAAAATGTCATTCCTGAAAGTGTCAAAATATCACAAATAACAAGCAGGGTTTTGGTGAAAAAACACACCAAAATGCCACAATATGCAGGTTAATGGGCTAATACATACAGCCAAGGTTATAATTTGGGCTAAAAAATCATTTTTGCTTTTGTGAAAATACAACCAAATGATTTTTTTTTTTTTATTTGATTTTTTTTTAAATTTGCACAAATTATTGACTTGGCAGTAATTTATGGACAATAACTATCTCACGTTTCAAGGCATTTTGGAGAGTTATTGGTTTTTCTTAATTTTCCTCACAATGGTGAGGTGGTAACCTTACTCACTTTTAGAAAAAAGTCATATTTGTAGAATCAAAATATGTGCTTTTTTTTTTTTTTAAGCACAACTTATTCACCTTGCAGCATATTTTGTGTCATAAAATTTGAGGCATTTGGGGACTTTTTATTTTTCACAACTTATTGCAATGGCAAGACTACAGCCATGCCTTATTGTGGTGATATTTTGACATGTTAAACTATAATTTCCGAAGTTTTAAGCACAAATTATTGGCTTGGCCCCAGGTTTTCAGCCTTTGACTTGGAATTTGGGGAGGTTTTATACCCTTATGGATAATTTATGAGGATAAATTGTTGAAAATATAAACACTTTCTGAAAAACTCCTTTCTAAACATGCCAAGATAAAACAAAAGGCACCTTTATGGCCCAAAACATACTTCAGTATGTGGAAAATCTTATATTGCACCTATTATTCATTTGAGTGCAGCAGTGGTCCTATTAGTGGGTAACATGCCTAGCTCTCAAACAGAAAAGAGGCAATTTTTACTGTCCTGGGTGTAGGTTCAATTCCCCAAAAGCAGTAATAGGCTATTGCAGCAGATTTACCATTACCATTTAAAATAATAACTTCTATTCCCTTTAGTTAGTGTTAGTGTTGGGGAAAAAAAAAAAAATCATAATTTTTGAAAATGTTGAAATATCTCCACAAACAAAAATTTATCAAAATCCTTATCAAAAACTCATTTTTCAAAAGGATTTTGTTTCCCTGAATCAGTACTGGAATATTCAGGTTTGCTGCAGATTTTTTTTTTTTTGTGCTCTCACACTCAAAGATGAAAGTAGAAAAAGGCGTCACATCAGGGTGTCTTTGTTGGGTTGTCCACTCTTCTAAGGACTGAGAACGCGGGGAGAATGTTTAGGGCATTGTTGTGTTAGTGATACTTGAGGTTGCACTAATGCATAGCAGCAGAAGTACTTCAGAAAAGGACGTACACTTCCTGTGTATGTGAATATCCGTAGGTACATGAAAATATCAAAGCTTTAACCTCATACTTTTAACAAACTTTTATATTATCTTGTAACACTCTATACTCGGTATACCTGATATCTGCATAATGTGATACACATTGGTATCGGAGGTGCTCACTTTGAGGCGCTCTGGCCAAATGGCTAGTGAGCCATCAACTGGTCAGAAAGTTTTTTTTATACTTTTCAATGTCTTTATTTCTACGATACATAGCACAGCAGCAATAGCATATTTACTGTATGGGATACAAAAAATATCGCACAGAATTCCCCTGATTGGCCGGAATCTGTTATGTTCCATTCGTAATTATATTTGCGAGCAGGACTAACAATGCCAGGCTAACAAACGGTGCGCCGTGGGAAATCATCCAGAGAAGTGTTGCAGAGTAATCATGTAATAAATACTCTTGGCCAATAGGCGTGTTTATTTGATTCCTGTTGTTAAAACAGTGATTAGAATGGCTTTATATTGTTAACACAGGCAACAGATTTTCATATTTTTGATTAGTGGTGTATCTCGAGACTTTCCAAAAGAAAAAAAAAAAAATGTTTCTCGGCTAAAAAAAGGTTGTAAACCCCTGTTTGAGAGAATGAGCTACTCATTACATTTATTATTGCAATAATATCATTTTAGCACCGTTTTTTCAAAATAACCATTTCATGCTAGCGCCCTCAAGAAACTGGGTTAGTGACAACTAAATTGACCAAAACATTTATCTTGAGGCAACTTTCTTTTCCTTGCAGTCCTTAAATCACATGACCACAAAGTACTGTAAACATGGACTTTAGACTTTCTGCAAGTGCTGAAAAACGTATAAAATCCGATGTGTGTCTATGTTCCGAAAACGATCCAATGGGTTTAGTTTCTAAATGTTGCAACTACTTCGATACCCAGTTCAATGGTTTTGATATCCAAACTTTGTGACTTATGTGATTGATGTTTTCGATGCCAATATTTGTAGCCGCTTTTGACCAAAATTGCGTAATCCTTGCGCCCTACTGCACAAGGAATTCTAAGAAAACTAGCAAAATCCAGGCATAATATTTACGATTCTTAAAGGTATTACAAACTTTTGCAAATATTAGGTTCATAACATCGGTCGGGGGTACCTACTTACATCAAGGCAAGTTGTTGATTTACCAACCAAGGCATGTGGTCGGGTCAACTCGGCAACTTGACGTATCTAAAGAAAATACGTTGTAAATCCACATGAAAATACATACTGAAAAGTACTGAACAAATCAATTGTAATTGATTGTAGTTGTCAAGAGTGTAAAAGTTTGTCAGTGTTTGGAGCAACACAACACATATTAGTCACGATATACAGAGGAGTTTGTCCGTGACGGTCAGTAATTTTTGTTTGGAATTCATCACATCGGTCATGGTCCACAGAGTTGTCACTGAACCCGACGTCCACTGCGTCCTTAATCACATTAAATTCGCAATTTGTGAGTTAATAGGCAAGAAAAGAAGATGAATTTATTGGAAAGAAAACGTCAGAAAAAAAAAAAAAACAAAACGCAAAATATCAGCAAAATTGGCATGCTGGATCAGCAGCTTCAATGCACAGATACTCAAAGGACTATCTTCTCGGGCTTCACAGCGCAGTCCAGGCAGTTATTTTTACCCCGCATTAATGTAGCGCTTCTGTGGCAAATTAGTGTCAGCGGTTAACGACAGAGACGGAGACGCGGGGCTCAGTGGGACTGTGTGTGGCTACTGCTACATCGAGGAAGGCCAGTGGCACACATTAATCAATAAGGCATTAATAGCCCAGCACTGTGTGGCAACTGAGCAAACCATCCATCACCGTGACTTCTCTTTCTCCACTGCACAGTCTTATCTTCCCTGACGGTGAGAGACTGAGAGCTTTCAAAGGGAAATGCCTGTAACTGCAGAAACTCACCATGTTTGGGAGAGAGGGGGAGGGAAGGGGAGAGAGGGAGAGAGGGGGAGTCAAACTTTTTTTTCTCTCTGTGCAACCATTTGTATTTTGAAGACTAAAACATGGGCTTAAAGAGGATTTATTTGGGCCCTAGAACCAGTTTTAAAGAGGACGCAAAAACAATTACACAGGAGTCGCAAAAATGTGGATACAAATATTGTCCGTCCTGGAGGAATGGGAAAAGACCCTGGTCATCGAAGCGTTTGTGAAGTTTAGAAATGAAAATCAACGGATCAAAGGGGGTTGAAGAAGTCTTGAAGTAGGGATATGAACGCATCAGATTGGGGGGTCAACAGTTGCAAGGCTTGGGTACAAAACTCAGCAAACTGGGGGGTTAAAGCAAAAGTCAAACTGGGTGTTAATGTAGTCATGAAGTTTACTAAACCCATCTGATGGGGGCGTCAAAAGGGTCATAAGGATCAGGGGGTTGAAGTAGTCGCTAAGTGTGGATACAAAACCATCGGACTCGTGGGTCCAAATAGTTGCGTGATACAGATACAAAAACCAGGGTTAAAGTAGTTGCAAAGTCTTAGTACTTAACCCATCTGATCACGTGCTTGAAGCAGTTGCAAAGTTTAAATACGGAAACCATTTAACTGGGGAATGATGCAGTTTTGAATTATGGGTATGAGGAAACATCATCAAACTGGGTGGGGGCACAAAATAATTGGACATCGGGGTGAAGCAGTTAAGCTATGGTTATGAACTTTTGATCATGACCAAAGGAACACGATCCCGGATACAAGCAGCGGAAATTTGCTGTCTGCAGGGTGGCAGGGCGTTCCCTTAGAGATAAGGTGAGGAGCTCGGAGTAGAGCCATTGAGGTGGGAGAGGAGTCGCTTGATGTGGCTTGGGCATTTACATCGGATGTTCCCTGGAGGCCTCCCACGGGAGGTGTTGGGATCCTCCCAGATGACCTGGATGAAGTGTCTGGGGAGAGGGTATCCTTCCTCCGAATGTTGCCTCCGCTACCCGGATGGGTTAAGCAGCATACCCCAAAGGGCTAACAAAGACCTTTGTAACGGGGAAGTGGGGCCAAATATATTTCATACTCAGCTGCCTATTGGTTAGGGATACATTTTTTATTGGTATCTGAAAAAGGATTTGTTGCACATATGGTTGGGTTTCTCTTTATTGACTAAAGGAAAAACAGAAAAAAAGGGGACCTATTTCCTGGAAGGGGACAAATTGTTGCTGACTGCAAGAAATGGAAGGCATTAGAAACTGTAGTGAGGAGCTCAAGGCCTAACACACACACACACACTTTCTACGACAAAATATATTTAGATTTAAAGGCGTGAACTCACAGATCACACGTTGCAATCTTAAGACTTATAACTTCTGCCTCTGCTTTTCCCACCTTGGTAAAAGCTCGGAAGGATGAAATATTCTCTCAAAAATCTTTTATGGTGGTGGTGGTGTTGGTGTGTGTCTGTGTGTGTCTGTGTGTTGAAAGAGAAGCTGGACTTGCAAGTAAAAACTCTCAAAGGTCCTCTCTGGAACCCTGTTAGTGGAAGTTTCGGGGCAGGCCCTCACAGCCGCTTCAGAGAAGAGAGTTCGTGATCTCTGGAGAATCCTCTTCCTTGTAGTGCCGCCTTAATGATATGGGTCAGGGTGAATACTTGGTCAGAAGCTCTCTACTCAGCATCAAATGCAAACTTGTATTCTTGATGTCGAAAATATATTTTATTCTTTGTTATTTTTGTTGTAAAAACAGTTGACTGTTCATGTCTTCCTTGATTTTGAAGACCAGAGACAGAGCTGGGGGTGGAGGAGTTAAAGATGCTGAGATTCTCTTTAGGAGAGACAAGGATGGACAGGATCAGGAATGAGGTGATTAGAGGGACAACACAGACAGGAAGGTTTGGAGACAAAGCTAGAGAAGACAGATTGAGATGGTTTGGACATGTTCAGAGGAGGGACGGTGGATACACGTGGGTAGAATGATCCTAGAGATGGAGACTAAAAGGAGATTGATGGATGCAGTGAGGGAGGACATGGAGGTGGTTGGAGTGATCTCTGTGACTTGGCAGCTGATTGGTCCAACAATGTTGGTTGAGTTGGCAGTAGTGGCCTAGTGGTTAAGAAAGCAGACTTGGCTCCGCAGGGCTTCAGGTTCGAATCCACCAGCTGCCAGGTTGCCATTGAGGTGCACCGTCCCGACCCACATAACATCTTGTGGGCCCACCACCCTCAGGATAGTGTGCAATGTGATTTGGGTGGCGCTAGCTGCCCCTACGTCCCGGCAACTGACAAGCGGAAGACAAGTTCTTTCACTGTAACTATGGTGACAAAGCTAACATTAGTTACTATGTTTAAAAAAATAAATGTTCAGGTAACCAATTGTCGGGTATCACTTTAAGGAAATCATTAATAACCAATGATGGCTGATATTGTCCAAACCCTTAGTTTTACGATACCGACATTGACCAATACCAATATGCGACGCTGTTTGCGCCCAAAACTGAGGTAAGAACCAGTATCAATCTTAACAATATCCCGTAACTATGCTTACATTGGGGCGATAATATCGGTTGACTGATATTGTGGGACATCCCTATTCATAACCTGGTTATTTTTATGCTAACATATGATATCTCTTTTAAGACTGGAAGTACTCACCTTTGCAGATGACATCATAATTTGCTTTACTCTCGACACACTTCTGCAATGTCCCAAAAATGGTGATGCTAGCCACGTGCCTCGTCACCGAAATGCAACAACGGAGCGCTTTTTTCCCAAAGTGAGATTATCACGGTCAATAGTTTTGCACTCAGTGTGTTTTTCCAGGAGGCCAAGTGAGTCATTCCAGCAGTTCAGCGACAGAGACTGCTTGTTATTTTTAAGCACCAGCTGCGGTTGGTCAATAAAAATCAGTAAACAGAAGTCGATATATCTGGGAGATTAGGGTCGAGTCGCTCCAACTCACTCCGACAATAGCACTTTTTTTTCTCCATTTGCACATTTCGATACGTTAAATCTCTGTGACCAAAGGCAGCGATAACAGTAATTGCAATTCCAAAGACAATTACGGCACTGATTCATCTGGTTTTTTCCTCGGAGTTTGTCCGTGCTCATTATGTCCCTGGTCTCCCAGAGTTACGGACCAGATTGAAACGGCGAGTGGGGGAGCAGCTAATGCACACTTTTGTCAATGGTCTCCCACCTGTGCTGACTCCCACGGGGTCAGGCACTAACAGGAGTCCACATCACGGTCAACCATCCGAGCCCTAAGGCCCTTATGGCGATCAGACATATTTCATCTGGCAGACCATTAGGAGTCAACTGTTACTCTCGACGGGGGGACAACCGAGTATACCAGGTGTTAGATGGTTTCACAGGGTGACAATTTAGAGTTTATTTTAAATGATAAACGCAGTGGCAGCGTGAATTTCTAAAAACCCGATCTGGTGTCCCCTAACACAAGGCCTTCCCTCATAGGAGATCAAGAATTTTTTTACTTTCCTTTGTGAATTATAAGAAGGCTGAGTTCAATTGTTCATAGAATACACTGGTTATCTTACGAAATTTCACCAAATCTTACGATGTTTTGTACAAAGTATCACTGTGTTTGCAAAGATAACTGTGACTTTTATTACCCCGAGATGCTGTACTTGGCGCCATTAGAAGTCGTTTTGTTCCTCAATTTCTAGGTCGTTCCGTTCCGTCCTGTCTTGACAACAGCAACAATCCTCACATCTCGTCACGCTACGATGGTCACACAAGCGCCGAGTAAATTTCTCAGTTGTATCTCATGAACATCGTACGGAGAACGCATAAGAAATCCAATGTTGCGCCAAACTCAGAAAAAGTTGCAGGAAGTGTTGGGCAATTGCATTCTTGTCAACAATCCTCCGGCCGCATGTGGGTTGGTTCTCAATAATACTTTCAAACTCCAAATGCAGGCAGTTTTTGTGCTCCTAGCATTGTTTTTGTGTTAGCTTTTTGAACGATTTTGGTGAGTTTTCCACTGCTGCTATACCAACCGTCTGTTTACCAAAGTCCACTAGGAAGAAATGTCTTGCCAGACGTGGTCAGTCTGCCACGCTGCCCCCTGTTGTTGACTTGTTTTCTCCGCCATATCTATGTTGGCACATGTGCAGTGCGGTATCTTGGGGCGGGGGCTAACTGGCAAGATTCCACACACGATGATCGTGAGGTGGTTAGCGAAACGTGAGATGATAATCGTTTGTGGCGACACTGTGTGTACCGCGCAACCCACGACTCAGCCATAAATCCGGTTTGAACGCCGATTGTCGGACAGGTAAAAATTGTAACGCTTCCAATTAAGATACACGTTGAACATAAAGTCATTTATGTTGTAATTCCTGTACGCACTAAATATTAATTGAGTATTGAAAGCACTTTCTGTCGATACAGCTCAGGTAAAAACACATTTTTTCGAACAGCACCTATTCCCCTTTTTTAGAATAATAATAAAAAAAACGACAGCGAATCTGAGATAAAGAGAAAAAAAAGAAAAAAAAAAAAAAACACTGCTTGCACAGACCGAATTACTGCAGGGCAATATTTGATCAAGTCAGACAGCTCCATGCCTTGCTAATATTCAAAGGATTCTGTTGCCGCAGAAATGTGAATACCTAATGTATTCCCCAGTCACAAAACAGCCCAACATGTGATACACAAAGGAATCTGAGAGGCGGCGTAAGACAGGCCGCCGTATCACATGCAGCCAAAGACGTATAATATGCTTTTGATGTGAGCTTCCACGTGCATTTGCAGTTTTATGAATATGAGATGGATGGTATCACCGTTTTATTTTGCTCTCTTGGTGGGAAAGGGACAAAGGAGCTGCGGTCCAACAGCCTCCTCAGCTCTTTTCATGTTTTTTTTTTTTTTTTTTGCTGCAAGGCCAAATCTCACCGCCGCTCGGCTCTCGCACATTTCCCTGCATAAACAACTCTTTACTTTAATCATTTTATAGTTATAGTGCTCCATAAAAAGGTCATTTAGTGTCTCCTTGTTTACACAAGGGACTAGCCGCGACATGTTGCCCATTACCCACTCTCCGACTGAAGTTGTCGCAATATTGATTGCTGAATATTAATTTTTTTTTGTCAGTCTCAAGGACACGGCCGGAGTGATTTTTATTTTTTTTTTTTTTTCATTTAAATTTTTCTTCATGGAAAAAAAAAATCTGATTAATTTCTTAAGGATTGCACCACTTCAAAAGCAAAATGTTTATGTGTTTACTACGAAATAAAACTGCGGCCAATCACAGAGAAGAAAGTAACGGTGATCTTTTATTACATCTCATTAATAAAAAAAAAAAAAAAAAAAAAAAAAGGGTTGTGAGTTTGGTAAGAAAAAATATCAACAAAAGTTTTATGATATGAATTGTTTACTTATATTTGTAAATTACTGTTTAACATGAGTTGGCAGCGGTGGCCTAGTGGTTAAGGAAGCAGACTTGCGTCTACAAGGTTTCAGGTTCAAATCTACCGTCCGGTTGCCGCTGTGTTGCTCTGGGCCAAGCACCGTCCCCACTCGCCGAAAACAGAAAAAAACAGATGGCATGGAGCAGTGTGATTTGGGTGTCAATGGTGGAGACTGCTGCGCCTGAGACCTTCTGGTCTCTTAGGGGCAATATGCCCCTAAGAGGGGCATATTGCTCGAAGGTTTTTGGTGGTCAGGTCCTATAGACTTTAGTTTGTTTATAGGGATTTAAGTCACTGAATCGGAAAATTTGGATGACTCCTTTGGAGTGATAACACGAAGGACATGCAGGACTTTTTTCGGATACAGAGATAAAGGTGATCAACTGTCTCACCCTCATCCTGTCCCCTTTATCTTCTAATTTTGACCAGTGAAGTTCACAAAGGATACTCCCAAGGGATTGATGAAGTTCGAACCTCCATGTCCTCCCTCACTGCATCTATCAATCTCCTCTTTGTCTCCTCCCTGGTAGCTCCATCTCTAGGATCATTCTTCTATACCAATGTCCCCACTGTCCCTCCTCTGAACATGTCCAAACCATCTCAATCTGTCTTCTCTAGCTTTGTCTCCAAACCTTCCTGTCTGTGTTGTCCCTCTAATCACCTCATTCCTGATCCTGTCCATCCTTGTCTCTCCTAAAGAGAATCTCAGCATCTTCCTTTTCCTAGTGTCTCTAATCCATCCATCATGGCTGGTCCCACCACCGTCCGTTCACCTTAGCTGAAGGGACATAGACGTCAAACAGAGCAGGGTTTAATTCTTGAATATTCAGTCAATCTTTTAGCAGATTTTATATATTTTTTTAAGTTTTAAAACACTGGGATAATTGGAAAAAAATATCTGAAAATGTTCAATTTTTGGAATATCTTCATTCAGAAATGCACTTTAAATGGGAATGAATTATTAATGATTTCAACTTTGAGGAAATAATAATAGTAAAAAAACAATTATTTACTGAGCGGAAAAGCATTTGCAGTCGCAAATCGTCTGCAATTACTAAAAAAAGCTCAAGAACATCAAAATTCTCTTTTTTTTTTCTGAATATACATATTTTTTTTTTAACTACAATAGAGTTTACAGCCTGACACGGAAACAAAATAAAGCCTCTTCCATAAGCTGATGTTTGATAAATGCATAATTAGTCATATTCATAGGGGAGCCGGGAGATAACAGAGTACCCACAGTAAACACAAACCACAACAGTAAATACAATTATGATTTAATGTGTGCAGACTGATCTGTGCACTGGGTCTGAGGTAGAGTTGGGGGTTTATGTTGAGGGGCTTGAAGACTATGTGTGAATGTAAAGAGACGGAAACAATGTAGCGTCCTCCCCCTGGGACCAGACTGGCAGCTGGACTCACAGGAAGGGAAGGTGCGATCTGGGATTGTGGACGTGGCTAGAAGGCCAACATTTTCCTGGGATACAAATACACAGAGATATATGGGTGAATGGACAGAGAAATATACAATAACTAAAGAAATATAATGGAAAAATTGAAATTTGAGGATCAGTAGGTTAGTGGTAGGTTAGTAGTTAATAAATATTACTGAGTGATTGCAATCTCACTATTTATCGTTATTCAAGTTCACTGTGAATATTACTACTGAGTTAAGTTGGTATTTTATTATATTATATTGCAGTGGTCCCCAACCACTGGGTCGTGGACCGGTACCGGTCCGTGGGTGAATTGGTGTCGGGCCACAGAGAAAAAATGTTTCCTTTTAGCGCCATCTGTCTATTCCTTCCGCTTGATTCATACGCATATCAACAAAAGAACTGACCAATAGAATGGCTAGGATTCCATCATCAATACATTCATCTTCTTCTGCTTGTCCGTTGCCGGGCCGCAGGGGTGGCGCCACCCAAATCAAATTGCACCATATTGTGAGCCTTCCTGTGGGTGGTGAGCCCACAAGAAGTGATGTGGGTTGGGACGGTGCTATGCTCAGAGCACCTCAGTGGCAACTTGGCAGCTGGTG
>JAFBJS010005073.1:0-26908 GCA_016785265.1 Paraplagusia blochii
AGGAGGATAGGGAAAAGTTCTGTATACAAACAAATCAGCGAATAAATAATAACAGCATATATGTGATAAAAGGATGTTGATGCTAGTAAATATATACCTTGTGCATGTGTCTGTGTGTGTAAATAGAAGTGTACTCAATATTAATATTAATATTAATATTAATATAAAATGAAATGTATTTTATTCATTTATGAAAATGATTTTAAATTTTGATGACTGGAGCAACTGCAGTGAAATATTAGTTATGTTTAAAGAAATAATTTGTTATTTTATTTTTATTTTTTATTTTTATTGTAATATTTTATGGATGTTACATTCATCTATCTATCTATCTATCTATCTATCTATCTGGCTACTTTTATTTTGAAAAATCAAATCGCCTAATCTTATTTCAGATTCTGAAAGTCTTAAACTCAAATTAATTGAGGGCTATGAATGGTCAATACAAAAAAAAAACTCTCATGTTATGTATTACAACATTGTAAAGGTTTTGAATTAACAAAAAACATACATTAACAAAAACACTTACCATATATATGGTATATGTATTACTGGTAAAGACTGTAATATATACACTAATATATATACACTATACTGTATTACGGTACAGTACATCACTGTGTGAAAATACAGTTTATATCATAACAGTAATGATATAAACTGTTCTCTGATCTCCATGGATGAGAAACTGCTTTGATAAAATATGAATGGTGTAACGAAGGAAAGTCTCAATTGCAAAACTAACATTCATCCAGCAGTGTTTACCACCGAGTTCATCCAAGATGACCATTCCCAGCATTGGTGACTTGCAGTGAAGTCCCTCTATAAGTCTTGAGGGCTGCACTAAGATTAGATTTTCATATCAAGGTGGGGGCCACAAAGAAATAGTCCCACGGACCTCAAATGGCCCGCGTGCCGCAAGTTTGGCACCCTGAAAGTCAAAGTACTCAGCCATGCTGCAGGCATAAATACTTTTAAATTTATTTTTGAAAAATATTTAAGGGAAATTGATAAGATGTAAAATATCCAAATGCATCTTCAAGCAGGTGCGGTATAAATATTATCACATCAGACCGTCGGGCTGTGGCTGCGGCTCGGCCACCAGCAGCTCCACCAGCAGCTCCACCAGCAGCAGCAGAAATAATTAAAAGATGTTGAAAGAATAAAAGAGGAGGACGTTGTTTCAGCGGCGGACTGGTGGAATAAAGAGCAGCCTCCAGTGAAAGAAAAAGCCCAAGACTAAAAGCTATAATTGTATTTGCCTCGGCGAAATATCAGAAAAGACTCCTGGTTTCTTTGAGCGTTATTAGATTAATGCTCAGAGATGGCTTCTTTTCTCGCTGCCAGACGCGTGGAAGGAGGACGCGGAACCATTTGGCTCTTTGGTTTCAATAATCAAATTAAGCATTTGCTACAACTTTGGGCTCCCAGCTCGTGTGTGTGCAGAGGGAAGAATCCAAAAAGAAAACATTTACATAATAGGAGCTGTTTTTTCTTGACTCTATTCTATTCTTTTCTTTAAAAAAAGAAGAAGGAGAAGCTGTGGTTGATCTATGAGAAGACAATGTACACAGAGGAATGAAAAAGGAGAAACACACTGCAGCACGTCAACGATTGTGCAGGAAAATAATGGATGAAAAAAAAGTTTTATTGAAGAAAAAATTAAACGCAGCTGTGCACAGACACGTCCGGGGTGCGGCAGATTAATCAGTGCGATATTCTCTATTGATGCTGGAGATGAATCATAATGTTGTCTTATATTTAACGATGCATTTTTAGTTTTTTTTTATTTTCATAAAAATTTTCAAAAAAAAACGCAATACACTTTTGACGTCATCTCAGTTTTCACCTAAAAATAAAGTATTTTATTTTATAAATTTAATATTTTTATATTTTTGAGAATATTAGTATCCTATTATAATATTGCAGTGTGTGATTTCCAATGCTTTCTTTTTATTTATCTAATTATTAATTTGATCATCGATTTATAATTGTATTTTCGAGCTATAAAACAACTTTTAATGAAATATATCTATTTTTACCACAATAATTATTATTTCAGTATTTTTGCAATTTTCATATAATGTGCTTTCGCTACAGAATTATCTAAAATAAAAATAATTTAGTTTTTTACATTAATTGGACAGATTAATTTTTTTCAACATCATTAAAGGCTAAATATTTTACTGGACAAAAATTAGGACAAAACGATTTTTTCTGTTTTTGTTTGTGCTAATCTACATTTAGATATCGGTGAAAAATGGAGAAAGTGTGAATTTTGTTCTTTAATCCTCATGGTCAGAGAGTGACCACATCGTTCTTGTAAAAGCAGTGATTTACAGTAACATAATGATCCTTTAGTCCCCAATAAAGCACTCGTTAGTTTCTAATTATGTGGCAAATAAAGGACCTAAACCATATGCCTTCACTTAAATAAATCAGCCAAACGCGATGTGTGCGAGACCCCGAATTCCCCCGTAAAGTGCCGGACAATGGGCAGGGACAGGGGCAGAAAGTCCTCTCCATTTAGTGCGCACTGTCGTTGCTCAGCAATAAAGGAATGTTGGTCGACAGGGGAACAAAACCGTGGAACAAAATACTATTGTCTGCGGACGGATTGGATGGATCCAGAATAAAGAGAGAAAACGAGCGATGGGCGGACCCGCTGTCACGTTTCTGCCGCGACGTCTCACTCCTGCGCCCGAGGAAAATCCTGAGCTTATCAAAACGCTTATTAATAAGGCCGCGTGTTTCATGGGAGGTGGTGAGGGTGGGGCTGGAGAGCAGATAAATGAACAAAAAAGAAAAATCATTCTGGGGGAAACAAGGGGAGGAGGGCAGAGGGAAGATACTCCCGTGACAATTTAGTCTGATGTCTCAATCTGACAGGATGGATAACGGAAAAAAAAGGAAAGGAAAGGAGAGGAAAGGAAAGGAAAGGAAAGAAAAGGAAAGGAAAGGAAAGGAAAGGAAAGGAAAGGAGGCTGTGGCGTCACATCAGAATCTAATGTTTAGCCATACTGTACTGGACGTCCGCACAGAAGACACAGACTGTAACGATGCAAGTCAGAGAGGAGTAAATTCATGCCTGAATGTTACCCTGGCAGGTGCGTTGGTCCGCACATGCGCACTAACGCTAAGAAAACAGATTACCAGCGGATGTTTTGGAAAGTAGCAGTGGAAGACAAGTCGTGCCATGGCAGTTGTCCCTCTTTTGTATGACAATGTAAAAAATCATTTAAAGAACTTATTTTAACACCAAAAACACAATGAAGGATACTCAAGGCTCGAAAATACGATTGTGAAGGCACGCAGGTGACAGAAAAAGTAAGACGCCATTTTCAGAACAATGTAAAGAACTGTATGACGTCACCATTTAATGGCGAGTTTCCCTGTTTAATACAGAAATGTAAATGTCTTGACTACACCACCCATGACATACTGTACGACAACTAAGGGACTGTTTGCAGAGTAAAGGGAAGAAGCTATGTTTATAAACACACATAGGAGAAAAAAAAACACCAGGAGAAAGACGCCATTTTCAGAACCAAATCCTTGTATGACATCACCACCAGTGCTTAAGAGAATGGCCAGTATTGCACATGGTTAATTTCACTGTGCAACACAGTAACGCTAAAGCGATTGTTTTAACACCCATAACACACTGAGCAAGAACGATGGGTCTGTTTGCAGACTCCCCAGGGTAAAATATGTTTGTAAATGCACAGTGGTGACGTAACACCACGGAAAAGACGCCATTTTCAGAACCAACTTCTACTTCATCAAAGAAAAGTACATATTTGACGCAGCTTTACGTTGTAATTTTTGTTAATCGTCAGGACATATTATTCTTCAGAATCAATGCAGTGACAGTAATATTATTTCATATAATCCATACATTTTCTTTTTTTTATGAACAGGGTTGGAGTGGTGGTTTTTCAGGCTTATGTCTATGGCCGCAGGTGATATGTTGCGTAAAAAAAGGCGCATCGTGTTTCCAAGAGAACAGAGGTAACGTAAAACCAGCAGAAGAGACAAACTCAATTAGAAACCAAAGTGCGATAGTGAGTGTACTCTAAATGGTGAAGACCTGTCAAAACTAGGACAGTGCTCAAGCAATACACTGCTCCTCTGTAAGACCATTTTCTTTTCTTTAAAACCAAAGCATGCCAGTGTTTTCCAGTGACGCTGTTATAATAATTTTGCCTTGTGTAGTCCTGTCATTTTATTAGCAGTGGTGAATGAACAATGTTATATGTGGGATAGAAATTTATACTACGCCAGTGAGTAAAAGGAAGGCGCATCACGTTTCCAAAGCGCGCAGATGGAAAGTGACATCTGGAGAAGAGACCAAATTCAATTAGAAGACTTATGGTGGAGTCTTATCTCAGGGTCTACACGAGGGGAAGTGTGCAGCACAAAAGACACCAGTGCTTCAGTGGCATCCACATCCAAAGCCAGTCAAACACCCAGTTTTTGTGACCACATTTTCACCTAAGATGAATCGAAAATGCAATTTGCATACGTCCATTTCACATCCCCTGCATTCGTTAAGCCTGTCATTTTGTAAAACATTTAAATCCAGATTTTTTTTTTTAGTGGTCAACATGTTGCTGTTTTTTCCTCCAGATGCTGCAGCCTCCTGCTCCTACACCGCCTCCTCTGGCCTCTGCGGACCCTGAGCTCTTCTCATCTCAGCGCCTCCGCCCCCCGAGTGACCAAGAGACCAGCCAGTGGATTAACATAAAAATCTTATTCCCTGGGATAAGATTAGGAAACATATTACCCTCGAACGCGGCCTTGGCACGGGCCAGAGCAAGGCAAGGAATCAATTACTAAATTACTCCAACCTCTAAGTCGACATTAACGCAGAGAAATGCCATCGACCGCTCGGGAAATAAGATTTCGCAAAGATGTGATCATTAAATCTCTTGCCACTGTTCAAGAATTTGATTCATAAAATCGTCCGGAATGAGATGGAATTGAATTCTTATCGGAGCTCTTGTCATCGTTTCATCCCGCGCTGTTTAACGTTGGTCAATGGGGCCTTCATGAGATTTCCCCCCTCTGTAAATAAACTTAGTAATTCAATCCGGCCTCTCCACGACACATTGTTTGCTTGTTATTAATTTATTGCAGCCGTGCGGGGCTGGAAAGAAGCTGCGTATGCACGCGGATATATATCTGCACGCGCACGTGCGCGCATACTGCGGGCCTGGCTGTGATTCTGCTGTGGAAAAACTGCATCATCTGTCATTTTTTTCCTCCTCCTTTCTTTCCACCTCTTTTTGTCAGCATTTCACCCCCATGTGGGGTCAGAGCATATTTTATACCTCCGTGCTCGCTGTCCTATATTCCACGCTGCAGCAGCGGCAGCAGAATGCCCCCAACTCCACATTAGGGATTGACAATTATTAGCCTCAGCTTCATAAATCAGCTGCGTGACCCGTTATTATTGTTGAACTGAATAGCTGTTGGGGAAGTGAGGGTCAGTGTCATTAACTCTCCAACCCCCACGACACCACCAACTCACAGACCAACAGAGAGAGAGAGGGAGACACACACACACAGAGGGAGAGAGCATCCTCGGGCCCCCTGAAGGCATTTGGCCCCTTTATACAAGGACCTGCTGGCTAATAATGGCCGTGTGGTCGGGCCCTAAAAGCTTAATCACACATGCATTTAGTGGCAGACAGCGCGCCTTTGTGCGCACGTAGGTTTACTGGAATTAAGCGATTAATGGTCATCTGAGCGGCAGGCGACAAGGCGGCGCAGGAGGATGATGGAGCGCTTTTTAATGTCAGCCGGGAAGCTGCTGCTGTGCAGGGACGCAGGGAGAGGACGGGTGGACGGGAGGTGGGAGTGTGTTGGGACGCAATTACAGTAGGCCGTGTCTCCCCATCCATCATAAAACGTCAAGGTCATTGTGGAGGATATTGATCGTTATAATAGTTATTGTTATTATTTTATTGTTATTATTACACATTGTGATGCTGATTACGCCCACTGAGCCCGGCTGAGACATTATAATATGTATAAGAAGCCTGAACATGTAAAACACCTGCTATCACTTTCTAAAGCTGCTAATTTGTCTCGCCTCCTCCTTCCCAATCTCCCAAACCAGCTTCACATTATATTTATTTCTTCTTATTTCTTCTTATTTCTTTTGTTGTTAATAATAATAATATTGATAATAATAATAATAGGATTTTTAAAATTATTATTGTTACCAAAGTGCCCCTGAACACATGTCTTTTCTCTCTTGTACATATCATTGGCCTCAAGCCTCCATCTGCATAAACCATCAGACATATATGTATTTGAATATATGAATATATCTGAATGGCTTCAGTGCATTATGATTTCCATATACTTAAAGGACCTGACCTAACAGCCTGTAGTGTCTATCTCACAACAGGACACTCGGTCTGGTTACAAACCGTGTCATTTGTTATCATTAACTACACTTGTGCCCCCTATAAGTGAGAGACGACCATACATGTTGGTTGTGTTTATTTTGTAATTGTATAAGTGAAACTCACAATGATTACTGTTGTATGGAATAACATTGTTGCCATGCCAGATGTTGTAAACAAGAGTATTTAGATACAATGTATTATTAGCTTTCTGTTATATTGTAGAATTGTTCCTGGGTATGACTAAAAACTACATACAATTACTTATTTCCCAGACGTATCACATGATAACACTATGGACTCTGGTTAAAGATAATCTCTCAACAATAGTGGGATAGAGAGGGCAAGGCGTTATACCCTTAAACTAATACCCTTAAACTACAAGTATACCAAAGATTGGTGCATGTTCTAAAAAGCCTATATACAAATACACAAGGGGCCCAAAATATGTCTTTGTTTAAGACACTTATTTTATTAGCTTTCGAGAGTACCAGAGTGGAGACCATTGCCAATCCACTAGAAATAATATTAGTTTCATTTTAGTTTCGGTTTTTTTTTTTATTATTATTAAATTAGTTTGCATGCCACGTTTATTGAAAAAAAAAAAAAGAAACATACAGTGTTCAGTAGCCTATATCTTGGAAAAAATGGAGGTCAAACTTGGTACTACAGTATAATCATGAAGCTGGGATGAACCTAATGTGAAGGCTAGATCAATTATAAACAGAATCAATATAATTGTTTTTTTTGCACAAATATGGTGATTAGGTGTGCATTCTGGACCTGAGTTTTATTATTTGCATTTCCAAAGATGCATTTTGTGAGACAAAAGCTATTTTTGTGAAGCCCAGCATGGACAAGATTTACCAACCAGTCCAATGGTAGAAGAGCATTCTCCCATTATCTTTCTAACTAAGTAGCATTACTGTGTACTGCATTCAAATTTCTATATTCAAAGTTATAAGTGCCTAATGCACCAAAGGGACCTGGTGCGCTATTATGCTGATTGGCCCATTGTAGACTTACATTATCTTATTCAAAGGTAAATGCAGCATTAGACCACTGGTATTAATGTTTATAAGGGCAGGGCTGAACTTAACTCATTTTCTGTTCCATTACAAAATTACCTGGAAAAATATTGTTTCATCAAATGAAGATACAAATCCAAACCACAGGTGGTAAACAAATGTATTTGAACAAAAGGAAGAGTCAAGTACAGAATATGAATTATTGTAAAAGTAATAATGATTGATATTACCTAATGGTGTATAAATATATAAAATGTAATATCATATAACTTTCTTTCTACATTTAAATCTCTTGAGGATTATTCCAATACTGTTCTTTTTCTTTGCACCTTGACTAGTTCTTTGTCAAGGTAAATCCTAACAAAAGCAATCACTCAGGGTTTCTGAAGAACTTAGCTGGTGATATATATCAATATATCAATCTGTTGTTGTCTGTCTCCTTTTTGTCTTATGTCTAATCTTCTGATCATATTGATTAAAATGTGATCATTAATCATTTAAACCAGCCACTAGAGAGCACAAGCCAGTGTATTTTTTAGTGATGGTCCGAAGCCTGGATAAATGGTGAGGGTTGCGTCAGGAAGTGCATGCTTCGGCCAAATCAAAGATGGAAAAAAATAAAAAATTCCATATTGGATCAGTCAGGGCCCGGGTTAACAATGACGTGCTGTTAACTTACAAGGTGCAGTGAGAGAGGACGTGGGGGTAGTTGGAGTTAGAAGATACGGATAACAGGGTGATATGGAAGTTGTCGACTTGTTGGGGCAGCCCCTGAAAAAAGGGACAAGCCAAAAGGAAAAGAAAGAAAACATTTAATCACCAGTAATTTATCTTGTGATGAGGGAGGTAAACAAAATCAGAACAAATAGATATTTTTTGGAACTATTAAAATATCTATATTGGTAAGTGTAGGACATTGTTATGCACCATTTGGAAATGCCATGGATATAGAGAATAGAGAGTGGTCACCAAAAAGCTTTGAATCTCCTTACCAAGAAGCCATAATATTAACCATATCTTCCAGAGACATGTTGTTGAATCCTGTATGTTTTGAGTAATACACACTCCTAATGTCCATCCTACAGAAACCACAAATTAGGCAGCTGTGTATTAGACATGAGGGACAGGAGTTCCTTCAATTTCATGTTTGCTCTTCTTCTCCTTCATAGGGTCATCCATATTGATGGGAGAAGGTGATTTATACAGCCATGGCCACCAACCAATAGTGGTGCCTGTTGATCAATCAAAGCTAATTTGATTGGAAGGAATAGTTAAAGAAGAGCCAGATGGGAGTCATCAGAGTGTGTCTGTCCCCTGCAGTCTCTGATTCACTTCCTGTTCCCAGAAGGCAGCTGTGAAGAATGTTGCTGGGCCACAGAGCTGGAAGAGGTAGATTGGATAGATCCTGCAAAATCAATAGTAGGATGGGCAAGTGGCAGATACACCATATTGTTATTTGTTTTCTAACTGAACTGCACATATCTGCTTAGATCCTGGGGTGAACCCTAATTAATAACTTTTATCACTAATATATATTTAGTTTGTGTCTCAAAAACAGATGCAATGACAATAACAATAAAATATATAACTAATTGGAGATTTTGGCGAGAAGTAATGTGCTATACTACGACTGAAGGACTAATGTGGAAGTGCTAATTAGAGTCTATTGATTTTGAAATTTTCTGACATTTTCAACTTTAAGTAAAAAAAATGTTCAAAATAAGAATGAAGACTATGTTTATTAGTTGGAACGGGAAGAGACGTCAAATATTAATGTAAATCCATACATTTTAAGCATATTCCCACCATTTTCTTAATACTTTTTGACCTTGAGCATGAAAAAATATTGTTTTTTTTTATTTGAATGCTTTTCTATTCTCTTCTACTGCATTGAAGGGTTTATTACAATGTATATTTTTAAATCAATAAGTTCTGTAGTTGAGGTCTGTCAGCGTACATCAAAGTGATGCAGACCACCATACCACTACCATTTCTATCTCTCCTATCTCTATGCAGCTCCGATCTCTCTCCCCTCCCCGTCAAAGGCCTGATGTGACAAATAGCTGGATCTGCACTTTTCTGCAGCAAAACCTTCATGCCCCTCATCATCGCTGGGTGCAAATTTGATCAGAACACACCCAGAATCCCCTGACTGCCTGATGATGAATTGGCATATTAGGAACCATGTTTATGCATCAGGCCAGCACTCTCTGGCAAATGACAGTAAATTGCTTCAGAGACAAATCTCCAGTCTGGGACTGCAGCGACTGTGGGGAATTGAACCCATCTCTGGTAAATATGCATCCTACAGGTTCCAGAAAAACAAGTAAATGATGATAATAATGAGTTTTACTTAATCAAAGTCACTACAGTATCGGATAAAAAACCTTTTTTTTTTTCGTAAAATTGCTAATTGAAGCGTTTTTTTAGTTTTTCTAAAACTGAGAAAAAGAGGAAACAGACCAAAGAACACAGGTCTTAACTCTATAAGAATATGGATTATTTTATTTAATATTGATGTTAATCCACCTTCAAATGATCTCTGCCAAATGTTATGTCCCGTTGATGGAGTAAGCTTCTAAAGCGAGAAGTTGAACTTTGCTGTTCATATAGCTTTTATAAGAATTAACGTCAGTGTAAACTGGTCTTGCTCGGCCTGGTCCAAGTCCAGATTGAAGCCACAGAATGAAAACCAATAGCCCTGGGCTGATATGGAGTGGTACTGAGAAGAAGGAGGGAACCGTAAGAGGAGCAATAACACTAATCTGATCACAGAAAATGGCTCTCTGAATGGAGGTGGGATGAAAGCCATAGACCTTAAATCTGGGTTTGCGGGGTTTGGCAGAGGTGACAGCATGATGAAGTTTTTATTGGATTTTCTAGAGAATAGGACGAGTCGCCTTAAACCACTGCCAATCAAGTGTTGCATCAAAAAGTGATTGGCAGTTTGTGTTCATGTGCAAAATTACTTCTGCTGACTTTTTGAGATTACATTTCTAGATTTACACCAATGTAGTACTAACATTAGAACATACCGCTGTAAAATATGGCCAAACTATTACACCTGCATGAAGATTGCAAAAGGATATAATTAATTACACATTCTTTGAAACACAGCTTTACTATTTGTGAAATTTGGTTTACAAGTTCCATAGAATGTCATGTCGGAATGTCATAGGATGTTTAGTTAAGAAAGTCTGAAGATAAGGTTAGGAATGGTGGCGGTATTGTATTTGCAAAGACAAGGCAACACTGTACTAATAATTGGAGGCCCAAGGTAAAACATTTGTTGCAAAAGTGTCAAGTTCTGACACTGAATAACTGAATGAATCAAATGCAGTGTTTAATCCTCCACTAAATGCTCAATAGAGTCTAAAAAGAGTCCAAGGCACATGTTGTGTGTTTTATCTGTCATTACATTTCATTAATTTTTTCATTAAAGTTTAAAAAAAATAAATGAAAAGAGTTTCAACAACAGTAACAGTAAAAACAGTAATTTAATGAGGAAAATGGCTGTGAACTTCTAGAAAACATAATGCGAGACAACAACAAAGTATATCCCATAACCCGCCCTAGGGTCCCAGCCCAGTCTTTGGTAAACAGTGGTTTATGTTATTCATGTATTCAAATATCAACACAAGGCTTTGCTGTGCCCATCTGTAAAAATGAGGTGGGGACACCTGAGTTCGACTTTCTACAACCTTCCCCTAACCCTAACTCTGTACCACCAAAGTAACTTATTTTATTAAAAACTTATTCCAGATCTTGATCCAGTAGCAGCATTTACCATCCAAAGTCAACAACTGAGGTCTTGCTCAGCTCCTATTGAAAAGCAATCACTGAATGCCCACCAGTTTGTGACCAGCCATTTGTCCGCCCTCTCCTCCTTCTGGCTGTGTTTGCAGGTTTGCATCTGAATCAGGGGGTTGGCGGGGCCCGAGTACCCAGCCACGTGGACCAGATTGATGTCATTGTCTCGGCACACTGACCTTTGCTGTAATACCCACGGCAGACATCACAAACTCTCACATCAATTTAGCCCAATTGGATGTGGCATGTCTTGGCTAACTCAATTTGTGGAGAAATGCACCTGTCTCTGCCTTCCCTCCCTATAGATTTACTGAAGGGGAGGAGGAGAAAGAAGAGGAGGAGGAGGAGGAGAAGGAGAAGGAGGAGGTGGGATGGCAGGAAAGGAAAAGAACGAGACCAGGGAGGGAGAGTATCTAGAGTGGAGCTGGCTGTTAATCCATAAGTCCCCCCCGTCCCAGCTTACCCACAGAAACATTCACCCACATGCATATAAACACCAGGGCCAACTCCTCTCCTTCTCCTCCTTCCTCTCAGCTCTTTTCCCTGGGCTGTACTTTGCAAATGTGCCTCCTCTGCAGCAGCAGCAGGAGCAACACACACTCCAGCCATTATGTGTTGTGTGTGTGTGCATTTTACCCAAGGTCTGGGCAGAGAGTCTGGGAGGAGCAGAAGGAGAGCTATTAGCCCAGCAGTAATAAGATTAGAGAGACGTTAAGGGGGATGTGAATTTAAACAGCCAGCAAAAGGGAGGAGGAGGAGGAGGAGGAAAAGTTAGAGGTGTTATTAAGGTTGTTTATTACTCATATACTCCCTCTGTGTGTGTGTGTGTGTGTGTGCGTGCACTAGGCACGTGTACTTAAAATATACAAGGTCACTTTTCAATATGCAGCTTTTATCCGTTCCCTGGGTCTCAACCTTAAGGTGGATGTGAGGAGTTATATACCGTTTACACATATTCATACTGGTCTGTCTTCAGGCCTGCAGGTATAGATAGTAGATGCACTCTGTTTGTGTTTCCTCTATGCGGCATAGTGAGCTGTCAGATATGAATAATAAGGGCTGGGATCTGGGCATTAGGTAATGAGCAGACTGCTGTGAGGTGAATCATAAGCCCTTCATCAGCACTAATACTGTTTACACCAACAACACTTTAGAGTCGATGTAGCTGCCAGGAGGACCTGCTCTTCATTCCCTAGTCACCAGATGTGAGGAAGTTAAATGTAAAGGCTAAGGATACTGTAGTGATGTGGCAAACAAAGAGAACAGCATTTATTGTGTTTAGCTGTCAATACTACAGTGTGTATCAAAACCCTTATGTTGATGCGTGTCTTTCAGTGAAACATTGAAATACATCTCGATTTTGTCCACTGCGATCTATTCGCTTGGGACTTAAACTGTAGATAGCTACTGTATCTGAGAGCTGGGGTTTACACACATCAAACTAAATTTGGCATAAGGACTCAAACAAAATTAGATTAAAGTAATATTTATGTGAAACATTATGATTTGATGGCAGAGGTGGCCTAGTGGTTAAGGAAGCGGGCTTGGGTCCACAAGACTTGAGGTTCGAAACCCAAACCACACTGTACCATACTGTCAGCCTTCCTGTGTGTGGCAGGACGGTGCTATGCTCAGAGCACCTAAATGGGTAGCTGAACCTGAAGCCTTGCACCCCAAAGTCCACTTCTTCACCTGCTAGGCCACTAATGCTGCCTCTTATTGTTAATATAGTTCTTTTTTTTATAAAACATTAGATTGAACAGTTTGGTGGAGCAGATCACAGGCCTTCAGTTGATGACCATTGCCACATAGTATAAATGACCATACAGTATATCTGTTAGCTCTATGGCTGAGTATACATGTATGTCCACAGAAGGATGTTGTGATAACGTTTGAGGGACTTATAGATTTTGCCTGCAGTGGTATTGACAGGCCAGTCAATAAGGCAGCAGGGTAAAGTCCTAACCTAACCATACTATCCACTTAACATTGACTCGGGAAGGAATCTCCACAATAACACAGTGAAAAGAGCACACTGCATGTCAAAATGCCAACATGCCCCAGAAGTAAAAGTAAAAACAAACAGAAAAGATTGATTGGCATTAGATGGACTTTTCTATAGTTGTACTCTCACAGCGAATGCATCTTAAGGTTTTCACCACAACAATACAAATGACATACAAAAATGTCACTCTATATTATTTAATACCTATATTTATATCGAAAGACATTTGAAAGAAGTGTTTGTCCAAAGGTGGGTTTTGAGGAAGAAATTTGATTTAGGTCAGATTTGATTTCTGCACTGGATTCTGGCAGTTTTGTCCAATTAAACTGCAATACACTTACATAGAACCCTTAAGTTTCATTGCATTGGACATCTTCTTGAATCTTGAAAGCTGTGTCTACCTATTTTTCCACCAACACTTGCCTTTTGATGCAATAAGACTCTTTAAGTTTTTTGTGACTTTTTCAGACAGGGAGATGGAATAAGGAAGTATTTGGCTGTCATGTTTTGTCATACATACATTTCTATTATAGTGAAGTTTTAATCTAAGGTTTGTGAATCAATGGACAGTTTTGCAGCCAAGACACCAATAACTTACACATTTAAGGACTAAAAGTCAATAACATTTTCTTAATATATTGCAAGAAGTCTGATTACATCAGGCATTTGTGAACTACACTCCCAGACAAGTCTATTGGTGGACATCACAAAGTTAGAAAGGAAAAACAAATCTGCAAAGGGTTGGAAAACAGTTCTGAGGAGATTATTTTTATTGAGGAACATTGAGTTATCATGACATCCTGGTCCATACAAATTACAGATAACCTGCCCAAAAACGGAATAAAATTAAATCCTTAAACAAAAGTTAAATGCATGACATCTAATAATTTATCTTTTTTTCATAATTATTCTTGTTTTACAACAACCATCATAGTAATATTTACAATACATGTACGATGAATACAGAGTCTTTTGTTCATGACGGAGCTGAACTGGACACAAACACATGAAGTCAAGTAATGACTCATACAAACATGTTCTTTCACTGAGCCAGAGGTCCAGTCAGTGACCTCTTACAGCCAGGCTACACAGAGTGACCCCTGCTGCCCCCTCACACCACGGCCCAGTCCCACTCCCCACCCTGAATGCTGAGGCATCACTGTTCCTGAGCACACAGTCCTGTAGCACCCCCTGACCCTGTGCTGTCCCCCATTATAGAGCAGTCAGAAAGCTTTTAGGGGCTCCGGTAACGCTGAAAGATTGATGGCGCAAAATGAGGTGGAGGAGGGGGGAAGAGCAGGTGGTTAAGAAGAGAATGTCCTCCTTAATGGGTTGCCAGGAATGTAATTTAATAATTATGAAAAGTGAGTCAGGAGAGCTGGCTGGATGGATGGATGGTGGGTCGGATGGCCACTGAGGAAAGCAGGGTGGCTGCCAACCGTCTGCACATGCCTGAGCATCCTCCACCCTCTGGTGCCGCACGAACAGGTGCACAGATCTTTGACTTTGAGTACAGTTTTCTTCTTCCTTACCTGTTGAAAAGTATAGTATTTAGAACTCTGGTGTTAAAAGTCTTAAAAACGCATCTCATCAACCTGCAGGGGCCGTTGGGTGCAGAATAGGATCATTCAATGACTACAGTGATTAAACTTTACTGTTTGGTGAAAATTAATTCCTTGACATGGTCTGAACATTTATGTGATGATTAATGCGTAGTAAAGTGCGTAGTGAGCTTACATTTGAAACAGGAAAATCTATGGAAAAATATGCTTTGTTTGTCACTCTGGCATGGTCTAATTTTAGCACTACACTAAATATCTACAGAAGCACCCTTTAAATTAATCAAAAAAAGCTTCTGTTATGGTTATTTTCAGAATTTTACATTTTATAACCTAGAATAGTCACTCTAGTTGAATGTTTAGCGGTTAGGTGCTATGAGAATCATTGAAATAATTGTATTTACAGAGTGTACTGCTAATTTCATTTTAATCTCTTATTATTGAAACTTTGTGGTGCATGTTATCTGTTTTCACAAAATACTAATACTAATAAGAAAGAAACGCAATTCTACAACTGGCAACTTCTGTTCTCTTTAATTACCCTGTTCATGAAATGTGACTGTGCATATTGGGTTGTGTGGTTGAAGAGTGAGTCAAAACTGTCAGTTTTTCCTTTTCCCAAAATCTCATTTTAGGATGAATTATTTCCGCTGACCATGTTTACTGTCTGGAGTTGGCCGATTGGATTAGAGCTATTGCTTTGCCTTGTTCTCGGTGTGTCATCAATTTTTCACAAAATAGATGCAAAACACTGCAGACCTGCCGCTGCGTCACCTCAGAATCTGTGAGTATGATTTTTTTTTCCCCCTGTCGTTCTGTCAAAGTCATTTAACTGGTGAAAACATAGTTTTCTTATTTTGTCTGAAGTGCAACCACAGTGTGTTGTTGAATGCTTATTACTTCCATTCAAAAAGTGATCAGTTTGGGTATTTTTGTCCTTTAAAGGCAGATATATGACAAAAGTTTTATTTTGTACACCAAATAGATTCTCTACTCTATTTCCAGAAATAGCTGTTTTATTTACTGGACTTAGTACTAGCACAATAAAGTGTCTCCTGTAAAGGAACAGTATTTGAGGTCTTTGATGCGATTTGCAAACCGTAGTATATTTATCTGACCTTAGTATGTCAATAAATCCCTTTTCCAGTTGGTGAAAGTCTTCTCATCCACTCTTTCACATCTGTCATCCATCCTATCCTGTCTTTCCACATCCCTCCACCCAACAGCCTGTACTTTTGGCTCTGTCTCCTTACTTTTCCTCCGCAAGACGTATTGATAATTTCCAGCAAGAATACGATTTCAGTTTATTCTACAGAGCAAAAAATCTAATAGCCGAGTCCTCAATTCGATTGTGTTTTACTGGAGTGGAGAACAATAAACAGGGAGGAGGGCTTTGTTCTCCGTTCCAGACTTTCACCATGAGATTATTGTTCAAAAGAGATCTGATGTGATTACAGGAAGCAATAGATGATAATTACATCAGAACATGACTTTTCCTCTGCGAACACTTACATTCATCTGGGTTATGCATTGGGCCAGAACTGAAATGTGGCAATGCACGAGCTGACATGGCCTATGAGTGCCGGAGAGCAGCAGCGGTGGCGTAAGGAGCGGGTGGAGGCGGCGTTTGAAGTCACTCTGGGGTCAGGAGGCTGGAGTCTCCGTATGATGTTTGGTTACATGAGTGCGGTGGAAAATATCAGACAAATGTTGTCAAAAGAAAATACAACATTTGCATTGAATTGTACCTTATTACAAATACTTAACATTCATTAAAACAAATGTAAAAGGTATTTTGCCTCATTTTTTAAATATATTATTTTAAAACAAGGTGCAATGACATGGCTGTCAAATTTATTATATAATTAAAAAAATACATTAAAATAGGCTGCTCTTACCTGTGATTAATTTACATTTATATTGAAGGCCATATGAAACAATTTAAAGATTTTGTAGTGTTGACTTTCTATCTTTATATAAAAACACAGTTACTATATTTGAGGATACAAGTCGTATACTGTATATTTATATACTGTATGACCTTAGCTATAAAATAAATAGACTGCACTTTAGTGTAAAAAGACAATACTGTGTTGTGTTTTGTCATTTTTTTACATATATTTTAGATTTTTTTATAAAAATGTTGTTAAGTACATTTGACAATTGGAATTTGTATAATAATAATAATAATAATAATAATAATAATAATAATAATATTTTTATTGTTGTTATTATTGATTTAAAACAATATTTTACCCAGAAAAAAAGCAAAACTTTTTTTCTGGGTAAAATGGTGGTGGCACTATTCCCTGAGCCTATACGTTCACATGGCTGGAACACTGACTGGTCAGCACAGATGGAAGGATGAAGAAAAAACAAACAAACAATACACCCTGGAACTTGTAGTAATAACTCTCACTGTTGTGCCAGTGTCGGCTGTTTGGCAAAGTGTGCACGGTGGTGAGGGCCAGGCGCTGAAAGATGGCTGTTTTTACAAGGCAAGACAATGCAAAAGAAAAATAACAAAACTGGCCAACTTTGATGGCCCCTGAATATATTGGGCACTCTGCCTTTTGTGTGTGTGTCTCTCTCTGCCTGCAGCAGCAGCGGGTGGGGGGCAGAAGGGTTAAGTAGGATAGAAGGCACCCATACTTCAGATTGGCAGCAAGCTGCCGCAAGGATAATCTAATCAGGGATGCAATTCAATTAGCCGAGGGTCTCTGGGGCCGCTGAGCCAGGCAGCCGGTGGCAGCGCCGCAACCTGCCCCACAGCCGACACCCCGACGCTGCTCTCCGCTGGGCCTTGGCCGCTGCGGCTGAATGCAGATGAAATTTGAAATATGAAAATCTCCAATAATTTATGGAAGTTGTCAGAAACACAGTGCAGAACCACTTCCTCTGCTGCTGCTGTACGAAAGAGTAGGGAGGGTGCTGGGTTAGGAAGAGATGTGTTATTATTCTATGGTGTAAAAGTGTCTCCCTGCTGCAGCTGTACAGCTGTTTGTGTTAATAGTAACAGATAACACAGGAAAACAATGTGTGAAAAGAATGTTGTTGTTAGCATCAGATGGCTATTAAACAATATTTAAAATGGTACAATTGTGGATGATACAATGTGATTTAGCAGACAAATAATTTACTCTGAATAATCAGTAGAATTTCACTTGGTCCCTTTGGCAATGGTTGTGGCCCCTGAACCGTAGGTTTAATCCAAAAGACTGATTTTACACAGGGAAAGACTAATGTAACATAAAAGGTAGAAAATGCATTAGAATGAATATTACATCATGAGTCAGTGTAGGTAAGACCAGGTGATAGAGGTGCAATTATTTCAAAAGTCTCCTCCTTAAACCACACCTGCCCTTCATCCTCCACTACAGTATTTCCGTCTCCTTGTCATTTGTCAATGACAAGCACCTCCTCAGGAAGAGCAGATGAACCTGATGAGAGCTGGGGGAGAGTGAGGGTGGGGTGAGGTAGGATAAGACAGGAGATGGGGAGAGGAAAAGAGAGAGAGAGGGAGAAGCTCTTAGACAGATTATTGCTCATTAGAGACCGCCTTGCGCCGCACCATTATGTCAGAAGGAATCCTTTTTCATTTGCACAAATTTGCCTGGAATTTTTCTTATTTAGCTCAGCCTCCATTATCAGAGCTGAAAATCAGATTAGCCTATGATTATTCCCTGCATCGCTTGCCAACGTTTTCCCCAGTGCGGCCAACGGCGGTGGTTGCGATGGGCCCTGGCCTTTTGTTAACCTCTGCCCACCAACGATGCGCATGCACAACAACAGCAACAATATGATACACATACACAGGCATGCACACCTGCAGTGGATCTTACTGTAAATAAACCAAACTGTGTTCTCTAGCGGATGGTTGAGTCAGGGGATTCATTAGGATCCTTCTGTAAATGTAGACGTTAATGAAGCAGATGTAAAGGCTGTAAACCTTATTTTTATCCCTGTTATAAATAGAGTATTACGTCTGACGAACATGTCAGTATCTTGTATATCTGAACCGCTAATAGTTGCAGCAAATTGTTTGGTACTATACTATATATCTTTTTATTTATTGCAGCAATTTAGCTATTTTCTTGTCTCGTTTAGTATAAGGTCATTTTATCTTACCTTATTTTGATTTGATACCTTTTTGTGAAGAAACCAATAATATCACATATGGTGTTACAATCATATACACTCCATGTGATTTAGTTTTTATGATGTAGTTGTTGTGATATAGCTGTGTGATATAGTACCTATGACATAGTTGTTGGGATACAGTTGTTATGATATGGTTGTGGTGATAAATTGTTATGATAAAGTTGTTATGGCATAATTGTTCTGAAAGTTGTCATAACATAGTTATTATAATTACATTATAACAAGTTTTGATACACTTGTTATAATGTAATTGTTGTTATAAAGTCAATGTGATATAGTTATTATATAGTAGTTATGATATAGTTATTATATTGTTGTGCTCTAGTGATATTGTTGTTTTGAAATAGTTGTTATTGTATAGTCGTTGTGATATAGTGATGTACTTGTTGTGATAAAGCTATGATATTGTTGCGCTATTGTGATATTGTTGCAATGATATATTTGTTTCATTATAGATGTTTTGATACAGTTGTGATATAATTGTTTTTTATATAGTTGTTATGATACGAGTGTTCTTATATACTTGTAGTGATAAAGTTGTTATGCTATACAGTGATTGTTCTGATATGGTTTTTGCAATTTTATTGTGATGATATTGTAGTAATTGTTGCAATGTTGTTGTTATGATATAGTTGTTATGACATAGTTTCTATGTAGTTGTTGCCTGGAACAACTGATTCCCTATAAGAGCAGTATTTAAATCCATGAAAGCAATGTTCTCTCCACCACTGAAGAGGTTGTTGCTGTGAACACGGTGAACAGAAGCAGAGGTACAGAGCAGGTGGAATGGTTTCCTATTGCTAAATTATCACTCCAATTAGCCAATTACAATCTGAGACAGAATCAAGTTATGGATACCCCCTGAATAAGATCCCACACTAATCACAAATCAATCAGGACGTGTTGACTGTAATGCTTTCATTAACCTATTGCTTTTGAACTGCTCGTGTAAATTTTCCATAATTTTATTTGGCTGTTTAGCAATAAGACTGTGTGCACTGTGTGGTTAGTTTTAGGCTCATTAGTAAATGCTGTAAGTCACTGATTTGAAGTATGACATCTGATAATGAGCCAAATGTTAGCGGGGATTATGATCACGACACAGTCTAACAACGACCGTGTACAGTCTTCAGGTTTCAATTCTACATTTAAACTCTTTGTTTGAGAATCAACGCTTGATCTTATACACCACCTCTTAAACACTTATTAATTATTGTCATATGATGATACATATTCCCAACTTATATCAAAAAGCTAAATATATATTTAAAAATACAGCTCTTGAACCATTTGCCCAGTGTTAAAACTTTTTGAAGATTACAGAATACAATTCCAATAAAATGCTGTTACATTTACCAGGTTGTGCTTAAGCTAAATCTTAAAGTATTTGATTTGATCACATTCTCTCTTACTGTTACTGATTACACCTACCTCTCATTACTGGGGAAACAAGACATAAACTAACATGCACAAAATATAAAATTAACTCAAAGGCAATTGTGGTTTGACTACTGCTCTAATGCTCGGTGCATGGTTTTAAAATTATATTACTTCTATTCTTGTATTGCAGGTTTTTCACTCTCTCCTGGGTACATATAATTTTATTATATTGTATGTAATGCATATAATTGCAATTTTGAAATTATTTTGTGAGAAAATAAGCATTTTCTACATAGCAAGCATTTTCTACAAAGCAAGAAAAACAACAGAGGAAATATACGTAGTAAGAAAACACATTTTGTAGTGTAACTGTTTCTGTGTCTCTAATTTTAGGATAGATAAGAGACCACTGTAAATGTATATATATATATATATTTGCTATGATACAGTCGTTGTTTTATTGTTGTTATAATATAGCAGTTATGACATAATCTTATGAAATAGGTGTTGCGATAAAGTTCCTTTCCAAAGTTATTATAGTATAGTTCATGTGATATAGTTGACATGATAAAGTTCTTGTTATTTAGTTATAATACAGTTATTGTAACATAGCTGTTATGCTATAGTTGCTGCTGTATAGTTGTTACGGAATAGTTCCTCTAATACAGTTATTAAAATATAATTTATGTGATATAGTTGTTATAATATAGTTTTTGTGCTATAGTTGTTATTATTAATGCTTGTGATATAGTTGTTATGATATAGTTTATCTGATACAGTTATTATAATATAGTTCATGTGATATAATTATGATGTAGTCCTTGTGATATAATTGTTATAACATGGCTGTTGTAATAGACCTGTTATATTATACTTCTTGTAATATACTTGTTATATAGTTGCTGTGATGTAATTTTTATAATATAGGTGTTGTGATAAAGTTGCCATGATATAGTTCTTGTGGTATAGTTAATGTGATATAGTTGCTTTAATACACGTGTTGTGATTCAGTTATCAAGCTCCTACACACCCTATAGACTGCAGGGACATCAGTTTGGATCTCTCTGTGATTATGTCTTAATAAATAAATCCTAACAGAACCTCTTAAATACTTGGCAGAAACGCTGGATGCGGTGTCTTTTCAAGAAGCTCAGGTCAATGTACCGTCTACTAAATTCCCAAATCAAGTACCCAGACGACTGACACGGCCATTAGTATGCACTGATTAGCTCTGACATTTGACTGCACCAGCAGGACAGGCAAACCAGGAAATAGCCTGGGGCTTCAAACTGCAGGGGGGTGAGAACAGCTGATCGTGTTTTGTTTTTGCATGAAAACCCCTTTAAGTGTGTGATTGGCCACGCACAGTAGACAACGATGACACTATGGCTTGGAAAGCCACCAACTAGACCCAGTGCCGCCAGTCACTGTTACTCAGTGCCCCCTGCATCCCTCTGGCTGCAGACCCTGAGTCTCCCAGCGCATAATGGCAAGACTTTTTTTGTTTTTTTTTAGTTGTCCACTGGTATAGTCTGGCTTTCTTTCTTTTTATGGGATATAAATTAAGTAAAACATCGGTTTCACAAATGTTTCTTTAACAAATAAAAAATGGTTTTAAAATGTTAAAACAAAGGATTCACGCAAATTCTAAATGGATTTGTTTAAAGATAAAGAAAAACGTTTGAAATATTCCCTTTCTGCAAGACTGTTTAGGAATTAGATGCAGAGATTATTCGGCTGTGTTAGTATTTATTTGCAATTGCAAATTAAATAAACATAAAAGCATAATTCGAAAGCAATGTTTAGTAAAGTACATTATTTATCAAATATTTCATCAAATCACAGAATTATACATACATATACAGGCAATATTTAAGTCAGAAAACATAGAACTGTGATTATAACACCTTTGTTCATTATATACCACGTCTACATTCAACCCTATTTAAACATTTGTATAAAAGATGTTCATAATCGTGCAACATATGCAGGGTACGGTCAGTGTTTTTGATTGGCCATCACTCTCCGTCAGTCCCACCGCTCTCTCTCAGGCCTCTGTCCTTGCCACCTCCAGCCAGGCCGGTCTGCAGGACATCGTGTAGCCATGCTGGAGTCACTGAAAGCTGTAGGAGCAGATTGCTGCCTAATTGTGCTTTTCAAAGCTGCTGTGCACTAGGAGTTTCAACAGGGCTGCGTGGAGTCTGGGGCCACAGCGGTGGACACAGCACTGAAGGAATCCAACCTAGCAGGGTCTCATTGATGTGCCGAAGCAAAGGTCACCACAGTTATGCATCTGTGGGCTGAATGATGGCCACCAGAGCAGAAGTCCTGCCTTCCACTTCAGGCCTTTATGACTCTATAGTTTTATTAATATTATTTTTTAGCTGTGATAATTTTTTTTAGCATGTGTGGGAAGAAGCCTGTGGACCTCATTTCTTTTTCTCCAATATGCTTCCTGCAACTGGATGATCCATCTCTCCCTCTCTACAACATCTCCTGCATCCTTGTATCCCCCCTCCAGCTCTCTACCAGCCAACCCCTGCTATTTTCACCCCGCACACATCCGTCGCTGCACTTATCCAGGCCGCAGACGGCTGCTGGCTGGATGGCTAACTGGATTATTTAACAACAGAGCACCTCTCCTTCTTCCTCTATTCCTCTCCCTCGCTCTGTGTCTCTCAGTGCACCTCTCAGTGTACTCCTCGACCAGTGGGTCCTCGGAGGCGGAGGGGCCCTATTGAGCGGGGCCCTGGCTCTCCACTAGCCTGGCTCCTTTATTGAAGCATCTATGGGGCTTTATGCAGCCAGTGCTCGGCCTTGCCCTCGCCATCATCAATCATCCTCGGCTCCAGGGCTGCTATCAGAGCCCAGACAGGCGGCCAATCACAGGCACACAGGAAACTCTATAGGAGAAAAAAAAAAAAGAAAATACAGAGAATCAGTTTGTTTCACTTGCTGCCAGTCTCCAGTCTAGTGTGATTGGCATCTTGTGTACCTTCAGAGCTCATGACAACAGTGGCAGTTTGGGCGGCATGTGAGGTATTTGATTAGATCAAATACCACACACGGGCTGATCTGAGGCTAAGGCAAAGTTAAAATAACAATTATGGAGGCATTCAGCAGCAATAACACAGCCGTTTTATGAAAGATCGATATTAACTTCATAAGTATGCCGTATAGAAAAGGTGGTTGTAGTGTAAAAAAAAATATGAGAAAACATTGAATCCCTAAAGGAGTAAAGGGATATTACGGGATAAAAGGTCAAAGTAATATGATGGATGAATGCAGCCCACCATAAAAAATTTGTGAAATAAGCCAGGAAAAAACAAGTATTTGTATTTTTTTTAAATAACAACTCATTCTTCTACTTTTCATCAGGCCTCAACAGAATGTCGAAAATCTTCTCGAGGCTTAACTTTTTTAATAACGATTTTTCCTCTTTTCTTCTCTTGTATTCTTTTGCCTGCCTTCTCTCTTTCTCTCTCTCCCTGCAGCCCTGAGATCTCTCATCCTGCTCCAGGAGAAATAGGCAGAATCTGATTATAGACCTATTTTACAGCAGACGCCAGAGCGCAATAAAGGGACGGAGAGAGAGAGGGAGAGGGAGCACGGAAACGGGACTCTGCCCATCAATTAGATCTCTATTAGCAGCCAATGCAGACCTCACCTCAGGAAACGCTGCGGACCTGAAATTAAACAATTTTTCAAGAACGACAAGACGATCGTGTCTGCAAAACTACATCCTTGGAAGAATGGACGCGTCATGATAAAATAAATAACAATAAGTAAATGCACCTGGTGGTGGGGGAAAGATCCTAAAGTAAAATGGGTTATGCAATAAACATTAAATACCCATTTTTTTACAATGTAATTGACAAAAAAATTTATTAATAAATTGTTATTGTTATTATTATTAAATTATTGGATTGTTATGTATGACATATATCACTTGATCCTTTACTAAAGCAACAAATCAAGGTTTTTTTCTAGACAAATGTGATTATTTTGGTAAATCCAAACACAAACAAAAAACACACTCCAGTGTACAAACACACACAAAAGTCACATGACATTGATTAGCAAGTTGTCCAGAAACACGATTTTGTTTCAGATATGAAAAAGCATCAAACACTGTCTTGTTGTAAACCAGAATAAAAAGCAGTAACCTTATCCAATTTTGGGAAAGTTACAGGTAGAGCAGTGATGCTTGACTGGCCCGTATGCAGTCCAGATCAACATCTTGCTAAATATATAAATATATATAGTAAATAATAAAAAATGTATGTAGATAAAATAATGTATTCCATTCTCCCAGATAACCTATTGAATCACAGATTGACAACAAAACAAAAAACATATAACTTTTATTGTTTTGTATTGGTTTTATTTTATGTTGTAACAATTCCCCGTGCCATTAATCTCCAACTGTTGACCCAGCTGACCTGAGGCGGGACAGAACGTCAATATTGGATAATTATCCACAGCATTAAGGCCATTTAGAGAAGAGGACAACGTTGCGTGGCGCCCCTGTGGTCTGTAAGTCATAATTGCTCTTGCAAAGAAATTAAAAGTTCTTACTTTTGAGACAAGATTGCGTTCAGGGTCTATTCCAAGGGGCTGTGTAAGGACGTGAGATTCCAGCTAATTTGTTTTCAATCAGTGGGACGTGTTATTTTCATTTTGTAGCTGGTTTATTGGTGAAGACAGTGTTGTGGTGTGCTGCTCCTGCAGCTCCCAAGCCCAAGACTCACAACATATTTATGGGTCCTAATCTGGTTTGTCACAGCCTGTAGCACAGTGTGGATGAACAGGATTGCAGAAATGATATCAAGACACGAACCAGACTGTCAGATGAAGTGGATGCTGTCATCTTTTTTTTACTCTTAATATTTATTGTCATTCACAGATATTTCCCTGTCTGCTCTGCCTCATCTCCCGTAGCCTTGCACGTTTCTTCAGTTTGGATGGATACATCCCAGACTGTGAGTCCACTTTCTCACATAGTGCAGCACGTATTTCCCTATGTGTCCAATCAAAGGATGGCCATTTATCATCGAGGAAGACAGCCCTCGCATTTTCTACCTTGCTCGCTCGGTTCCAGCAACAAATTCAGCATTTTTATGGAAAACTGCAGTCATTTTGATTGATGAAATCCAAAGATGTCCAGAACAATCCGGGGGATCCCCAACTGTGGTGCACCGGCGGGGTGCTGCTGTGTTGTCATTGTTCCTTAGAAAGAAAGAAGCTCGATCAGGGAGGAAAAAAAAATCACGATTTTCAGTTCAAAGGGGCCTAAAAGCAGCGTTTTCTTTACAGGCAGTGGGAAAGTGGAAGAAAACCCTTTTCCCACTTGCAGGAGGAAACAATACTGGCTCTGCTTTCCCCCTTCGTCAAGCTATGAAGACATGGGCTGATGGAAACGGACTTGGAATAATGAATCGATTATTTTTACTCCGATTTTCCATGTTGCTTGCAGCGCCGACGACATCAGGCCCTCGCATTTTGGGGATTTTGCGCACATAAAAGCGCATAGTGAGTCATGTTGCAGCACATTGCAGTAAAACAAGCATCCCTTAAAACCTGACATCAGTGCAGGGCTGCTGCTGCTGCCTCCTCCACTGCTGCTGCTGCGGTGTGTTTTATTTACCCACGCTTGTCTTGTTTGCAGTGATTCATAATGTCACGATAAATGTCACCTGTCTGGCCTAATTGGCACCTTCTGTTATTAATACCGGGGAGTGTGGCTCCCCTTTGCACCCGCGGAAATAAGCCTATATTGCCTACTTAATACAGCGTCACCCAAAGGGGAGATTCAATAAATCTCCCTTTAACGGCGTTTCCCCTCCAAAAACTCCTCCAGGCGAGTGGAGGCCGTGTCAAGATTGCGATTGTGCGCCGCGGTGCTTAGGAGCAGCTGCTCCCAGGACAGACAAGCCCTTGTCAATTAGGCGGTGACAAGCAGGTCCTCCCAAAGTGGCCGCGGGCGCTGCAGCAACCAGCAGTGTACAGTCCCGGCAATTAGTATCCATTTCTGTCCAGACCTCCTAGGAGCGCCGGCAGACGCGGTCAGGCTCTGGGTAAATGGCCAAACATTGTCCGAATAACACCGAGAGCCGCGGATGACACGGTGTAATGGAGCAGTGTTAAGCAGCGCTGCGTCCCTGCGTGAGAGCGAAGGAAACTGGTGCAGGACAGGAGACAAATTTACGGAGGGGGTTATTGAATAAAACCTCAAACAACTAGGCAGCGTCGTTCACGTGCAGAAAAGGATGTGAAATGAAGGGACAAAACGGTTAAAAAATATCTTGATTCTAGTTCATTTGTCGTTTAAAATCAGGGATTCTCAACCGGTGGGTTGCAACCCAAAAGTGGGTCGTGGGCCTGTATTAACTGGGTCGCAGGCCTTTGCCACTTTCTTCCATCCATCCTTCTTTCTTTCTTTCCTTCCTCCCTTCCTTCCTTCCTTCCTTCCGTCCTTCCATCCATCCACACATACATCCATTAGTCCATCCATCCATCTATCTATCTATCTCAGCCCAAGGCCTGGCC
>JAFBJS010005073.1:27013-68276 GCA_016785265.1 Paraplagusia blochii
ACATAATACACAAAACAAAATAATCATAGTGTTATTGTAATTCATCCACTTCAGTGTGCAAGTAAAAAAAAAATTTATAACCAACTCCTATGTTACTCCTGTCCTGTGCAATTTCGGGTATGACTGTAATGTATCATTGCCTTTTTACCTTCATAATTCAGTCTTACAGGCCTCATCGTGATGAGATATGATATACAGTTACAAGTAAACTGAATTTTCTTGTAACACCAGGTATCGTTGCCCCTGCTCAAAGACTCAGTGTCCACGTTTTGTCCCCAGAGAGTAAATAAACGTCAGTCCAGCACTGTCACAACACTGACAGCCCATAGAAGGATAGCTCACCAAGATCCCTTTGTAAATGGTGTCACCAAAAGCAGCTGGTGGTGGCATTCCCCGGCCCTTGGACGCTGCCCTTTGGCCTCTGGGGGGTTGGACTCCGGACAGGGCGGTCCAGCCGTCGCCACTGCACACTGATAGCTCGGGTCAGTGGGGCCAAGTTTCCAGCGGGAGAAACTGGGGCAAAGTCAGCGAACAAAAACCCCAGAGTCGACCAGGCCAGTGGGATCATTAGTATGAGCGTTTGTTTAACTAATTAGCAAGCTGGGCAGCCAGAGGGAGGCTTGTATAGGCGACATGGACGTCATATATGGCAAAGGTATATTGGGCATCCGTCATTCTGCGTCAACATGCGGGGTGAAAGCTGAGTTTGTGGACTTTGACAGGAGCTCAGAAATCCAGAGGAGCCAAGCCTCGACCCAGAGAGAGGAGACACCTTGGATGATCTTCACAAAGGCTGGATTATGGTGCTGCTCTGGTTTATAACAAATTAGGGAGTTAGCAGTAATTCACCAAGCTGACTTCATGTGTTTTGTGGAGAATAGACAGTTATTTTCAGGGTAGGACAGTTGCAGGGTTCAAAGTACAGGATGGGGACAAGGCAGTGCACTGAAGTTCAAGAACAGTGCAAACAGCACATGCCAACAAAAGGAGCCACACAGCACTGAGCTGTGGTAGAGCAGCAGAGAGACTCAGGGAGGGCGTTTCCCGCGTTAAATATGGGAAAGTTTAGGGAACGGGGTCACAGTGTCAAGAAAAGTCAACAAGAGAGCAGTCTTGATGACAGAAGGAATTTAATATCAAAAATACATAAATCTTCAAGTGAGGGCAGGCGCACAATGGGCACAATGGATCCGAGTGTTAGAGTCAACACACATTTTGTTGTTGGTGATTAAATAGATCGGGCAAAG
The DNA here is from genome assembly GCA_016785265.1 of Paraplagusia blochii. Classification (NCBI taxonomy): domain Eukaryota; kingdom Metazoa; phylum Chordata; class Actinopteri; order Pleuronectiformes; family Cynoglossidae; genus Paraplagusia; species Paraplagusia blochii. Next base: position 28,261 of record JAFBJS010005073.1, read on the forward strand.
TTGTTAACATTTAACACAAAACGTTGGCACTAGAATAGAGGTTTGGCAGAATGGATGAAGGGGTTGGAGGCTTGGGGGGGTTCTGGATGGAGCAGGACCGCCAACGTGACATTTAAAGAGGACTGGAGATAGAACAAGGATGCACCATTAAACGAAATATATTAGATGTATATAAATAAAATTAAAAAAATCTATATAACATGATTTGAATATACAGTGTTTTGTTAAAAATGCAATCTTTTTTAAAATCTTTACTAATGCTTCATTTTTTAAAGAATTACTAACAAAAGTTCATTGACATTTAGTTTGGAGCAACTTTCTACTTTACCCTTTAAATAAATTAACTGATTAACTAATTTAATTGCAATTAATTCCAATTATATTATAATGCACAGACACACATAAAAATATATAAGGGATGCAATTAGAATTAATATGAAAAATTATTATTTTTCCAATAGTCCAGTGTTTATCCACCTGTTTATGGCCCCTGGGACCAAAAAATAAATACTGTATGTAGTAAATAATGGAAAAATCCCAAATGAACCGCCTTGATTAATAATTCATTATCACATTAATATTTTGTTTTACAGCCCACTATTGCAGTGTTTCTCAAGGTTGTTTTTTTTCCTGGGGAGTTAAATACCTTTGTGACCCAAGTTTATAGACATTATTTGTAAATTATTGATCATTATTGAAGATAATGAGGATGAGGATGAACATTTACTATTACTCAAGTTTGACAAAACAACAAAAAACAGTATTTAATTGCAAAACATGACCATAGATAGATAGCTGGACGGATAGAACTTTATTAATTTCCCGGCAGTTTCCTTTGGGAAATTATGGACCATGAACTTCTAGGAAACACAATGTGAGATAAATGCAAAATATCTATTGCTACTAACTTCATCTTGGGAAAACAGCCTGTTGGCACAATATTCCACCACAAAGCAGACCAACTATTTTCATAAAAAATGTGAAAGGAGTAAATACTGACAGAGGGCAGCATTCATCATGGATTATTTTACATAGATGTAAAAGTTCTGCATAATACACCTTGTGGACATACTGTGTCGATTTCATCCAGCATGCAGAGTTGGCACATTCATGGCACTGAAAAACTGGCACTTTTGCCTTCAACTTCTACCCATGTTTTAGTGAGTTAAACCCAATGATCACATCTGCATTTTTCTGCAGTCACAATTGTGGAGAAAATAGTCTTGCACTTGTCCCTGCATCCTCAGTGACCGCTGTGGTGGCACACTGGACGCAGCTGAGAACTCTGACTGACCTTCGCCCTCAACCCCTGCAAGTTCCCCAGCAGTCGCAGACAACTCTGAATTCCATAATTCTTCACCAAAAGCCACTATTAGGGAAAAATCCTTCCTTTTTGACAATTTAATAGTGCAAACTAATCATCTGGTTGACACGGGCCATTTATCTCCAAACAAGCAGACAAAGACAGGGCCCTTTTCCATAGGTTCGTCTGGATCCTGCAGTCAGAGGAGCCTCTATTTTGAGATCAAGTGCACAATAAAAGCATTGTGACTGCTTAATGGCTATGTTTGTGAAGCCACCCAAAACCCAGTTTATTAAATACATTTTTTTTCTTCCCAAGAATGAAGAATAGGCATAGCTGAATTTGCAATGGGAAGCAAAAAGGCACGAAAACTTTTGTTTGGATACTTGAAACAAATTGAAATGTGAAACATAAAGAAAAGATGATTAAAAAACGAGGTGCTAGAAAATTGCTTAAACCCCCCAAGTTATGAATTCGTTTCTGAATCAATTTAGCGGTGCAGGCATTTTCCAAACATCCTCTTGCGGGAGTAACAAGACAGGGAAATTGATCCAGTGAGACCTCACCTCTCGGTGCGCCTCAATAAAGGAGACATCAGCCTCTCCCCACGACTGTATAATTTTTAATATATATGCAATAAATGTTCAATTTGTTTTCAGAAATGACGGGGAATAATAACGTCAAATTTTAAAGCCATCCATTACAGCCAAACAATGCTCATGCATACTTAGTCCAACGCAGAGTGTTTTGATTAATTTGAGCTCTGATTGTGTTTGATAAAGCAATAACGTTACAGAGCCGGGATTTGGACCATTTTTCCTCCTGGAAAACAAACAGGATGGTGGATGCTGACAGGCAGCACATATGCATTCAAATAAAAACCATTTAGAGGCTTTTTTGTTTCTGACCAGTTGGGGTCTAGAAATCTCCTAGCGTGAATTAGACAAGCAAAGTGGGCAAATTATGAATGACATCTTATCATAGCCGTCACTGGCCCTCTGATCATGGATGATGATATGTTTATTATGCCGTGAAAAACTGCTGCAGTAGGTACGGTTATATCCAACTACAAAAAAAAAAAAAAAAATACTGCCACACTAAAAATGATTTTATCCAGTTTAATCGAGTATATATATATATATATATATATATATATATATATTTATTCTGAATTTTACTATATACATGTAGATTTCCACTTCCTTTCTACTTTTTCCTTGGATTTGTGGTGGTAGAAGAATCAAAATATTACATCTGAGAATAATGTGACATTTAGATATGCAAGCTTGTTGCTAATTTACAAAACATGGAGACAAGTCCGACTAACAAAAAAATTGAATGGGGACATAAATTGAGAAAAAATGAGAGACAATAGAGTGAAAAAGGGCAGATTTTTTTTATTACTAACTAAGAAAGCACAAGCTAAAATTAAATGTAATATGGTAATAATAGTGTTATACAAAAGCTAAAACAAAAGCTAAAACAATTTTTTAAGCAAGAGTTTTAGTTAGAATTAAATGAAGTAAGATAAGATGCAACTTGGAGATTGCATTAATATACTTTAAAATAAATACATCATTTTCTTTAAAATATAGCAAAGACATATGAGCATCTGGCTAAATGTCTCCAGTAGCTGCCTCTATTGCTGACTAGGCAAGGATATACAGTATAGCTACAGTATAGCTGAATCCATCCAGTCACAGGTACAGTCCAAGTCCTAGGGTCTAGAACTGGGTCTGAGATGGCCGCAGACCGTGGCACAAAGTGCATTAAGTTGGCTGATCTCTCTCAAGCCATTTGATTAATTTACTCCCATTCAAACCCCAGCAAGCAAAGAGTGGAGGGACGTGACCAATGACATAATAGCCTCTGTCAAACAGCCTTGCAAAACGCCCAGACCATTTGTGGTGACAATCCTGATGCCATCAGTTCCATTACAGGCTCCCATTCAGAGCAGAAACAAACATGGCTCCGCTCTCAAAGGGGAGAAAAGTAATCTTTCTGCTGCATTTCCTTTGCACTACACATCATTGGTTCTCGGCTCAGGCACGAGGCCCTCCGGTCTATACATGCAATGAAGACATACTGTAAAATAAAGTTTTAATTCACACGCAGTTGAGTGAGAAGGGTTTGTATTATAATTTCACTTTTTTATAGAAGATTAATAAGATTTTTTGTTATGGTTCATAGAAAAAACATATATAGTATTTCATAATGTCCGATCAACTGAAACCATTGACAGAGGGTTGAAAAGCCTCCGTATCTGTAGGTCTTTTTACGTTTGATATTTTGAGAAATATCAATTTTAATCATAAATTTGGCTGAAAATGTACACAATGTGGACATTAAAATGTAAATGATTTATTATTGCTTGTTCCTTAACTAATTTATAGCTCCTTGTCAGCATTTTTTAATGTTAATTATTTTGTTATTCTAATAATTCTTATTTCATACATTTTTGTAAAGCCCTTCTGTGGATGTAAAATATATATATAAAAAAATAATAAAACAGTGAACTGTCTAATATCTATATATTGTGCCATTGTATTAGATAAATATTAACAGCGATATTATTATATGACTGTGACCTGTGACTAACATACAGAATAATCAGAAATGATTCCTTTAAATAAATACAGTATATATAATTGGAATTTTAAGCAAAACACATCATCTAATGTTATATTTTTCATATTTTTCATGTTTTTTCCTGCTTTTTCTTTTCATGTATTTCAATTTATCATTATCATTATATCCATCCAGAGCAGGGCAGTCAATGAATCCTCCTGAACCTCCCCATCTATCAGTCAGACAAAGAGATAAAAGACAGAAAGGCCTGTTGATGTGAAGCTTTTTCTTGTTTCTTTAACCAGTCGGAGGAAAATCAACCGTGTCCTTCTTTTCCCCACTATCACACCGGCTCTTCTTCCTCGCTTGTCCCGATTTTCCTCTCCTTCCACAGGCTGTTTGTTTAGGGCCGAATGGGTCCAGAGTCATGGAGACAACGGCCATTACAAACATACTTTACGCTTTATTTCTGTCAGGACACTTTTACCACGGTCTCTAACTCAATTCTGACCTTTTTTTTTTCTTTAGGGAGCTGGAAGGGCAGAAGCAACGAGGCGAGGAAAGATTAAAAGTCTGACACAAAGAAGAGTTTTGAGATCAGAAAAAGATCCAAAGAAGAAAGGAAGGGCAAAAAAAAAAGCAAAAGGCTGAAAAACAATTCAGCTGCCAGGCACCGATAAACACCGAGCAACCACGTAAAAGAAAAGACAGATGTGAGTACAAGGCTCACCGTGATGGAAAGTGTGACGTCATTATTATTAAAAATAATAATTTATTATTAGTAGTAGTTGTAGTACTATTACTACTAGTAGTAGTAGTAGTCATAGAAAATAATAATAATATTATTATTAATAATGATAGACATATGATATCATAACATCTGATAACAACGGCATATAAACTACTGTTGCTAATTGCTAACATAAAAAGCCGGCTAATTGGTGTCACGGATTAGAATGACTGTACGACACACAATATTTTTAATTTGACACTATTCATATATTATATTCTTACATAAACGAACAGATAATAAAACGTTAACCGCACGTTGATAATTATCACAACGAACATGTATAATTTAGTTGAAGCTTTGTTTTATGTTTCAGCAATCAGCGATTTAAAAAAATAAGTCTAACAAACAAACGGGTATTTTTTTGGTAATCGTTTATGTTTAAATAAACCCCTGAAGCAATAATATACATAACATATTAATAAGGGTAATTCTATAATTATCTGTTATATGTAAAATGCCTTTTCAATGGTGTATGGCAAATAAACTGAGAAACTATGGTTAAGTTTGACCCTATGATTTACCCTGTTATTCTATCGAAGCTCGCCATTATTATTGTTATTTATTTTTTAATATTGCACAAGCACAAGCTTCTGCAATATAAAAAATAAATAACAATAATAATAATAATAATAACAATAATAATAATAATGTTTTTATAAATAAAATCGTAAAATATTACTATACATGATTTGTGCGGTACATTTGGTTGCGTTTTGCAGTTTTTAGGAACAAAATATAAAAACAGACAAATTGGGACCAAAATAAGGGGAATATATGTATAAATACATATAAGTGTTTTTTATGTAATTCTTTAAAACGTAGTAATAAAAGAGCCATGGTTAAAAAGGGAGTTTTAAAAAACAGATTAAAAAACGACGACTAAATAAAAGACACTCTTACATCCTCACAAGAAAATATTATTGTCCATTATCTGTCTCTGTACACGAACCTGTATTCGGAACCGTTCAACGATCGACAGTATCTAGCCATAAATTGAACATGTTAAATGTTATCGAATAATCGGTAAAGTTGAAAACATAATTTTAAGACGGTAACTGCAGCAGGTGCGAGGACAGTAGGCGATGTTCCTCATGGATGTTCACCCGAGGCAGCTCCAAGCCTGGGGAAATAAAGGCGTCTCACCATCTCGGTCTCGGTAACGAGAGATTCGAGTTTGGCTCTAAAGATGGAAAAACGCTGCGTCGCACATTGATTGTCTTGAAAGTTCACTATAATCTACCGAGACTGTGTCTGCTCCGGTAGTCTTTTCTTTCACGAATATCTGTAAAATCATTTATATTCATAACCTGGCAGCACAGGAGACACTTGTCTGCTCGAACACCGCACCAGAGGCGCCTGACGGCGGTTCCTCTGGAGCGCGGACAAATTAAAAAGTCGAGCAGAAAATGTTGTCTCATTTAAATTCCTCACCTTCATCTCTCTGGTGGCTCACTGTTAATGGTCCAAGTGTTGCTGACGCCTAAAAAATTACGTACAAGCTCTGTTCTCGGTTATTATTTAGTAGCTGTACCGCTTTTGGTAAGTTCTGAACATATTGAGCGAACATTACCAAAGCCATAAACCGTGGGTGATTTCCTTTTTTACAACAGAAAGACACAACCATCCATTAAAACGTTAAAAATAAAAAATGCATGCAGAGCAGGACAGGACGCTGCAGTCTTACCTATACTCAGTGTGCCGTGCCGGGTCCCCGCAGTTTAATTACAAAGACCTACACAATTTTCCAAAAGCAGAGAGTGTCAAAAATATCTGCGACTATATCTGAGAGATTCCCCTCTAACAAGTGGAAACTTAGTGTCCTCCTGCACCATTTTATACATGATGAGCCGTCAGTAATGGGATTATTAAACAAAAACGTTTCAGGCGCTGGCGTTAACCTTTTTTAATGCCTAATTAGGTTTTGCAAAGAAATAATTAGATTCTACAGTGCTTACACTGCCTATATTTTCAAATGGCATCTGCAGCAAACACATCACACACATCCTGCGTCTGTCGGGCTGAAAATGTGCGCATATGTGCGCCACACCAGCACTCCGATGTAAGATTTTTTAACATGTTGGGACCAAATAAGGTGCACTTAAAGGTAAAATAATTATCCAACTCAGGGTATCGGGTCAATCTGCTGAAAACTGATCCTCTGGTCGAGTGCGCCCTCTGGTGTTAGTCAGTCCAATTACCTTTAAATCAAGATTTTGAGTAGTTCAGATGTAATGTTTGGATTTCTCGTAGGGTATGTTTAGAGTGTAAACGTTTTTAGAAAGAGTAGACGTCCTTTCTGCTTTTGTCCAGGTTATAAGTACCTATCTAGCCAATTTCTAAACACAAACTAGCGAGCCTGTATTTCTGGGCGTTAACTGTGCGCACGCATGCGCAATATTAGGACGTTTAACTTTACCTCTGCTCTATTGGAAATTAAGGTGTATAATAACAAAAATGTACAATAAATCCAATAAACACACCAATACTTTTACTGAATGTGAACTGAATGAAAAACTACTGGATTTGAGGTCAAATGATAAAAATACTAATGATTCACTCTGTACTTATTTTTTAAATACTTTTTCACAGGATAACTTTAGGCTTGAATTTAAGATTTGTCCAATGTTCTCTTCGAAGAAAAATACATTTTAAACAGCACCTATAGCGAGCAACGGTCTATGAAGCAAGGTCATAAGATCTCGCGAGATTTGATCGACTCCGCAAAGGGTCAGCTGATAGAACGTCGGCAATTGTCACTGTGGACTCATAGTGAAACGCTGCCTTACGGTTTATGCTGAACATCTGTGCTTTATTTCATTATTCAAACAAACGTTCGGCGCCGTAACACAGGTGAGACAATTTTTTGTTATTTGTTATCATAGTCCCCCCAAACAAAAGCAAAATACTATACGAAACACTTTAAAACCGCACGAGCTGTCGTGAGGTTGGATAGCTAGGGCTAACGTTAGCTCCAATGCAAGTAACGATAGTAACCGAACCTTCCAGAAACTCACCTGCAGCGTTAGCCTCCTTCGGATAGCGTGCCTTTGGGTAACAGGTATATGCCATAATAAAACACGCCCGTGTTAGTCGTATTGTTCGTCCAACACAGAATTTAAAGGATTTCTGTTAATGTAATTTTAATTCAACTGTCATCTATTCTAGATCATCCAAATTTGCAACAGCCGGCTAAGCTAGCATAGCTACACCATCATTTTAAAAGCACGTTTCTCAAAAAAACTGCCTCAAGGGAATGCATTTCGTCGTAATGTACTCATTTACGAGCTACAGGCACTATTCCAATGTTGTTGTTTTTTCATGTTAGCTGTACATTGAAACGTAGGGGAATGTATGTGCTCAGTGAGTATAGTATATCTATAGGTTTTTGCCTGTGATGTCTATCTGTCTATACACTATGCTATATAGAATATCTAAGAGCAAAACTACGATACATTGTGTTAATCACGCAGTAGTAAAATAAAGCTACACGGTGGATACTTTATAAAATGTGATAATTATTTGTCTACAATTTTGCCTCTTCTACAATTATTTTGTATTTATTTTAGTGGTAGTGGATATATTTCCCTAATTTTCTAAATGATACACTCTATTTATCTGTCTATCTATGTATTTTATACTTTCCTGCGGGATCATTGTTTTACTGTTGAAACCAAGCCAGTGTAAGTAGTATTTGGTGTATTTGTTACAGAAAGGCTATACATTTTCCAAAGATGGCTGATGCAAACCAACAAAGTCCTCCACCCCAGTTGGGGCCTTTGGTGAGTTTACTCAACTTACTCTTCACTTGCAACTATTTTGAATCTGTTGACATGCACTAAACATTCTAGTAGGTTGTTTTATGAAAAGCTTCTATTTAAGCATCTATTTAAAATAAGACATAAAATGATTGTGGTAAACCAGGATTGTGCAACCCACTGGACTGAAATCTTCCAAAATATTTAAATGTTCTTTCCTTATGGATGTATTTTACAATTCACAGCAGTGATGCTCAGAAGACGAGCTCTCCTGTTTCTTATTTTTTTCAACCAAATAGATTTTGTAATTTTGAGAGTATACCTGTACTCCTGTGAGAGTACTCCAGTTCTCTTTGTGTGTTCCCTGAGACAGTGTCCTATGACCAGACTTTTGATCTTGAGGCTGTGGGATTAACTGCAAAACTAAACCAAATTTGTTAAGCATCTGCTTGCTGACTGCTGAAAGAAGCAAATGTGAACTTTTGGAGACCATTCATGTCAGCTGTTAAAATCTTTACGTCAAAAATTATCTTACACAGCACTATTTCCCAGCCATCAACTGATTCATTTTTTTTTTTTGTTGTCAAAATTGATTCATTTATATTGCTCTCTTCCTTCTGCCTGAATCCACTTTGGTCTGCCCGTGTTCCCTTAATGTATTTTCATGTTTTTTCTTCTCAGCAATTTTTAATGAGCAACAAGTTGGAGACTGCAATGTGGCTGTCAAGACTTTTTACTGTCTACTGCTCAATAATGTTTATTTTGCCAATTTTGGGGTAAGTGCATTTTCTTTAGGATATTCCATCCACAAGAATGACAACTGTGTGTTATTTATTAAAAATTTAGAATGTAATTTTGAATATATGTCCATTGTGATTTTTCAGACCCTATGCTGCAGCAAACTTTTACCAGAGAGCGTTGTTAGCGAATGCCCTCACCAGTGCCCTCCGTTTGCATCAAAGACTTCCACGTTTCCAATTAAGCAGAGCATTTCTGGCTCAGGCTCTACAGGAGGACAGTTGCCACTATCTGCTGTACTCACTCATACTGGTCAACTCATACCCTATCACGAGTATCCTTTTACTGGCTGGAAGCCCGATGTCATGTTTCTGTCCAAAGTAAATTGTTAAATGAGGTTTATTCTCACTTTGATCTTGAACCTTAACCCAAGTTTCCAGTGAGCATTTTCCCAGTCTTCCTTTTCTCTCTGCTTCATGCATCTACCTACACCAAGAAGGTCCTTGATGTAGGTTTTTTTTATTAAACTTTCAAAACAGAAGTTCAGTTTTTGATTTGTTACTTGAAATGGTCAGTTTGTTCACTTTTTCAAACACAATTAGGTTGCAACTGATTTTGCCTTTGCTACAGAACCAGCCATAGTATCTAATATACTATGATGAAATGTTTCAGCTCATTGTGTGCCTTTTAAGAAAATATTATGATCAATAGCCTTGAATGTGTTCACAGCAGCATCTGCTTTGATTTTTAATCCCATTAATTAACCTGTGTGGGAAAAAGCAGTTGTTGTTGTTATTCAAGACCTGAGAGAAACATTATCTTTGACCAAATTGTGTTTTAATTATGTAATTAATTACAGAGACTTGTATGTGTACACATATTAATCCAAAAAGTAATAATATGAGATAACAATTGAGAGAGCAGTTCATTAACTTACTGTATGTGTATAAAAATTCATTGTAAACTTAGTGTTTCTTTGTTCTTGTTTTTGTTTTCTTCTGCAGTCAATTGGTCCCAACAGTCTGATGTTCATCCGAAATCTTCTGGACAAACTTACAACCAATCAGCAGAATATTCTCAAGTTCATTGCCTGCAATGAGATTTTTTTGATGCCAGCAACTATTTTCATGCTTTTTAGGTATTTTACCTTTCTTGTTTCTGTCAAAATATATGGTAATCTGCTGAAAATAGCCGAAAATAAACAGTAAAGTTGATTTATACAACCATCTTAAGACAATGCAAGACCTGTATCTTCTTTTGTATTTTTCCCAGTTAAAACTGTGTAACTAATATTGTCTTTTTCGTGTTCTTAACAGTGGTCAGGGAAGCCTGCTTCTGCCTTTCATTTACTACAGGTTCCTCACTCTACGCTACACATCCAGGAGAAACCCATACTGTCGGTAAGAAAATACGATTTCCATCACATGATTATGTGGATGTATATAAAGGTTTAAATATTTCAATATTTAACGGTACACGGTTGAAATAAAATTGGACTCACAAGACTTTCTTTCAATACGTTTATCTCAGATCAAATAAAGTATTGTATTCTTCTTCCAGCACACTGTTCACAGAGCTGCGAATCCTTCTCGAGCACTTTATCATGAAGCCTGCATGTCCTGCCTTCTTCAGAAGGATGTGTCTCAGTAGCATTGCCTTCATCAGCCGCCTCGCACCCACCGGGGTCTGATTCCCTGTCATCAATAACTTTTTTTTGTTAGTTTTGTTTTTTTTATATTTAATTTTCACCACACACGACTTATAAAGCGTTGGAAGTAGACAATGCCATCAACAGAAGGAGCTGTTTTCTGAACATCAGCTTTTCAACCTATCCTCCAACTCCTCCAGGTATTTTGAGCGGAGTTTGAAAAGCAGATAGTGATGCACTGAAGTCTCCTGGTGATGTTCTCTTTGTTGGTTTTCCTGATGTGACCTCATTTAACAGCGAACACTCCTTGTCTCGTTACATACACTGAACACAGTGAACATCAGCTGTGTTTTTCGTTTCCAAGATGTTATCATGGTTTCTTATAATATCTTTATTTATTTGTTAAATTCATTTTTTTTTTTCTCTGAAGAAAACATAACATTCTAAGATTAGTATCTTAAATTAAATGATCTTGCTGTTCTTGGATTTTTGGATGCAGCTTGTACGCAGCTTCAGTCCAGTCCAATATCTTAATGTCAAAATCATCAAATGTTAATTTATCTTAATGCTAAACCTTGAATATTTCTTGTCATTTTCCACAGACTTTTAACATGTAAAATCTAATTTTGTCTGAAGTCTCATATTTGTATCGAGAAACAAGGTATCTGCTGTATTTTATAGAAACCTTAAGGTACCAGATAACTAGTGCGCACAATGCATGTATCTGCCTATGCCTGAAGTCTGATCTTGTTTCTGATTTTATTCTAGTGTAGACTTTTCCAAAAAAAAATACCTATGCTATGATTTCTTTCTTTGCCAAGTGAAATTTCTTTAAATGCTCAAAGAGAAATGTTTTTATGATACAGAATTGATTTGATTAAACTAATAAAACATTAAAGTGTACAAAAATGGAGAAATTGAATTTATTGATGAATTTGGATTAATAGTGGGTGAAATGTGAATGAAAGGGAGAACAGTGAAATGATGAGGTTACAAGGAGCAGCAAAACAGACCATGCAGTACAGAATTTAAAATGATGAACCACCAAACAGCTTAAGCACATTGGTATAATATTATTTGCATACATCAGTCTAGTAAATATCATATTAGCAATCATAGCTTTGATGCAAGGAGTAAGTAATAAACTAACAGAACAACATTAATATAAATAACGCTGGAGTAAATACTTTCACACAGGATTTTACCAAAGATCAGTTCTTCTTTTACAACAGTCAACTAAATATTGTATAATAGATCTTTGATTTGATGCAGGGAATCACGCAAGCAATATATATACAACCCCCCCCCACCCACCAAGAGGAAATTGATGGATGCAGTGAGGGAGGACATGGAGGTAGTTGGAGTTACAGAAGATGGTGAGATGGAAAACTGATTTGCTCGGGCAACCTCTGCATAAGGGACAAGCAGATAGGAAAATAAAGTTGGTAAATTCATTGTGTAGTTTCTGTTGATGGAAATCTATGGTTCAGATTACTTACATTTGACATAAGTTCATCTGAGTAAGACTTTTTTTTAGGATACTAGTAAAACATTTAAGTCGAAAAAGAGAAAAAAAAGATTTAGGTTTCTGAGTACAACTGCACAAGGCTTTATTCTTTTTATGTGATCGTGGAGAAAAAAAAGAACACTATATGAAATATACAAATAATTTCCACAGGCTATGGTGACGCGTTTAACGTTGAAACTATTAGGGGCATGTTTCGACCAATGAAATCCTTGCTTCAACCTCTGTCATTTACTCTACACAAATGGTTTTCTTGGTTGTTTCGATGTACGCATCACCGTTGGCAACAGACAACTAAAACATCATCCTAATCTCCAAGGCTGCAACGTCCAATAGCTAAACGTTCGAGATGTCTGTCAACGTCATTGTACTAAAATACTCCCGGAAAATCTGAATATTAATATATCGCATATTTTAGTGTTGTTGAAGTTATTAGAGTACTTGGCGTAACAGTTTACGATAGCCTGTTAGCATGAGGGATAGCACGTAGAGCTAATCGCATTGCTTTAATTTAATCCTAGTCTCCTTCTGCTGTACACACGACATGTCGTTGACAACACACTGAGACTGACCTGTAGAAGAGTCGAGTCCTTCGCATTCTTAATAAAAGGAAATAGAGAAGAGAGAGAACGGAGGGAGAGAGAAGATGGAGCTCAACCTGAATCGAGTAGATTATATCCAGGTAAGAGTAAATTCTGCAGTTCGATGACGTTTGTGTTTATGTATTTCATCTTTAAATACAACCTCAAAATCATCTTTTAGACGGTTAAAATCGATGTTGCCACGTAGTTGTAAATTTTATCGTTTCGTAAAATACACTCACAGAATGAAATATATTTATGTTTGGTCGTAGTCTAGTCGTAATCTAGCTAGAGAAGCCAGAAGAATGGTTTATATTGACAGAAGAATACTAGAGATGAAGCTGCCAGGTAGGAGACAAAGAGGAGATTGATGGATGCAGTGAGGGAGGACATGGAGGTAGTTGGAGTCAGAAGATGCAGAGAACAGGGAGAGATGGGAAATGTTGACTTGCTGTGGCAATCCCTGGAAAAAAAAGAAAAAAGGACAGGAAATGGTATTCTAGTCGTACAGTTATGTGGTCTCATTTCTAGTGTCTTTTCATTTTTGCCTTCCATTTCCAGGTCGGTGTGACTTCTCAGAAAACAATGAGACTGCTTCCTACACAAGGGAAAAAGACAACACAAAAGGTTTGTTTAAGATAAGAGCAACACTGCAATTTATTTTATATAAATTTTAAATTTATTTACTTTTTTGTTGTTTCTGTCATCCTCTTTCAGGTTGCTATAGCAGATCACGATGGAATACTGACTTGTTTTGGAATAAAGAAAGGAGAAGCAGTGGTGGGTGTTTTTTTTTTTTTATCCCATATTCGTCTGCTTTGCATACAAAGCATTATTCCACAGAATTTTTAAGCTCATGTACTGGTATTACTGGAAGTGATTTTACTTTCCTTTTTAGCCGGTTTTTAAAACGCTCCCAGGGCAGAAGATCTCAAGGATGGACCTTGGAGGAGCTGTGGGAACTCCACAGGAGAAGATTTTTGTTTGTTCTGGTTCTCAGGTGCGAGGATTCACCAAAAAAGGGAAACAATTCCTCACTTTTGAAGCCAACCTGACCGAAAACATAAATGCCATGTAGGAGTAACTCATTTTTAGTATCATCTACATATTTCAGGCACTGTAGGATACTGACATCTGTCCACTCTTATCCAGGCATGTATCCGGCGCTGACCTGTTTGTTTGCGCCAGCTACATCTACAACCACTACTGTGACTGCAAAGACCAGAACTACTTTCTCTCTGGAGACAAAATCAATGATATTACATGTGTGTCCTCCGATAATCTGACTCGTCTCAGTCCAGTCCTGGCGTGCCAAGATCGTGTTCTAAGAGTCCTGCAAGTAAGTTTGTTTGATTACTGTTGGTAATTCTCCCTGAAACATGACATTTCTAATTTATATTTAGTGTGGTCAATAACCCAAATGTCAATAACATATTTTATTTTGGTCTTATTTTGTACAGGGTTCTGAACTTGCCTATGACATTGAAGTCCCTGGGCCTCCATCTGTCCTAGAATTGTACAATAAAACTGGAGGAAAGTGTCGCAGGAAAACATACCTAAAATTTTCCTTTTCCTACAAAAGGGTTTTATAATAATGTCAAGATTTAATTCTACAGGAGAAGAACTCCTCTATGGTACAACAGATGGTAAAATTGGTCTGGTCCAGATTGGCGAACGCTCAGCTTCAAGCAAATGGGAAATTGACAATGACCAAAAAAAAGGAGGTATGTTCATGTTTCCAGGATAGCAATGAATCAGAGACTAATATGATGTCTTTTGTCTTGTGGCCTACGTAATTTTTTCTGAAAATTCAACTTTCACTGTCCTTTAGGAATTCTTTGCATTGACACCTTTGACATCATTGGTGACGGGGTGAATGATATATTGGTGGGCAGGGATGATGGGACAATAGAGGTTTATGGCTTCGACAGCTCCAATGAGCCCACATTACGCTTTGATTACGTAAGTTTAAGAAAGATGAGGTAAGACAAGACTTTAATGATCCTACTCCACGATGGGCTTGTAGTTACAGCAGCATGGTATACTTAGTGTAAAATAATAATCATTCAATAAATGGTAAAAATATAAATTAAAAGAAGAAAATAATTAAATAGCTGCCATGTTGCCACTGAGGTGCTGTGAGCATAGCACCATCCCGACGCACGTAACTTCCAGTGGGCTCACCACCCACAGGACGTCTCACAGTATGTAGCAGTGTGATTTGTGTGGCATTTGTGGCAACTACTGCCCCTAAAACCCGATAGTAGATAAGCTCATGAATGAATGAATGAAAAAAAAATACATTTGATGAACAGTCTGTCTACAATACACAGTAAATTGCCATGGCAGGAATTTTTGGTATGGCAAAATCTAGCCCTAACTATTTAACTGTGTATCTGGAAACATTGGAAATGTGGTTTAATATGTATAATAGTTTTAAAAAGTATCTCCAATAGTCTCCAAGTATCTCCTTTGACACACATTTTAAATAACCATGATTTTCCTTCCTCAGGTCTTGTCAGAGAGTGTGACCTCCATCCAAGGTGGCTGTGTGGGTAAAGAGTCTTATGATGAGGTCTTGGCAGCCACTTACACAGGTACTTGAAGTAGCTGTGTATGTTAAGCCACCAGTTATTGTTGGACTAGCATTGGAGAACCCTGACACATCAGTTGTTCTCATTCCTAGGATGGGTGACTGGTTTGACCACTGAGCCACATAACACTGAAGCTGGTCCTGGAGATGAGGTCAGGATGAGTAAAGAGACTCAGTCCAAAGTGGAAGCACTCAGGTATATTTCATTGGAACAGTGTCCATGTAGTCCGTAGCTGGTTGGGCTTTTAAAATGTAAATGTCCTGAGCATAATAATGTCCTGCATTTGGTTGGGTTTTTTAGGGCAGAGCTGGAACAGCTGCAGGTCAAAGTTCTGCAGGGACGAGAGCAGTACCAACAGACGTCTCAGTCCAGCACTGCTGTGTCTGCTGTGCCCACCTTCAGCATTAATGACAAGTTCACGCTCTGCCAAGATGATGCCAGTTACAGCCTCACACTGGAGGTGCAGACGGCCATTGACAATCTGCTGCTGCAGGTGGGAACACTCAGAACTATTAAAACTAGAATGGAACATATTATCTTCATTAAACAAATCAACACAATGAAATTTTGATAAGCTGCTCTAGCAAAAATGTTGAGGATACCACACAATGTTCAATTACCTTAAATATATGCTCGAACTTTTGGAGCTCAATTAATCCAAATCAATCATTATCCCATATGATCCTATATGGTTCATCTACAGAGCGATGTTCCCATAGACCTTCTGGACGTGGATAAAAACTCAGCTGTTGTCAGCTTTAGTGAATGTGACTCAGAGGTGAGCATCTGTACCATTTAGAGTAAACAATAAGTTGTTTCTCTGTTAGTTCTCACTCTCTTGTTTGCAGCAGCCTAGTGGAAACTTCCTGTTGGCCACCTACAGATGTCAGGCTAACACAACCAGACTGGAGCTTAAGGTGAATAAATCTTCCTGTTTGCTTCTTACAGAGATCACTGTGGCACTGTATTCTTAAATTATTGTTTTTACATGTCTAGGTAAGATCTATTGAAGGTCAATATGGGACCCTGCAGGCCTACGTCACCCCTAGACTGCAGCCAAAGACATGCCAGGTCCGACAATACCAGATCAAACCTTTGTCCCTGCACCAGCGCACTCACAGCATAGACCAGGACAGGTGAAGACTGCAATCCTAAAATGTTTTAAACATTCAAAATGTATGTTTTGACTACTTCTAACTATTTAACTGCTCTGGGTCAGTAAATTATTCTTCTAATATAAGCCTTTGGACCTCAACGGTTTTGGAGACATGAAACATGATTCTTTTCATACTCTTACCTTATCCCACAGGCCCATGAACAGACTAAGTCTTGTGGGTCAGTTCAGTTTTGCAGAGATCCACTCCTGGGTGGTTTTCTGTTTGCCTGAGGTGCCTGAGAAAACACCAGCAGGAGAGAGCATCACTTTCCATTTTCACAACACTTTTCTCGGCACACAGTTGGAAGCTAACTACTGGTAAATATTTACAATCTCTGCAAAAAAAAACAAAAACATCACTGTTATTGCAGAAATCTAATTAAATGTCTTACTGGTGCATATTTCAGCAAAGGAGAGGGACATTTCAGGTCAGACAACATCTCCACAATCTCCATACTGAGTGATGTCCTCTCCAAAGAAGCAACTAAGAGAAAAATCAACCTTAATATTTCCTATGGTACATTTAGTTTTTTTTCTTTCCTTCTTTCTTTGGTGTTCAGTTTAATTCACCATGGTAATTTTCATGTAAATGCATTTTATCCGGCAGATATAAATGATGATTCTGTAAGTCACACTCTCAGGATGATTCATCCGAAACTGGAGTTCCAGTTGGTGTTGGCCAGAAAAGTTCAGCTCATTGATGCTCTCAAAGTAAGTATAGACTACAGCCTGTACAGTAAGTTGCTGTTGTATTTCCATTAATGATCAAAATCAGTGTGACTGTTACAATGTCTGTGTAATACAAATATGAGCATGTGTAAAAAGGTACATTAATTTAACTGAAACACTATAAAAATATGTATTTTTCTGTATAATGTGTTTGTAATTCATTCCATACCCTGATTGACAGGAGCTTCAGATCCATGAGGGAAACTCTGATTTCCTCATCCCAGAATATCGAAACATTTTGGAGGAGTCTGCCAGTCTCCTAGAGGAGTACAAGAAGCAGCCAGCCCACCTTGAGAGGCTCTATGGTAGTATCAACATTATTATAGTTGCAAATATCTCATCCAAAGAGCTGGCTCATATACTAACTGGCTCATATTGTGTTTCTTTTTTTTCCTCTTTAACAGGAATGATCACAGACTTATTCATTGACAAATTCAAGTTTAAAGGCCAAAATGTGAAAACTAAAGTAGCAGCATTATTAGAAATACTTGACAATTATGACCTGAAGTCTCTTTTAGACTTTTTTTGTGAGGCATAATATTGCATATTAGAGAAAAAAATAATGTTACGGTCAAAAGTCTGACTTTTGCTACTTGTATTTGTAAATAAAGTATTTTGTTTATCAATAGATATGTGGAACAATAAATGTACTATGTTAGTTCAGTCGTTTATAGTACTATATATTTGTTATGTATTCTAAATAATAAAACGATAACAATTGCCTATGTTTTACCTTTTAAGCTGTCTTTATCTTTACAATATTTTTTTTATAGAAGCTCACTATCCTGGCAGTTTATTGAGATATATAAGTGTTTACAAATGAACAGGAAAACATATATGTACAAAGATTTTAAAAACACATTTTAACTAGTTCTCTTTCTATGAATATGAATATTGATACATGATAAATTACATACATGATATATACAACCACATGCATATTTAAAACTCTACCTAAAACTAAATATGTCAGTATTTCTTTGTTGTCAAGCGATTGTTTCAAACCGGTTTTGAATTTGTAATCAATGGAATTGAACCTCTCGAGGTTCCGTACATATTTTGCGTCACCAACTGCGTAGCCTCTGATTGGTCTATTTCAATCCTCGCGGGCTACTTGAACCGAGCGAAAGCAATGTTTGAGAGTAGGTGACTGAGGCTAACAACTGCTGCCTTTCTCTGCAGGTTTGTGGTGGATTCTCACAACGTTAGACGATTATGGCGACTTGATTTGAATCTCCTGCAAGTTGTAAATATTTTAAAAGCGTGCTGTACGTTTTTATCATTGTATTCAGGATTTGTTTTTACGGCAGTTGCCTGTTACGACTGTAAACGTTTGATTACATCAGCGTTTACCTTACGTCCTACATGAACTCTTGCAGCTGATGAAAGCCTTAATTGTAGCAATTTAAAAGTATTTTCATCTTAGTCGCAAGTGACCGAAGGACAACAGTAGTAATAAAACAGCACGCTTTTAGTACACGTGTGGATATGTCAGGATTTAACCGAGGACAGACGAGCGCGGTCAACGGAACCAACAACCAAGAAAATATGTTGTCAAGACTGAGGGGCTCCCTGAAGTCCCGAAATGCTACTCATCACGCTGCTTCCAACGAGAACCAAGAAAACCTTCCACCCAAACAGGCACCCAACCGAACGGTGCTGGGTCAGCTGCAGACGAATAACCAACGGGGGAAAAGTCAGAACAAGCGCGGCTCAAAGCAGGTTGGTCCAGAGATGACAATGCGATGATGCTAACTAGCACGAGCTAGTGTCTTCTATTGTGGTGGTCTTTGAGATTTTGGAGGCAACTTGTTTCTCCTTTGCCCACATCGTATTCTGTTGGGGTCTGTTTTACTGAATCTGTTCGTTTTTTGGGGCGATTTCGCTTTTGTTAATCCCATTTCCGCTGCACTTACTGGTTTCATCCTGGCCGCCATTTTACTGTCACTCCAGTTATCTGTTAATGACGAACTAAATTAAGTGTTCAGTTGATGGTGATTTGTAAGCTTTCTTACTTAAACCTTAATTTTTCCTCATTGCAATACATTAATTTACTTTGCACAATTGCACTTGTGTTCTAGTTATATGCAGTCTTCTAAAAATGTAATACCAACTAGATATTTAATTGCCAGTGTAACTAAGTGGTGGTTGAGGCATTTCAGTGAATATTGACTTTATAATTTCTTTTGTAGGAGTTATCTCAGCCCCAATCCTGTAAAAATGAGGACTTTGGCAAAAGCTGCAATGAGAAGCCTGCTGCTAAGCAGGTCTCCTCCTTCAAGATCCATGTGGATGAGCCTGATGTCCCCTGTACAAAAAAGCCTGAACAGGTTAAATCAGTCAAAACTGAGACGATCACTGAAGCCTCGCCGTTGCCCATCGACAACACTGTGGCCCGGCTCAGACAGCCCCTGGCTCCTATTGACATTCCATCGGCAATGGATGTCAGTTTTGGTGTGTTATAAGTTTCTTAAATACCACGTCAAATCATAGAACTCTCCAGGTTGTTTGATTAAACTGTATTAATTTTGTCTA
The DNA here is from genome assembly GCA_016785265.1 of Paraplagusia blochii. Lineage (NCBI taxonomy): Eukaryota > Metazoa > Chordata > Actinopteri > Pleuronectiformes > Cynoglossidae > Paraplagusia > Paraplagusia blochii. Next base: position 48,186 of record JAFBJS010005073.1, read on the forward strand.
GACTCTCCAATGGACATGTCTATAGTTGAGGCTGAGGAGAAACCCATCAATGTAAATGAAGTCCCTGAATATGCTGCTGAAATCCACTCGTACCTGAGGGAGCTGGAGGTGAGAACTTCAACAGCTTTGCTCAATGCTTTTCTTTGTCTGGGCATTGTCTCACCTTCGGTTCTTTCTCAACAGATGAGAACCAGGCCGAAGGCTGGTTACATGAAGAAACAGCCAGATATAACGAACAGCATGAGGGCTATCCTGGTGGACTGGCTGGTTGAAGTCGGAGAAGAGTACAAGCTCCAGAATGAGACTCTTTATCTGGCTGTGAACTACATTGACCGGTTCTTGTCTTCCATGTCTGTCCTGAGAGGGAAGCTTCAACTCGTGGGCACGGCTGCTATGCTGCTGGCTGCGTATGTAACTGTTGTTACCTTGCATGGCATTGTGTTTAGTTATTTGGACTGCATATTGAAACGCAATGTTCATTGCAGGAAATTCGAAGAGATCTACCCTCCAGAGGTTGCTGAGTTTGTTTACATCACAGATGACACCTACACAAAGAAGCAGGTGTTGCGAATGGAGCATCTGGTGCTCAAAGTGCTCTCCTTTGATCTGGCTACACCAACCATCAGCCAGTTTCTCACCCAGTACTTCCTCCACCACTCTATTAGCAAACAGGTTGAGAGCTTGGCCATGGTGAGTGTGGGAAATCAGCCATTTGGCTCTAGTCTTTAGTTTGCTGTGGGAAGTGCATTGAGAAACCTGAGTAACTGAATCCATGAACTTAAATGTTTCTCCTCAGTACCTCGGAGAGCTCAGTTTGATAGACTCGGATCCTTTCCTGAAATACCTTCCATCACAGACTGCAGCTTCAGCCTACATCCTGGCCATTCACACAATAAGTGGTGGCACGTGGGTAAGTAACCTCTACTGGACAGTCAGTGGTGCCATTAATCGCAACAATGGGCTTTTAATGATTCAACCTGGATTCTTCTCCTCAGCCAAAGTCCTTGGTGGAGAAAACTGGCTATTCACTAGAAGAACTCATGCCTTGCGTTGAAGATCTTCATCGTACATACCTTGGTGCTCCCCAGCATGCGCAGCAGTCTGTCCAGGAGAAGTACAAGGGTCCAAAGTAAGCTCATCTCATTGGTGTGGTTTAATTCCACCATTAAAATCACTACCAATTGGATGTCACTCCACTGCACACTAAATGTGTGTTATGTTGATCAACAAGAGCACAGGTTGCATAATACTGACCTGAATTCATTTTCTTTTCCAGATACCATGGTGTTTCCACTATTGACGCGCCAGTGGAACTGAACTTGTCAGCCTCATCTGTCTAATTTCTGTCCTGTAATTTTTTTTCCTTTTTTCTAAATGTTTACCTCTTTGAATTATTTGCCTGCTCTTTTCGGAGTAGTGCTTAGATGTTAACTTTTATTGGTATTTTTATACTCGAACACAATGCCATGTTTAATGTCAGCCAATCAAGCAATTTTATAGTTGAAATCACAGACGAAACATGTTTTACCAGCTACTTTGATCTGCATTTTCATACCATGTGGCTAAATGTATTCTTGCACAGCGCTTGATAAGATTTTTCGCCCTGGTTTCTTTTTGTTTTTTTAACCAGCTGTCTGCTGCTTAGCCTTCATCCAGAAGGTGACACAATGGCTGAGGTTTTTGAAGTTTGGGTATGTGAAGTCCTGTGACCTACATGTTTGGCCTCATCAAATGCAGATTAAAGTGTATTTTTGTCTGTCCTTGAGTCAGCAGTCTCTCTACCTGTCTTGGAATTTGACAGCCCTTCAAGGCCCCTACTGCACTGTACAATATGGCTCTTGTAAATAAAATCGTTTAACATAAACCTAATTTTTACGTTTCTCTTCACATTGGACTCAAGGTGGCGGCAGAGGGCTAGTTTTGGTTCCAATTGATTTGGGCCGGAGTTGTTAACTTGAACTACAACCATCGCTTGGTTTTAGGCGTATTTCAAACGAATCTTTAGCCCACTTAGGTATTCATTACGTGGTTCTTCAATGCCAGCGTCTACAAGCAATTTCTAATATAAAATATAAATCTTTAACGTCCTATATAATTTTAAACAAACTAATGGTAACTAAACATTGACTCCCAAATGGATCTCACTCACCTTTTCAATGGCATCAGTGTTCCTGGCTTAATGGCTTTGAAAGTAATGGTTAAACTACAGGTCTTTACAGCTGGTCATTGTGGTTCTACAGAGATCAGTAAATTGTCATTGATTATACAACAAAATCTAAATTGTGCAACAACCCAAGATACATAATTGAAATTATAACCAGAAATGCTTCACAATTGACAATTTTATGCAGTCAACAATGGCTAGCCATTTGTGTTTTGTGTTTTTTTTTTTTTTTTTTCCAAAACCTCAGGTTTTGAAAAGGGAAGATTAGAACAACCACAATAAAAAGGTAGGCTCACAATTGTGTGGTTTTGGTTACTTTTGTAACCAAGTCCATAACTTTAACACTTTTACCACCTTTTTGTGAGAAACATCTTTTCTATTCTCTCTTCCAGGCAAACCGCTCCTGTTTTCTCAGCCTGCCACACCCACCCGCAGAACAGCAAGAGCGAGCTGTCCCACCTATCTGCTCATCAGAGATGTTGACAAACAACAGTGGGGGGACAATTGTCTGCCTTTAAAAGGTCAGTTTACAATAGATTTACAGTTGCAGCAGGAGGCGGGGGGATGCTTTGTTAGTCTGCCTGTGAAGAGCCTAAAGGTGCAGTCAACCCTTATACATTTTATTTGCCTTCTAATGATTTCTATTATAAATATGGTATATTGAATTACTGCATTATGAAACATACCAAACAAACAAAACATTGAGAAAAATAATGAAGGGGATATATTAGCACTTGAAAATGAAACTAAGACAAATGATGATTGATTTTACAAAACGCAAAAATATGGGAATCAGAAATTGAAAATACAATGTTAATACCCATGTTTCTACAAAATCAGTGAATATATTTATCGCTTTATAACCAACATAGTAGGAATGTAGTGAAAAATTACATAATTAGGGAAGTGAACCGTTGTCTGCATTTTCTACATTTTCTTTATTAATAAATGAGAATAATAATAACAGAAAACCAAGGTTTCTATCTGAGGCTTGGTATGTTCCATTTGAACTGGAGGGGAGGCAGCCAATAGCGGTAAAGGCATCTTTCCTCCCCCCAGACTCTCTTTCCCCCTCCCTCTCTCCTCTTTTCATTCTCTCTTGATGAATTGGGGGGTTGGCTTTTGTGCAACAGTCTGACAGGAGAGGGGAGTCAGACTCCAGCTGCACACACACAGGAACAGATCTCCACCATTTCATCTCAGCGGGTATGGGCAGCTCAAATACACTCAACAGGTTCCCTTCATCATTGTCTGGAGGCATAAACCATGGAAGCAGAAAGGATTTCTTTCACAAAACCCCAAACTGTTGGATACTTGTCTGAACATGGCTGTTGAATCTTCACAGATCTTTGAGCCCTCAGAGAAGATCCAAGTTTGATAAAAGGGGACATCTTCTTTTGGACTTGGAACTCAAGCTTGGATGCTGCCGAAGCTCATGCCTGCCCCCAGACAATTTCTGGTGGCTTCCACCTCGCTTCCCCTTGCTATCAGCTGGGGCTGGAACTTGAGTTTGTACGTGGGGATACTCCTGGGACTCCTGCTGCTGATGCTGATGCTTCTGTGGGTGCTCCTCAAGCAGCTGAGGCACTCGGTGGCAAAGTCCATGCTACAGCCTGCGCGCTCCTTCAGGAAACCTTGCTTTGAGCCCAGCTTTCAGCAGGTGCTGTGAATAAGCCATGGAACGAATCTGTGTCCAGTCGGCTGCTGGAAGGACAGAGTCTATTTGCTGGAGTGGTTGAATGTGCCTTTGTGAATCATGTGAAGAAAAAAAAAGAGGACCTTTTAGAGGAAAATGTTGAATTTACTTATTTCAGAAAACTTGTCTATTCTTTGATGAAATCCTGCTGTAATGCCATCTTGCTCAAGCATGAGTAGTGGTTAACATCTGTTTATTAAAAGCAATTTCAATAATTGTTTTTTTTTCTCCTTCTTACCCCTGTCTTAGTTCAGTTTGTACAGCTGTAGATTGTCCGAGCAGGAGCAGAAGCCCAGATTAAATCTGCATCTCGATTTCACATTGATTAAAGCAATTCATTCAGGAGGACAATTTGCACTCCTCTCATCTTATTGGAGAATGGGCATGAGAGGTATTGAGGATGTGCGGCAGATAAAAAAAAACACAGCAGGACCTGTGATCCACTTAGTCTAGGAACTCCTACCGCCGTGTCAGAGAGCAACATAAATGAGCCCCTGGAGGCAAAAGGCTAATAACAACAACTGCAAGTACCATCAGCTCAATACTGGAATCCTTATGCGCACGGTACATGTAATGAGATTTAGCTCACAGATAGAGGGTGTAAATTTCACTATCACACTGTGAATCTACGCCTTAATGTGTTTTTAGTTGTATTCTCCTTCAGTCATCACTCTCAGGAGTCCTGGTTGCTGTGTGACTGAACAGTTCTGAGATGAATCAATAACATCCGGACCTCGGGGGGAAACGTCTTAATTAGACCTCGACTGTCGATTTTCCTGCCTGTGCATCTACATAAGGTCTGTGTTTGGGCACTTTTATTAAGATGTTTGTGTAAATTAAAACACAAACGGCTATTATTGAAAAAATATATATATTGCAAACACTATGCTGGGTTGTTAAAGTATAACTTGACACAGATGGACCCAGCAATATTTTTCAATGATATTATTATTTTCAGTGCAGTATTTATAACAGATTTTTGTCGAAGTGTAATGTGATTAATTTCAATTCTATGAGACAAAAATGGATGCATTTTCTATTAACACGTATAAAATCTGTTGCCACTTTGAAAACTTTAAACATTTTAAAGCTGATGTTTGGCATCAACAATCATTTCAATAATTCTGTACTATGACAACTTAATCTTTTCATCATTGTTTTATTTCAAACAACAATTGTTTGGCAAGCCCTAAGACCACGTGGGCCAGATCAGGATAAATGGCAAAAAATAAATAAAGGGTAGAATGTGTAAGCCTTTTCTACACTATTTATTGGAGGAATGCTGGGATTGCATGAAAAGGCAGACGGATATTCATAATGTAAATTATGAGTATAATTAAGACAAGTTTTGTGGGCTGAATTAAAATGCCAAGTGGGCCACATCTGGCCCCCGGGCCTTAGATTGCCCAGGTATGTTTGAGAAGTAAAGTGGTTGTTAAAAAAAAAAAAAGCCACATAATATTATTTTTTTGTGACAGAATTTAACTTAGGTTAAAAGACGTTAAAATATTTTATTGTTGGTATGATGCATGTGCTCTTTGTCAGTTTTTTGGTCTTATTCTAGATCCGACTTTATATACAGTCATTTGTTAAACAATATTTTTTTTAAATTAATCTCTCAGTTTCATTCCGTGTGTAAAATTCAGTGTCAAATTCATTAGAAGACCTCATCCTTGTCTTCTAACCACAACAGTTCCCGCGACTCATGCATATTTCCATAAATAAATAAATAAATTCTCTTGGACCTGTTTAACAGTCTGTCTGGAATCGAAGCGCAATGTTTATTCAGCAGGGTTTCACGCAGGTCATTTCAAACAAACCCACAGTGGCCTTTCATCCTCCCTCCTTAATAAAGACAAAAATGATGTTTTTTTCTTTCAGCACGTACAGGTCAGAATAAAATAACCTCACACAAGTATGTCCTTGATGGGATGTGGTGAGCAAAGCTCCTCGACATTACTGAAAACTATGTTAAAGGTGTTTTTTAAAGTTGTCTCTCTCAGGAAACAAAGAAATAATGTTTATCATGAAATGGACAGGTCAAGTTGTGGCGGCAGCAGTGACCTTGCAGTTAAGGAAGCGGATTCGGGTTTGAATCCACCAGTTTCCAGGGTTGCCACTGAGATGGTCTCCATTGCCTCGTTCCAACCACAACCCAGTGTGGTGCAGTGTGATTTGTGTGGCAGTCGTGGAGACTGCTGCCCCAGTGACCTAGGGAAAGATAAGTCAAAGTTACCATGTTGTTGAGGTACGTGAGACATGTCTTCAGTAAATCCTGTGAGTACATCAGTCCTCTGCTAAACGAAGAAGCCTGTTTTTAAACTTTAAAGTCTTGTTTGCTGGCAGGTTCTTGGAAGTTCAATATGGACAATCTTCTGACCTGGAGTCTCCTCTGGAACTATGTCAGTTTGGTAGTAAGAAAAGAGAAAATTGAGATGTGAACAAGAAAATGATGGATACTGTGGGACAACTGGACGTTGTAGAAATTCTGAAACCAAGTGGAAAATGTCTGGATCATATTCAAGGGCTCAAAAGCTAGAAACTTATTTATGTTTGCACCTCGTATCTGTCAAGTAAAGGACCAGTTAATTGAGCTTCGGTTATTTTAATGTTTATTGGTAAACAACAATCAGAACACAGCTCACAATACAGCAAAACCATACCCTCCAGCCCCACCCTGGACAGGTATTGAAGAATAAAAAAAAAATAAGAAATACACACAGACACAAAGGTATAACAGTTAACTCTAAAGATATGTGACCAATGTGTGCAGCCCAAATCTGAAGCTTTTAATAATGCAAAATACCCCCCAGCCCCAAAGTTGGGTGTCTTCTAGAGTTAGCTTTAGCTCCCCTCCATTGTTTTATTCAGCAATGTTTTATGTTGTAAAAATACCCCAAATATTAGGCAGAATATGAGAGTACATCACTGTTACACTGCCACGGCTGAAAATAAATAACACCAACCATTTAATAGAAAATTACCATATTTAGCTTTACTATAGTTTGGCTCACAATGAGGGACCTGTAGTGGCTCTGCCCAGGACACTGAATGGACCAGCACCACGGGCTAATTCTATGGCTGAGCAGCCAATTTGGCTCTGTAATCCGGTCCAGTGAACATAAATATAATTTTGATTTAATCATATTGTAATTTATATTAGCATTAAACATTTCCCTTTTTCCTGTAATGAACGCATTTCCTCAATAAATGGCGACGAAAAGCTTTTTATTCATTACTTGTACATTTCATCTGGCTTGGTTACAGGAACTCTCAATATTATCATTATTCTTCTGTCTTTTCCCTGTAAAGCCAGCATTTCCCTGATAGTCTAGGAGAGGCAAAAAGCATTTGAACATTTTCGCCTTTATTTAATACTTTACTTATCATTTAGTTTGCAGTTTGCAAAGATACTCAGTATTTTGGATCCTGACATAGTCCGTGACTCAAATATTACATTCACCTGTTGCCCGGGAGTCAAAATAATAGCCCAGCCCTGGTCTGAGATGTGGCGTAAACTTTTTTTTTTTTTAAATAAAGACAAGGTTGCTTTGCATAAAACTGACAAATTACTAAACAGAGAAGTCTGAATAAAGTCTGAATGAGTTGCTTTTTCAAATAGCCTCAAAGCCAATTTGCAGAATGGGCTCAGTGACAAAAAAAACAAGGATGGATGGTAAAGTGGTCTGACCAGTTGGTGCCTGGCTGAGACTGTGTGATGGATGATCAATTTAGTTTTATGTCAGTCAGCACCTGACAATAGAGCTGTCTGCACATCTCGCTGTCCCAAGGCTCATGAATGAAAATCTCATAGTGATTCTGTTTCAGTCTGGGTCTGTCCCATGCTGTGAAAGAAATAGTCACAGCCTCACAGCTCTCTGAAATGTTGAAATGGGTAGCTTTTATATTATGTTTTATGTTTGTAAATTTATGTTGTCTGACCTTTTTTTTTTGCGTTATTTATCACGGGATAGGTTTCAATTGATTTTAGAATTTTTAATATAGTTTGACAAAACTAAGATCACTTATGATTTCTAAACTATAATGGTGATTCGCAGTTGGCAACAACAATATCTGAACAATTGTTGCTGCCAGCATTGACCAGAGCAGAACACATTTATAAATATTGTGTTTGTTGTGTTTGTCAAACAGAGATTACCTCAGATGTGGCTGTAAATGTTACAGGGTAGGAAGAATTTTAGTGTATACCTGTTATTAAAGATCACTAGACAGTTCAGGTTGGTATTCACAATGATATGGAATTTGCAATGTTATATGGGTGGCAGAGCTCTGTTGGAAATTGGTTTTCAATCCAAAAAACAAGGTATTTTAGGTCTTTTAAAATTAAGGGCAAAAAAAATAAAACAAAAAACTGAAACATACAAAAATAACACCTTTTGCAAAATCAGTCATTGGCAAACCATGGCCGAGGGCTATATGATGCCCATTTCACCTTTTGCACTGCCTTCTAAACTTGGTATTATTGTAAATCCATATACTGTAATATTGCCTTTTTCCTGCAGTGCCTACATTGACTCAAAAAGACTAAATAAATAATGTGTACTTTTTCTTAGTGGACATAAATGCTCAGGTTTTTGGCTTCTGATCTGCTCTCCTGTCAAATTTTAGGACATATTATGCCTTAAAATTCTTCCCCACACTTGGGTTATGTCAATAAAAACGCAATGTTTACGTGTCTGTAAATGTCCTAAACTACCTCACCCTCAAAAGTTGGAAGGGGTTACAACCTGCAGCTTGGAACCCAAAAGAAACTTAAGTGATGGATTAGAATCCATTGTTTTTGAACCAGTGCACTTTACTGTTAGTCATTTGCAGTGCGTTCACAGCACCCCCTACAGGGTTGTATGGGCGTATTTTCAATAAAAAGAGCATTTTCCTAAAATGTCCTAAAAACAAAATCTTCTTTAATTTAGTTTAGTTTATTGTTGCCTCAAGATCGGCAGATCATCACACGTTTCTTTCCACATCCCCCGTCTGGATGTAGACCAAAATGTAACTCACTTATGTTGGAAAAAATATCTGTAATCTGATAAGTTTATTAGTTGCTGGTTTGCTTCTGTATTAAAGGAAATTGTTTTCACAACAGTCGCAGGATGTGATGAGCGCCAGCAGACAGACGCTGTAACTGAACCTCCACTGAGACGGTGTTCACGCCGCACAAGTGCTCCCTTTAATTAAGGTTCGCGGAAGGAGGACATGGCTGATGATATGTGAGCTGTACCTCAGTGATCTGCTCTGCTGCGTCTGTTTTTTTTGCGGTCAGATGTCATACGCCACAGTCACACTGTCGAACCATAAACGTAATCCAGCGAATACCTCACAAGGCGTAACATCAGTGATAAAAAGGTCATAGGGGAGGTGGCATCTAATTAAAATAAAACATAGTTTCCACATTGTTTACTTCATTACCAAATGGCAACCTCTCCCGTTGGCTTATAATAGACACTAGGGTAATAACTGACTGAGGTAATTAATGACATCAAATCATCTGATGAGGAAAGTGTAATTAGTTGTATGTGTCATTGGTGACTAAAACTTTTTTTTGTTATTTTCCAGTTAATTTTTGCTTATGTTTCCAGGTCTAGCTAATATTCAAATTTTAGGTTACATTTTTAATGAATCTCTAACTTGGCCGAACACAAGGCTATCCTGTTGTCATCATCTCCGTTATGTTATCTTAAATTATTAACAATTTTGCCCATTAAAGTTAATATTGTGTTATATTTAACGTTTATTAAAACATATGAGATGAATTTTATTTACCACATATTTATCGTCGCTATTCATGTCAGGTTAAAGTTCAGACCTGATCACAGAAAAGCCTGTACCTGCTCTAATTTAAGAGGATAGATGAGGTCACAATCTGCTGTTTGACTGACGGTGGGTGAAAGACAACACTCCATGTGGATGAGGAAGTGTGTCCTATTGGGTTGTAACACCGTGACTCCGCTTCTGCCAGAAGTCAGACCTGGGGGGTTGTACGGTTGGTGGCAAAGAAAATAGGAAAACTATCGACCTGAAAAAGGACGCATACACAAGAGAAGGTAGGAGGGCGGAGGAATTACTGATAGGTTTTTCTCCATTCATATTTCATATTGTTTTATTCTCTTTTCAGTGTTCTACTGCTGCATTTGCTTCCATCAGAGAAAGGATGGTGAGTCTGTGTTTTTATTTTCTGTTGTGTACAATGACATTTTCCTAGCTTTGCCAATTTCTTTAAAAACACAAGTGTTAAGTGTAAACATAAGTAATTATAATTCTTATTATTATTGTTATATTGCATATTAGTTCTTTAGCTAAAATGTTGGATCTTTGTGTAAAGATCTTTAAAAATATATCTTCGTGCTATAGCCTTTGCCTTTTATATTTTCTTCTGGTATTTCCTTACCTTTGGCATAACTCAATATTTCATTGCACCTATCAGTACTGTAGTTAGTTGTTCTTTCAGGCTAGAATAATTTTAATTATTTATTCCTGTATTTGTTTAAGCTTATATATTTTATCTCACATTCATATTTATCTTCATCTACTTCTTTTGGCTTGTCCCTTTTCAGGGGTTGTCACAGCGAGTCAACATTTTCCATCTCCCCCTGTTCTTTGTATCTTCTACTCTGACTCCAACCCCATCTCCCTCATTGCATCCATCTCTTCTTCGTCTCATACCTGATAGATCCATCTGTAGGACCATTCCTTCTCCAAACCTTCCTCACATGCATATTTATATTTGTTTATTTTATAGCTTTTTCTGCAATATCTTCAGTCTGACTTTGTTATTTTTACCTGTTATATAAGAAATGAAATGCAAATGAATTACCTGTGCAGGATGTGACCCACGAGGGATTGTAGACCTTTAATGGCTCAGAAAAACTCTCACTGGATGACTAGTGTTGTTGCCACAAAAGGAGATAAAATTCAGACAATCTGAGCATAATTCCCCATAAAGTTATTAAAATGAATTCTCATTTTCAAACTTTATTTTTCTTACTCTATTTTTCGGCTTCAAAACACTCATCATTTCAGAGAAAGCAATTTTACATCCAGATCTGCTCATTGTTAAAACACACGAACCACACCATACACCATGGGCGACTAAATATGGGCTCATCTGATATCCCTGATCTGATCCTATCTTCTCTGGCTCCTGAGAAGCACCTACTGATTTCCTGATGAGGATAAGTCGATTTTAAGGAGCAAAGTGAAGAACGAGGCAAACGCAGTTCCACGGAAGAATGGTGGTCTCATCTGTAGCATATTGTATTACCATGTGAATGGAAACTACAGGTGCAAGCGTCTATTGTGTCCCCAAAGGGGTTACTGTTTCATCAAAGGAAGGCCCACAGGCGAAGATCCCTGATGAGAACGGTGCTGACTGTTGAGCTGTGCAGGGAAAACAAATACACAGATGATAATGATGCAATAATGAATAAACAGTGACTCTGACCTGATGGGTGAAGACACTGTCCTAATGGTAAAAAAAAAGGAAGAAAAGACATTCAAGGGACATGTGATGCTGATACACATCCATTTTCATGTCATATTATATTATTTGTATTCTTGTGATTACAATTAGTTATTATCATGACAGAGGTCTGACTGGGTTTCTCCATTAATGACATGTAACTGGGATATGAACCAAAGACAATCATGTCTATTTTAATGTCTAGTGTAATTAATTGTCGTTGTTGTGACAAATTTTAGATGATGGAAAGAGAAGCAGAATCACATGTAGTGGCAGAGTCAATCCAGAAATGTTATATATGTGATACATATATGTAAGAAATTAACTATTATCATTATTATTTGGGTATGTTTAGAGTTTACTATATATAATAATAATTATAAACAACAACAATAATAATGATAATAATAATAATAATAACAACAACAACAACAACAATAATAATAAAAATAATTTAGTGAGGAATATAAATAGATAAAAAATGGCTGTAGCATCCTGTCCGGCCTTTCACCAAACCATAAGTTTCCGCCGTTTTTGATGATTTTCTGAAGACCACTATCAAACAGTTATTGTGCTTCTCAGATCTAAAGTCAGGGTCGGTCATTTTTGAACCAAACAAACAATACATGCATGATTCATGTCCTTCTTGTCAATAGCAGTTTAAAAATAGCCGGTGATTGCTCAACCGACAAACCAAGCCTAAACATCGTGTCGCCAACAAGACTGCAGTGTCAAATGCAAACTCATTTTCATGATGCCCACAGGGAGGAGGTGGCCTGACTCTGGCACTGCAAGGAAAACATCCTCATGTTGCAGAGAGAGGCTCCAATTCTCGCACTCAGTTTCAGCTACATGAGAAAACAGATGGTCCAACAATGAGGACTCACAAAAAGACAATATAAGTTAGAGACAGTGGAGCGAGGAGAAACAATTTTATTTTACTACTCCCACTGAGTGTAGAACAAGGGGAAGGTTCAGGCTCGGTTGCTGTTTTTTTTTTCCTTTATGTGAATTATGTTTTTAGGATGTCAATTTCAGAACCATCAAGAGAAACATTGTCAGGGTGCAGCAGCAGAACACTTATAGTTCAATAAATTTGGAGGATATAGGGAAATATAAGTAAAAAGTAACATTTGTGTTGTGCAGACAGGCCAGAGAAGAACTCTTTCTTCTATTGTACAATACTGTGCACAGTAATGTGCAAGAGCTTTACAACCTTTTTCTTTCTTGTACAGATGTACAGAATAGGCAACACAATGCTGCAGTAGACTTTAACATTTGACTTTATAGAGCCTTAAAAAACAACCAAACAAACCATTTGGTCATTAATGGTTGGGGAGCCATGGAAAGATGATGCCATTATGCTGCTTTCAATGATAAATCCACATTCAAACCTCTTTCTCCGACCTATTTCTATTTGTTTTAGAAAACTGACCCACCCACAACCCTAAAATGTTATCAAAATGCTTGAGTCTGTTAAGAAAATTTTTTTTTATTTTACAAAATTCTGTTTTGAGAACAGTACCTGTTTAGAAACTGAGACAATATTTCAGAAATTGCAGTGTCCCAATTTGGCAGCACCTTGCTGCTGATAATGTGCTGAAAAATGCGTTCATTTTTTTCTTTCCAGAATTCAAATACCAACACCATTATGTGGTCAAATGTTCCAGAAAACTACTAATTGGCTCTAATACCAGTGCAGTGTAGCACATCAACGCACACCGTGCATCCTCCTTAAATATGCTAACCTGTTGGTAATGGCGTAAAGGGCCATTATGTGCATTATTCATGTGAGGTGCTCTGTTCTTTCAGGCGTACAGAGGCAGCGTGAAACCCTTCGCCAACTTCAACGACAAACAAGATGCCGACATCCTTCATCGAGCCATGAAAGGAATAGGTCAGTTTTCCAATAATGGATTATCTGAGTTTTGTTTACCCAAACTGGTGCTGCTGTCAACCACTATCCATCCATCAACTCATCATTACCACCATCCTTCCATGGATATGGAGAGATAAGGAGTCAATCCTAGTTGTAATAGGCAGGTTTTACTGTATCTGACCAGACCTGGGCAACCTAAGGCCCGGGGGCCGAATGCAGCCTGTTTAGCTTTTTTAATTCTGTCTTGTTCAAATTATGCCATTATTTATTTTATCATTATCCTTCTGCCATTTTCTTGCAACACCTTGATTTTCCCAACAAATTGTGCAAAAGAGGCTTAAAGCATTTTAGCATTTATTCATGACTTCACTTCTCATCAATTTAGTCCCCACGAATGCCTCATCTTGCTGTCCCTGTCCTGACCCAAGACTCAAAATTCAGTACCACCTGTAGCCCTTCATTCAAAATAACTGTCCAAGCCTGAGGTAGACTGTCACATCCAGCATGTGAAGATAAACATCTGCTCTCATAATAAAGAAGAAGTTGTGTTATATAAAAGTAAGAAGAAGCATTTTAGAGACAATTTGCAAGTGTTTATCATCTCCAGTTTGTTGTTGTGCCTTTGTTGGGAAACAGCTCCACCATGGTGACATGGCTGTCAGAAAAACAAAGCCACGTACATTTTTAATGAGTAAAGGGATCGGGGATTAAGGAAATAATTGTGTGTATGCTCTACTGAGTGCACAAAAGACACTTTGCCAAGTCTTTAAGCCAAACTGTATACTTTTTTTTTTAACAGAAATGACAGAGACTAATAATTTCCACTAAAGACTTGGCTCAAATCGTAATAATTAGTAGTTACTGTATCAACATTGAAATAAATGTTGTTTGTGTCTAATTATAACCATACTGTGTGCTAATGTGCTCATTACATGTAAACACTCATTATTCTAATACATGAGTAGTCACCTGATAATGAACAAGAATACGGCCTCTATTTTTCATTATATGCCAGTTATTTCAAGTAAATTCCAGTTAAATGTGAGAAAGAAAGTAAACCCCGTGTCATTGTTACATTATGATCCACACAACAACCAACCAGTAGTGAGTGGGGACTGTGCCATGCTCAGTGGACCCCAGTGATAACTTGGCAGTTAGTGGATACGAACCTGTAACCCCCAGGACCCCAGTAGGGTTCCTTAACCATGAGGCTTAAGGTCAGATTATTCTAGGATCAACCATATGTTAGCATCCAGCCTGTTGGATCCATTTGTTACTGTCTTCCAACGATGTTTTGATTTGTTTTCAAGATTTAGGTATACAGTGAATGATATTAAAAAACTATGCTTAAAAAATAGCTTGTATATATATATATATACTGTATATATAGACTTAGACTTACACTGACTTCTATCATTGCACAGAAACGTGACAGTGAGTCTGGCAACGAAATGTCGTTGCTCGGCAACCGGAGTACACAGTGTTCGATACAAAGCTTATAAACCAGTAACAGTTACTTGAGATATTGTTACAATATATACAGGCCAATCTAGAGTACAGCAGTGTAAAAGATACAGTACATTTACAGTACAGTACGTGATAACAAGTAAAACAGTGCTTAAATACAAGTATGGAGTATTGCACGGGAGTAACAAGTGTTGATGTAAAGATATATTGCACATAAACATACAGGAGTTATTGCACAAAACATATTGATTCAAACAGAGATATGGTTGTCTTTTTTATTTAAATATATATATAAGACACATACTGTATATGCCACATACATATGTATATACAGTATATATGTATATATAAGACATACAGTATATGTATATACTGTATATATAACAGTGTTATGAATATATTTGCTGCTGTTATGTAATGTCTGCGCATTGAAGCTATTTTGCACCCCTGTGAAGTTCTTTCAGTAGCTATTGAAGAAAGATCATTAGTGCTGTTGATCCTGATCTCCTCTCTTCATACAGGGGTTTATTGTGAGCTGTCAAGTGTTATTGATTACAATTCATTTGCCTTTTATTATTTCTAAACAAAAACAAAAGACTGGTAAATTAAAAAATAGATTTTTGTCCCTGACTGACGATAACGCCGACATCCCCCAGGTTTACTTTCATCTTTTGTCTTTCTGTGTCATTAAATGTCGTTGTTTGATATGTGATGCAGGTACTGATGAAGACGCCATCCTCATGGTCCTGGCGGCGCGTACCAATGATCAACGCCAGCAAATTAAAGCAGCGTACAAAAAGGCCTACGGGAAGGTAAGGTGAGCGGGTGGGAATCAAACACAGAGCTGATGACGAGGTGCTGTCGCAGTGATGGATGATTGTAGCTGCAGGAGCATTTCTTTTCTTTTTTTTTGTTCATCATTTATTCTTCAAAAAAATTCTAGTCCAGCCGAAAGTCTTTCTTTTTATTTTTCAAACCTCAGACAATTCCTGGGCCAGCGTCGTGAGTTTTTTAGTCATTTTAAAAACTTTGTATTTAAGAAAAAAAAACATTTTAATTTATTTTTTGTTATTTTGGTCCTGACAACACAGTAGTGTGAAATTGCCATACAGTTGTGGTATACTACTAACAGCCTGTACCTCAAAGCTTAAGTTCTATCTTTATATTTATAATCTGATTTTGATTGATGTTTTATTTTGAAAGTGAAAGAAAAATATTGTGTATCTATCAATCAATCAATCAATCAATCAATCAATCAATCAATCAATCAATCAATCAACCAACCAACCAACCAACCAACCAACCAACCAACCAACCAACCAACCTACCTACATATCTACCTACCTACCTACCTACCTATCTCCGTCCGTCCATCCGTCCGTCCGTCCATCCATCCATCCATCCATCCATCCATTCATCCATCTATCTATCTATCTAAAATAAAGGTGTTCCAAACTGTTTTATTCAGTTTGGAACACCTTCCTTTTTTTTCGAACTCATTACCTGTGCAAGGAATTGAGGAATGCCTTGAAAACCATTAGAAACCACCAGATCCCCAGGTTGATAAGCAGCCGGAGCGTGAAACTAGCTTCTCCGAGAGCAGCTGCAAAAGAGAACGGATCCTTAATCACTTTTGCATGAATATTTAAAATACAGCGATTACATTTACAAATTAATACATTTCTCACAGGAGTGACTTACTCTCTGAGTCAGTCTGCCCTGAGAGTGTTTGCAGGAAGCATTAAGATTCGGATACAGCAGTGCACTTTACCTTAATGTCCAATCAAGCTGCCATGTTATTTAATGGTCACCTGTGGAGTAAAAGCTCCAGGTTACTTTGCTCTCTGTGATGTTTGCTTCAAACAGCATTTGTTAAGTGTAAATTCAGAGCATTTAGAGAAATCCTCTCAGAGTAGGTTGATGATAATCTGTGGTGTTTACCAGAAACCAGCTACGGAATGGCTCTATTCGGTTTTATCACCGTTTTTAGTGGCGCTTTTATTGGTATCCATAAAATGTAATGAGACACATCCTCAAACCAATTGTGACATCATCAGGTGTACGAAATAAGTAAGGAGGGAGAGTGACATATTTACATTCCTGTAGTCAGCAGATGCCTGACTGAGGAGAATGAACATATCCAGGCTCCAAAGAGGAAATCCTACAAGGAGACTGCACTTTAGATCCTTGTTTGTAGTTTTCTTTATTGAAAAACACATTGAGACAGTTTGTAGCTGACCCCTGATTGATCAATACTATAGAGCTGGCCTGTTCTTGGTTAAAAGCTGTATAAGTTGCCTGTGATTGGTCAATACATTGGAGCTGATATGTCATTGGCCTATATCCTCTAAGGTGGCCTGTGATTAGTCAGATACTATAGCGCTGGGCTGTAATGGGTGAATATTATGGAGCTGGCTTGTGATTGGTCAATGTTCACTGAGCTTGCCTGTGATTGGTCAAAGATTCAATATTCGACCAAAGATTGAATGTCAGCTGTGATTGAAGGCCAGCTGTATTTGACCAATCACAGCTGGCCTGTGATTGGTCATATATTTGCCAATTACCACTGATCTGAGCTGTGATTTATCAAGTAGTATAGAGCTGGACTGTGATGATCAATACTATGAAGCCGGACCAGTTATTGTTTATAAAACAATAATCATCGCTGTGATTGGTTAAATAATATGGAACTGGCCTGTGATTGGTCATTACTTTGGAGCTGGTCTGTGATTGGTCTATGTCTACTCTGCTAGCTCATATGATAGGTCAAAATAGACTAATCTGCCCTGTGATTTGTCAAATACTATAGAGACTGACCTGTGATTGGATAATTGCGATTACTCAATACATTGGTGCTGGTCTCTGATTGGTCTATGTCCAATGAGCAGGCCCGTGATTGGTTGGTCAATACGATGGAACTGACTTGTGATTGGTCAATGTTCACTGAGCTTATCTGTGATTGGCCAAAGTAGACTAATATGGCCTCTGATTGGACAAAGATTGTAGAGCTAGCTTGTGATTGGTTAAATACTATCAAACCGGCCTGTGATTGCTCAAATTTTTGCAGCTTGTCTCTGATTCATCATTAAGATGGAGCTGTCTTGTGATTGATCAATGTTCACTGAGCTTGTCTGTGATTGGTAAAATTAGACTAATATGCCCTGTGATGGTAGATTGTAGAGCTGGACTATGATTGGTCTAAAAGTATGGAGCTGGCCTGTGATTGGTTAAATACTATTGAGCTAGTCTGTCATTTGTCTACCTACCATCTACCTAAGTGTGTCCTTCTGTGTCACAGGACACTGAGTGTACGCAGGCGTGTACTGGCTGCCACTGCTCCTCGCCACCTCGTCTCGTCACCTCTCGTCTGGTTTTCTGTAACTCCCTTCTCTTTGGCATTCCCCAAAAATCCTTACATAAACTCCAGTTGCTCCAGAACTCAGCTGCCCGTATAATCAGCTAGTCTGTCATTTGTCTACCTACCATCTACCTAAGTGTGTCCTTCTGTGTCACAGGACACTGAGTGTACGCAGGCATGTACTGGCTGCCACTGCTCCTCGCCACCTCGTCTCGTCACCTCTCGTCTGGTTTTCTGTAACTCCCTTCTCTTTGGCATTCCCCAAAAATCCTTACATAAACTCCAGTTGCTCCAGAACTCAGCTGCCCGTATAATCACCACAACCCCATACTCCCACCACATCACTCCTGTCCTTCAGCAACTTCACTGGCTCCCCATTAAGCTTCATATCTTATACAAAATCCTTCTGCTCACATTCAAAATTATCCATAATCTTGCACCACATACTTATCAGATCTTCTCCATGTGGCCGTCCCCTCTCGCTCACTCAGATCATCTTCCTCTGTCCACCTGACCGTCTCCACCTTCCGTCTCACCACCATGGGGAGTAGAGCATTCAGTCGCTCTGCTCCCCATCTCTGGAACTCTCTCCCCCCAACTATTAGAAACATAGACACTCTCTCACAATTTAATTGTTTTCTAAAAACCCATCTGTTTAACACTGCGTTCTCATTGTAACACTTCTTAAATTTCCATATCCACCCTCTGTTGTTGTTTTTTGTTGTTGTTGATTGTTTTTACTGTGTCATTACTACGTACTATACGGTGTCCTTGAGCTGTCTCTTATACACATCTAGATGTGTATAAGAGACAATTATTATTATTATTATTATTATTATTATTATTAATATTATTATTATTTCCTCTAAGCTGGCTTGTATCGGTGAATACTTTGTAGCTGGTCTGTCATTAAGATGGAGCTGCCCTGTGATTGGGCAATGTTCACTGAGCTTGCCTGTGATTGGTCAAATATTGTAAAGCTGACATATGATTGGTCTTATACTGTGGAGCTGGCATGTGATAGGTTAAATGCTATTGAACTGGCGTGTGATTGGTCAATACTTTGGAGCTGGTCTGTGATTGGTCTATGTTTACTAAGCTTACCATGAGTGGTCAATACCTTGGAGCTGGTCTGTGATTGGTCTACGTCTAATGAGGTGGACTGTGATTTGTAAATATGATTGAGCTCTCATGTGATTTGTCAATGTTTACTGAGCTTCCCTGTCATTGGTCAAAATAGACAAATCTGCTCTGTGAGTTGTCAAAGATTAAAGAACTGGCCTGTGATTGGTTTAATACTTTAGAGCAGGCCTATGATGGGTTAAATGCTATGGAACTGGCCTTTGATTGGTCAATACTTCCAGCTGGTCTGTGATTGGACTATGTTCACTGAGCTGGGCTGTGATTTTCAATACCATGAAGCTTTTGAATTATCAGTGAGGTATCCTTTCATTGGTCAAAATAGACTAATATACTCTGTAAATGGTCAAAGTTTATAGAGCTGGCAATATATTGGTCTATGTTCTCTAATCTGGCCGGTGATTAGTGAATACTTTAGAGCTGGTCTGTTATTCGTCATTAAGATGGAGCTGGCCTTTGATTGGTCAATTCAAGGGATTCAAGGATTCAAGGAAGGTTTAGACATGAACACGTTAGACATAATGATGAACGAAATAAGTTACTCGGATCCGGATCAGGAGAGATGGATAAGAAAGAGAGAAGAGGAGAGAGAAATAAGAGGAGAGAGAGAAGAGAAGAGGAGAGGAGAAGTGGAGTAGTAATATGGTGACGACAATTGCATATTATTATGTGTGGGGGAGTGGATGAGGCAACCGAACAAATGAATACAGTACAGTTCCAGTGGCAAATTACAGTGACAGATGGTGATTACAGTTACAGGTTTCCACCAGAATTCAACAGTCTAACAGCTTCAGGGAAGAAACTGTTCCTCAGTCTGGTGGTCCTGCTTCTGATGCTACGTAGTCTCCTGCCTGAGGGGAGGCTGACGAACAATGAGTTTGCTGGGTGGGTCGAGTCTTTCATGATG